>JBBPCS010000386.1:10264862-10295039 GCA_037974645.1 Hollardia meadi | reverse complement strand
TTTCCGTAATGTTTTCAGACACTTAGAGTAACAATCTCAGACTGTGAGAGGCAAGAAAAAACACTTTCAGTGGACGTTACTTTGACTGTCGGAGTTGCCCCTAAGGATTACGTTGCAGCCATTGCAGGTGTATTGCGGCTATTGGCTGAGACTATTTACTGGACCAATTCCAAAACTTTTGGTAAGTATGAATCATTTGCACATCCAAATATATAAACACAAGGCCCAGGTTTAAAAATATCAGAATTCCCCTTTAAGAACTGTGTGCCTAAATCTGTGAATGTAGCTGATTTGGAGCACAGCTTTTTCTTTCTTTCTTCTGGCATGTCCACAAAAACCTTATATAGAGGTATAGGTATGAAATAAATTAAATGCTGATTGTGTTGTCTGTTTTTCTTGACGTTTTGAGACAGTATCTAGCAGCACTTTGTTGTTACATAACCTGGGATTTGGGAAACACTGACTCTTCAATAACACATGCAGCTACTTATATCATCTTCAAGGCTATGTTCCTGACACAGCTGAGCAATAAATGATCCTCTCCCCCCTTTGTACTTTACACTGCTTCCAATTTATTTTGGCATCATCCTTCTTTGTCTTTGAAACGTCACGTTACACACTCCTTAAAAACTTGCAGATATTAGATATTTCGCATGTGTGTGTGAAGCCAGACTGTAGTATTTTTATTCATGTAAATGTGCTGCTGTTTGTCCCTCAAAGATTTCCCTCCTGTTTTTGTGGGGGGTTTTTCATTACAAGGGATGTGATACTAGTTCTCACCAATATAGCGGAAATATTTGTCACGACAAAATGTTTCATTCATACATTTTTAAAATTACCTATTTTTAATGAAGACCAAGACAAAAAGGTTCAATTTATCCAATTTATTTATCAAGGCGCAGAGGTAATAAATTTAATGTTAACACAACAATAAAGAAAAACACATACATAAATAAATACATTTACACAAATAAATAACAATAAATCAGGAATGATCTCCTAACTGCGGTAATTTAACACTAATCACTGCTCACTGCTTTTTTTTTGCAGTATAGTTATGTTTCTTAAAGTGCTAAATCTCTCAACCGGTTAAGGGAATTGTACAGCAAAAATAAAATGTCCTTGTTTATGTGATACCCCTTGTGGTGCTCCCATTGTCTTTTGTCCACATGCTGCCACTCTGCCCACCGTCTACCTCCACTTTGTGTAACATTTTTAAAAGCTGACGTCACTCTTGTTCCAGTAAACCTGGCAGTGTTATTGAGGCCTATAGGTAACAACACGTTCCACTCCGCTGTACTCTGCATTCCTAGACAACGATTCAGAGATGTGAGTCTGCTGTCTCAGACACTGACTGCGGTTTCCAAAAGAGCTGGATGTTTCCCGTCTTGTGCTTCACTGGGTGTGTAGCCTTGATCTATCCCCATTTAACATTTCAGCAGTAAAAACATGATAAATCTGTGGGAACATGGAGACAAAGTCTACAGATACATTTTGAGAAACGTAACATTTTTCTTTTATTCCATGCTTTTACTTTGTGGTGCCACCTCTTAAGACTGTTGATAAATTGACAAGATGATTGACAGAAAATTAATCTAATTCTGCAGCTATTCATTCAATTGATCATTCCAATTAGAAGGCAGCAAAGGAGCTAGAAACAAAAAGATTTTGCTGTTTTTCTTTGTCATATTCAATATTAAACTAAATATTCAGGGGTTTAAAACAAGCAATTTTAATATACAGACTTTCTTAAAAGATTCATCAAATGATGGAGAAAATCATCAGCAGATTAATGGATAATGAAAATGTTTGTTAGTTGCAGCTTTAGTTGTAGCTGTGATGTGATGTCTGTCATTTAATCTAAATTGACATTAATAATGCACTGTCCTTGTCACTCCCCACTTCCCTCCTTGAAAAGAGGTTGTTATGGAGAACATTTGGAACACAACAGTCACACACCATCAGATAAGATCCCATTAAAAGTGAACACTCTCTCTTCAGGGCCACAACTTCAGGTCCCAGTTTTACTATCTCCATACTGCAACAAAGGAATACACTCCAGCAGGAATGTGGATTTAAGGAAATGAGTAATGTTTACGTTGTAGTGTTTGTGCAGGCAGGACCATTGCATTGTTCATTGAAAAGAATCACCTGAGTGTGCCCCAACCCCCCCCCCCCCCCCCCCCCCCATTCGCCATTGCACATTGAAGGAAGTGAGGTGTTTTCATAAGCACCCTTACATCACTTTATATATTATAGCAGCATAATGGACAATAATTGTAGATTACCCACTGGATGTGTCCAGGAATGCTTTTTGTTTGGAAGAATTCAGACAAAGTGGAAGTTTTTGTTTCTTCTGCCTCACCTGGACAGATACTGAATGTCATGCACTCCAGTTGCAATGCTGCACTTTTCACAAGTCTTTCTCTTCTTTTTCCTCTTTTCTATGTGTGTATCTTTTATCTGATTGGACCTGGACATCAGATAATCAGACTATAAATCAATCAGATTGGCAGTTGGAGATGGACCGATGGTGGATTTCTTTTTAAGGCTGATATCATAAAAGTAGTTTGGAGCAGGAAAAAAAGCAGATAGCTGATTAACAGACTGATAATAAATAAATAGGTAAATGAATAAATGTAAAATATATGTAAGAATCCAGTTTATAGTTAACACCAAGAGTACCCAGCGTTGCAATGGTGGCAGTGGCACAAATTAATAATCAGGATAACAACAAGGGTCGACATATGGGAGTAACAGAGACGGGCACAGTGGACATAACTTGTTTCTGCTCTCTCCGTGGATTTTCTTGCTGCTTGTGAACTTGTTTCTGTGGGACGGTCACATGGTAAAGTTGTTGACATGTTACTCTGGAAACTAGAACCTCAAAGCAGACTTGTCTGCTCACCAAACCTAAGACTGTCAAGTTGCCCATTATGAACTTTTACTGCACTCATCCCTCTGCCAGTTTAAAAGATGGCCACAATATGGTTTATACGCTATAGTTAACGGTAAATGTAACCAGTTTACACAAGCAAAACAGAACGTGAAAGTGTGCATTTAGCAGAGCAGCAGTTATCTTCAGTGTGCTAAAAATCAGGTCCCTTAGATTTGCATACTAAAGAGCTGTGACCAATATATTTACAGAGTAAGACATTTTCTTGGTTGGGTTGTTCTGTGCTGTGTAGAATTTGATCCATCCAGACTGACAAATCAGATGTGCTGCTGTGGCTCCAGCAGTGGGTGAGGGAGTCATTAACACGCTGACCTTGTGATCATTCTTAATATTTGTTGCTTTAATCACAGAAGAACAGACTGTTTCATCAAATCTTTTGCTATAAGGAAATTAACATGGGAGCCACTTCACTCCACTTTGTCACATCCAGGGCCTCCCTCTCTCCACGCTTTTCTCCACAACTGACCCAAACTTGTGGTCTTCCCTCTACAAGACGGCTCCTTCTTAACTAATGCCAGAACACTTTGAAATATGTGGAAACTTTGCCAAAGTCAATAAGCCTGGATCAACTATACCTGCATTGCAGAGAGAAAAGTGATGCATGAAACCCAGCAGAAGGCTGCTGCCAGCACTGCACAAGAAGGGGAAAAAATGCATTAAAACCACATTCCCACTCAAAAGTTGTCATTTTGGGTGGTTGCGTAAGACGTAAAATGTGATATTCTTAATATCATCATGGACATGAGCATTCAGAGAGCATTTTCCAGAAGAACAAGAGCATCAGCAGAGCTCTCACAGTCATGTTGGTTAAGACCAGCCCTGAATCAGAAATAGTTGTTAATAAGGAAGTCGATTTAAAGTTTAATATTGTTGTCATTCCTGTCAGCAACCTGTGTATTGAGTCACACCTGTTATGTTATAATCTTGAGCTGAGAGAAATTAGTCCTGTGAACAGTTTTGCAATCTCTTTCACTGGCAAAAGAATGTCCAAACAGTCAGGACATGCATAATTTATTGTGATTTATTTGTCTGCATTTATCTTCGTTCATCCTTGCAGACATTGCGGACATTTCAGTAACTTAAACTCTGACAGAACGATCCATCCTTCATTGTATTCTGGCAATCGAACCTGCTGCCACCGTTGTGCATAACCAGTTCAGCCTGTTCAATGGACACTCATAGCCTGCAGGTGCTTTCCAGCGTGCTAGCGACTTTAGCATTCCTCACTCACTGAACGTTTTGTCCCAAAGTCACACCCAGAAATCTCCCTTTTAATTTGCCAATCTTCTTCTGGATCAATCAGCTGTTGTGGTATAGCTATGCAATAAAATTGAATAATATATGACAAGTCTTTAATGTTAACTGTTATTTTTGTTGCATTTTCACCAAGTTAAGTAACTGCAAACGAATACTGCACAATAAACAACCAGATTATCTGAGGACTTTGCCTCTGTAGAGATTTCTTCATGCTACAGGTTGTTGTTGTAAAGGTGGTCTGGCAGTTTTCCCTCAAACAACTGGATCCTATTAAGGTGCTGGAAATTGGTAAAGTATTTGGCAGCCTTACTGGGGGTGTGCAGAGGCTATTAGCCAAACATTCCTTGTGTCCACCATCTGCAAAGTCTGTCCAGATAGTCCTTTCTCAATAGTGAAACAGCTCTTTTGTGCTGTCTGTTTTTCTTGCACCATAACACTGCACATATAACGGCACGCATGCAAGACCCAGCACATCTCAGGAAGAGGTACTTACTGTGTGCTACACCTTGAAAAGTACATGTTGTCAATCAGGAACATTCCCCCAGCTAATGTTCCCTCGGAGTAGGAAGTTTTGTGTTCAAATAGGCTCTCTTTTATCATTTAACGGCATTCATTTGGGATGTAATGTGTGTGATATGAGGAATGGGGTTTGAAAAGATGTATGATGGTTCAGATTTTTACCTCTTACCAAACTTTTCGTTCTTTTTTTTTTCTCAGCTCTTACATAATTCTGTCTTATGGTGCTGAATCTGTTTATTTGATAATTAGTAAATTTGTTAAAAGCAAACAATTGATGTTTATTTGGATTGGGAATATATCATTGAAGTCAGATAAAACGCTTCTCAAATGTGATGATTTGCTGCTTTTCTGTGATTTATGTCATTGTAAAGATAAAATAAGCTATTTTAAGGTATAACTTGTGATGAGTATTTCTAAAATATTCTATTCACAAAAGATGATAGGTCATAGAAAATGACAGTTGATTCATTTAGAATAAAAAATAATTTTGTTGCAGCACTGCGGTCTTGCATTACATTTGTGTTTACTTGTACAAGACACAGAGACATCACACACACACACACCTTTGAAAGTCTATCAACAGGTCTTTGAAATAATACCCCAGGTTTTTGAGTCTCTGCCATATCACCTTAAAAATCCCTCGTCGCTTCATCCTTCTCTGTTCATCTACTTTGTTCGGTGCGAACATGACAGAGACTGTCGTTGTCCTCTCAGGTGTTCTGTGTGCTGTGACCACCTGACCAACTGGTACTATGAGAAGGATGGAAAGCTGTACTGCCGCAAACACTACTGGGAGAAGTTTGGAGAGCTCTGTCACGGTTGCTCGCTGCTCATGACTGGACCTGCCATGGTAAGTCTGCTGCACGCGGATTCATACGAGATTTAATAAGATGGAACTTATTCCATCTGAACCAAAACCTAATCAACTTCAGTTGTGCTTTTAAGATTAAAGAGAAACTGCAGTGATTTTTATATGCCAAAGTAGCACCCATGGGTGACTAATTTTTTGGCTTGGAGACCACACCTTTATAACAGAAAGTTTGAGTCACAAACTGGGGGTGTGGCATGTGAAAAATCAAGGTACGTTTGGGGAAGTGTAGGATCCACAAAACCTCAGCCATACAAGGGACTAAAAGTCAGGGTATCGTCGACTCTCTTTAATTAGCAGTAATCATTCGTCTCTCTCAAGTCCACCAACTCTATGGAAGTGCTATACTAAATTGTTGAAGTACTCTTCTAATGCGAACCTATCGCTCTTGCTTTGGCACCACTCACTCCCGCACTAGTATAAAATATCTACATTTTCTTCTATGAAGATGTTTTTCTGGTGTATACTGAGCATTACGACCTACCAGACTGTTAGCGCGGCTATATTCTTTTTTCTCTCCATTAGCTGGTGTTGTGTGATTGCGTGCTTCAGTGTAATAAAGCCCAGCACTGGGTCAAGACTATTAGACCACTGTTGCTATATGTGATTGCCAGGCTTTCAAAGTCTGCCTTTCCAACAATTGCCAACAATTTCCTCCTCTACTTAAATAATACCAGAATGCCCGCAGAGCGTGTCATTGCTCTCTGTGTTTCACTTTCTCCATACTGCTCCAGATTAATACTAACATGCATTAAAAGGCAGGCGAGGGGGATGTTTTTTGTGGTCATATTACATTCACAGATGAGTGATACTTTACATTCTGGTTGCTGCTGAACGTAGCAGATTGGGCTCTGGACCTCACTTGTGAAATCCCCCTTGAGGCCCCATCATGTTCCCTTCCTCTAGTGGGAAGACGCTAGAACACGAGGTGGTTTTGGAGCCCATCATGTTCAGTCCTCTGTGGTGAGTCGGCTCTCAAGACATTACCCACAGGCAAGGATCTGTTGTTAAGGCAATACTAATTTACTTTTGAAATACTTAATAAGCAATCAAACCCAACTTTTCTCATGTCAATGTTGTCAGGGGTTTCGCTGCTACAGCATTACTTGTTCTGGTATGACCAATAGCTAATCGGCTATTGTTAGTAAACTTTAGCAAGATATTGCTATGTAACTGACATTACAGAGCCAGTTCACTGACTCTTTTCTACTTGTGCTAATGTGACACTATGTTTTGGCACTCATCACTCTGCTGTACCTGTCACATGTGGCTACAGTTCAGCAAAAACCTATGTAGTCTTGCTTTAAAGGAAATACTTGTTTTTACTCTTGACTCATTACCTTTGTCTTAGTCAAGTTCCAATTTCAAAGTATAGTTTGATGTACCTTGATGCAAATATTACTACTAATGTTTAAAAGAAAGTTCATTCAAGACCATTCAGACTGACGCATGCTATCAAGTAGATTTGGGATTCAGTCAAATGTAGAGAGCAATACACCTTTTAAAAACAATCTCTTATAATGTAACAATTATACCCCGAGTCAACGTAGATTTAAAAACTAAAAAAAACAAGAAATGGTAAACGTCACATCTGCTGGCACCAGAGAAACTGGTGCGTCTTGAATTGAATCCAAACATCAGCCAGTTGAAACATGAAATTCAGGTGGCAGCAGCTCCTGATGGTCACAACCAGGGTGACTTGTCTAACATGGAGTGAGCCAGACTGAAGGTTTTTCTTTTTGCCACCAAGCAACACACACAATGGACTCTTCTATTTAGTATTGGCATCCCACTTCATCAGCCAGTGAAGCCAAGTGTTTTAGTGTTTTTGGCAGAGATGATTTGGCGCGGCAGCCTCTCGGCCAGAAAGGGAATCATCAGCAGAGGAAGGTCATGCAGAGCAGCTGCTGGTGCTTGTTGGGTATTCGAGTCCAGAACACTATTAGATTTGTCCCTATATTAATTATTTGTTAGTTTATTGATATATTAAAGATAAAGATAATGTCACATTTTAAGGCACTGTTTTTTTAATGGTTTCACTTTCTGCTTGCTTGCGAGGTCTCTAAAGTGAGACCTACTTAATTATCCTCCACTTTCATCTTGTTTTGCCAAGTTTGTTACAGCTCTGTCTTGCTGTTGAAGCACGAGGCAGGTTGTTCGTGCAGTCGGAGTTACAGACAGACTCTTGACATGTCACGATCATTTGACTGACATCACTCTAATCTCTTTGCAGCAGCAGGTAACCCTTTCCCAGCGCTGACTCGGTGACTCAGAGCTGTGGCAAATGTGGGAAAGAAATATTGACTTCATCTTTAAATGTGCTTAAGTTGCAGATAGCTTAACGGTGATATAATAGTTGTGTCCCAAATCCATACAGCATCATGCCAGTTGTAAAGTTTTAAATACCTTCTGTATTAATTAAAAGTGACAAGTACAACCCCGATTCCAAAAAAGTTGGGACGCTACGTAAGACGTAAATTAAAAACAATGCAATTAAGTGTTCCAGAGCCCATGTAGTAATTGTAGTCGAAAGTCATTACAGGACACTCCTTTCATACTCAATCATGATTCTATCACCTGTTTTCAGTCTTCTGTTGCCCCTGTCCCAACTTGTGTGGAATTAAATTCAGAACAAGCAAATATTCACAAAACACAATGATGTTGATGAGGTCAAACATTAAATATAATATCTTTGTACTGTTTTCAATTGAGTATATAAGTAATCTTTATTGTGTTATTATGCAGTTTTTCCTGCCTTGCTTTATCTGCACATCACTCAGGTGCAGGCGTAGATTTTCCCCTGAGCCACATTTAAAATGTACGCTTAACTGAACCTGAAATCACCACCTTTTCTGTGCTCAGGTATGTGCACAATTAGATTACCTGCTTGCTGAAGGGCAACAGGCAACACATTATCTCATCTTGCATGAGAGAAAGAAAAATAAAAAAAAACCCTGATGAAATGAGAGCGTGACTAGATTTCAGAAAGGGAACGGGTTAGTCAGTTTTAATGAGAGAGTAAGCACACGACAGACTGTGAGCTGCTTTCAGAGGGTTCAAAGCGTCAACAGGACGAGGTGTTTAGACCCGTCGAGGGAGGTGACATCATACCAGATTCCAGACAGTGTGAGAGTAAAGCAGGTGTTACGGCTGTGACGCAGTGGGAGGAGGCAGCACAACACACTCATCTCTGAAGAGCAACGCACGGCAGAACAAAACGACAGCCTCTCCATCAGCACATCACTTCTCTCGTCGAGTGAACGCTTTGAAGATCAGCCCATTTTGTCTGTGGTTCCAGGTGGCCGGAGAACACAAGTATCACCCCGAGTGCTTCGTGTGTCTGAGCTGCAAGGTAGTGATTGAGGACAGGGATACCTACGCCTTAGTCGAGCGATCGAAACTTTACTGGTAAGACACCCGCACAGGTCTTTTTAAAGCTGTTTGCAATATTGGCACTGTTAGTCACACTTTTACCAGCCTTTTAGTAGAGCTGTGTTTTTTATAGGAACCGTGTTGTTCTATAGTCATGAATGACATTTAATTGTAATGCATGGTGCCATCTTCACTGTTCTTCACATAAAAGTGTGTTGTTTCAGTTAACTTGTGAATTCAGTATTAAAAGATGGTTTTGAAGAATAACGGTGTTCTCAAGTTAATGTTCAGTCATAACATTCATTATGTTAATTATTATTCGGTGTCTTGCATTCTTTGAACAGTAACTTAACAACAAGCAGGTCCACACATGTAATGACCTGCCCCCTCTTCTGTTGTGTGCAGTGGGAAGTGCTACAAGCAGGTGGTCCTCACGCCCATGTTGGAGAAGCGCTCACACGAGTCGGTCCTGGACTCCCTGCCCCACACGGTGACCCTCATCTCGATGCCCTCTGCAGCCAACGGCAAGCGGGGTCTCTCCGTCTCAGTGGTGAGGGACGTCAACGGCTCGGCCAGTGTTCAAGTCAAGGAGTAAGTGAGACCTAATGGAGGAGTAATGCTTTATGTAAATATCAGGGCACTGGTGTGTTTATGGAAGTGTGCCACTGCAAGAAAAGGTAGTTATTGATGGTTTAAAATGATATAACGATGAACAAGTTTTCCTTACATCAGTCCTTTCCTTCTATAGTGCCAATACTCACATATAAGTGTTTGTACCATGTTGCTCCAGAGTCAGAGGGATGCTTATTAGTCCAGAGGTGCGGAATGCCATCCATGTTGGGGACAGGATCCTGGAGATCAATGGCCTTCCTGTCGGGACAATGATGGAGGAGGAGGTGGGTCTATGCCTTTCACACATCTCTGATGCTCGTGGAGTGACACGTGATCTGACACCCTTCAAATGGAGCTAATTAGTGTCGCTAATAAGGGCGAGTCCATTCCTTGAGTGCAATTTGCAAAGCTATGTATGTTCTTATTGTTAAACGACTTGCACATGTGATTTTCTGCATTCCTCACATTCCTCCATCATTTATACATACTTTAGCGGGGAGGGGATGGGATGTGGAATGACTGCACTTAAAAACTCATTCCCACAACCGCACCCTCGCACCACCCTCCCTTCATGTCAACTCTGTCATCATTCACTGCACTCATTTATGTTTTTTCTAATTGTTTTGTTTCCAAGTTCCCACCTACAGTATCCTGTTTCCCATATAACACATTGCAGTATTATATCCCATCTCAACGGTTGCATTACTTGTGCTGTAATTAAGTAATGCTTTATACTTTTGACTGTTACAAGTCCCATTGTTTCATCAAGTCCTGCTAACTCTTCTACTCTCTGTCTGTAGTAGAAATACAATCAGTTGCCAGTTTATTCAGTACACCTTGTTAAAGCTAATGCGGTCTAACACAACAGCCCTGAAATAAATCCTTTCTTCATGAAGGTTCTGATGCTCAGCAGCACCAGGAGTGGTGTTGATTCAATCTATGATCAAACTGTTGGATTTATAGCAGGACATTGCATTAGTTTTAGCAAGGTGTGCCTAATAAAGTGGAAGTTGAATATAATAACAAATATGAAAGAAAAACTTACAAAAATGAGAAATATAATTTGTAAAATTAAGTAACGGATAAAATCAAATTTTATTTATTGTAAGAAATCAGGGGAACCCTGGGAAGAGGGTGATATATTCCTAATATTTAAAAAATTCTTCTACCCTAACTCTCATCTTTGTGTTAAGGTGGATGATCTTATTCACTGCACCAGTCACACCCTGCAGCTGCTCATAGAGTATGACCCAGTCAGGCAGCGTTTAGACGGGCTTAGGCTGGGGTCACCAAGGACCCGTCTGGGAGTCCCGGCTACCTCCCGCATGCGTCTGTCCTCTCCCTCTGATGCGGTCCTGGAGAGAACCAACGTGGTTGATGACAGCTCCCTGAAAAGGAGGTCTTTGAGGTATGGTAAAGCAGCCAAAAACCATACCACTTACATGTTGTGGCTTTGTTTTGTTTTTTTGTGTTTTTTTAATCGACCACATTCTCTCTATTCCAGGCGCAGTAACAGCATATGTAAGTCGCCCGGGCCAAATTCTCCTAAAGAGACACCTTTTATCTCACGAGACATTGGTCGCTCTGAGTCCTTGAGATCCTCCAGCAGCTGCTCTCATCGCATCTTCCGGCCATGTGACCTCATCCATGGAGAGATCTTGGGAAAGGGCTTCTTCGGACAGGCGATCAAGGTCAGCATCCAACTGCCATCAGTTCTTCACACTGTAATTTATTTCTACCACCTACACTTTCAAAAATAGATGTGTTGCTTTTATCCCACTAACAGGTGACTCATAAAGCCACAGGAGAGGTGATGGTGATGAAGGAGCTGATCCGTTGTGATGAGGAGACCCAGAAAACTTTCCTGAAGGAGGTTGGTAATCTGCAACAGACAAAACTGAGTCCTCTAGCTCTGCATGGAGCTGTGATTTATTATACTCATAACTTTTAAAAAAAAATTATGTTAAATGTTTCTTATGGATTAAATTTCACCTATGTAGACGCTGATTATCAGCTTGAAGTCATAAGGGTAGACTTGTCTTCAACTCAATCTGTGTTTCTACCAAATCTTCAGGTCAAAGTCATGCGAAGCCTCGATCATCCCCACGTTCTGAGGTTCATCGGCGTGCTTTACAAGGACAAGAGGCTCAATTTGATAACCGAGTTTATCGAGGGAGGCACTCTTAAGGATTTCATCAGAGACACTGTGAGTTAAACTAGTTGATTAACTTAACCCTCTCCTCCTCCACAGTGGAGCACACAAAAAACCCTTCAGTAGCCACAGAAAGAGCTATTTGCTCTGTGGGAGGAGGCTGACCTGAAGTAAACTCTGCACTGATAAGTGGGCTCTTGACTCTGTAGTGGGCTGGCTGGCATGTCAACTGGCAAAAACACAGAATGAGAGAAATTTGCATAAGTGTTGCCAGGTGAAATTTAAAGAGTTGTGCCCCCCTCCACTGTGGCCTCCACAGTGGACTATTTTTGAGGAGCAGTTCAGCACATGGCCCAGGGAGGGGAGGGAGGGAAAGAGATTGTGTTTATGATATGTTAAGTATGTGAGGGAAGGATCAGCTTTTGAATTGAACACTATTTGAATTGCTTACTATTACTTTTCATTTTCTTTCTCTGTCTTGGTGCAAAGTCAGTTTGTATTTTGACTTTTATGCATTATGACCTCTGAAGGAGCTCCCACTCATTTCTCTCTTTTGTGTTTCTGTTTCCTCACTCGGGACTATTAGGACCCGTTTCCATGGGAGCAAAGGGTGAGCTTTGCAAAGAGCATCGCTTCTGGCATGGTGAGTTGGCCTCTTGTAAAAACTATTAGTGAAATCTTTGGCTGCTATTTTCAGCTGCCTTAATGTGTGTAAATGTGCCATAGACCACATTTAAACATTCCTTGTGGGCATTGGGATCAACACAAGGGGTCCTGAGATAATTCTAAAGTACGGCAGATGATTTGTGGGAGAGTAAATGATAAAAGAGAAAATATTTAACTTGTTAAATACTATCAAGTTTTACCTCTTTAGGCCACATCATAGAGGGGAAGAATTAAAGATGGTGTCAGCCATGAATAATGTGTGGACAGTGCTGAAAAGTTTTACTGCATGAAAATGAATTTTCTTGCACGTGTGAATTTTCCCCTCCTTGACTTTCCTCTTCGTTTCAGGCCTACCTTCACTCGATGAGCATCATACACAGAGACCTCAATTCTCACAACTGCCTGGTTAAACTGGTAGGTGACATGGGACCTTACCAGCCGTTACATATCGTAAGATTTGAACAGTGAGAAAAATAATGAACCCAGTAAAAATTGGCATAGGCGTGTTTAAAACTGTTTTAGAGCTTAATGAGATCTCATGACAATAGTGCATTATAACGATTCCTTGTCATTATACAGCATTTATTCTTCTTCTTCCATCAGTATGCTTGGTATATAAAAAGAATGCATTTTTAAAGTAATGTGGCTCCTCAAATTTAAAGTGAGACTTCTCCTTCAACAGGACAACACTGTGGTCGTGGCTGACTTTGGACTGTCCCGACTCATAGTAGAGGACAAAGTTAAGCCTCCACCTGAAAAACCTTCCACCAAGAAGAGGATGTTCAGACGTGTCGACCGAAAGAAGCGGTACACTGTCGTGGGAAACCCTTACTGGATGGCTCCAGAGATGCTCAATGGTGAGCCACTGACAAAAAAAAGAATCCCCAGCTGAATTTAAAGAGGATAATTCATTTTCTGGGTCAATGAGTGCGTGTACTTTATCCTTTTTTTTTTTTTTTTTTAATGTTATTTCAGGCAAACGCTATGATGAGAAGGTGGACATCTTCTCCTTTGGAATTGTACTTTGTGAGGTAAGAACATGCTGATTTCACCCTGATTGTCTGCTCTGATAACATAGCTTGAGATTGCAATGCTTTTTGGGAGGAGCTTCTAAAATCCTGGATGTGGAAATGGCAATAAAGTTTTTATAGCTGTGTTATCAGATCTTGACAACAAACAAAATATTGACAAAATGAATAAATGTTACATATTCCCTAAATTCCAGCCCAATGTTATAGTCTGTACTTAATGTATTCATCCTGATATCACTTGTGAGTGTGAATCTCTGTTCCTGTCTGTCTCATGACACAGATCATTGGAAAAGTCTATGCAGACCCCGAGTGCCTCCCCAGGACACATAACTTTGGGCTGAATATTGGAACGTTTGTGGAGAAGTTCTTACCTGAAGACTGTCCACCAGCTTTCTTTCCACTGACTGTGGCCTGCTGTGACCTCGCACCAGACAACCGGTGAGCACCTGCTGTTATTGTAGTGGATATAGTTGACACTGTTTATCGCCTTGAGAGTCACTTGATCTCAAAGAATCTGTAGAAGCAAATGACTATTTTCAGATGCCACCTCGCCCTGCCTGCACCGGAGCACGCCTCTGCTGCCATATTGCTTCCATGTTGTCTCTCAGCAATCTCTTGTTCTCTTGTTTTAACCCCCAACCCCTCTGTGTGCCCTCCCTGCTCTCTCTCCCCCCACCCCCAGTCCTCCTTTCCAGAAGCTGGAAGACTGGTTTGAAGCTCTGTCCCTCAACCAGGAGCTGGGGATCCCCCTGCCAGCTGAACTGGATGAACTGCATCAGAGTCTGAGTCGACTCCACTGGCCTAAGGACGTCTCTGCAGTTCAGAGCACAGATCAGTCGTCAAACTCAACAGCAGCCTCTCCAGACCCGTCTAGCATGGCAAACAAAAGCACCTAGGGCCTTTTTTGACCCCTCTGAACTGCTGCACTAATACTGTGGATGAGAAAAAGAGGAAAATTGCATTGAACCCGAGCCATGTCTAAACTGGATAACCTGAGGTAGCTGCACCAATCTCCCTGTGTGGGACCTTAGGTCATGACGTGCCGATGGAAGTGCATCGTGAGTGAAAAAGACACATTTCAAAGAGATAAGTGTTAGTTACATTTTTTTTCCCCTGACTCAGCCCACACTCAACACACAGGGTTGTACTAATGTTTACTGTATATAAAGGCAATATGCAACTTTCCCTGACAGATGACGAGCATTGTTATAGGGTGGAACACATCACAATGCCACCAGCTTTGTTTTTCTGGTTCTGAAGTTGTTGTTTGCAATGTGTGGAATGTACGTATCTGTGCTTGCCCAGAAGAGGCCTCACTTCACTGCTCCGGCAAAGACAACAAAGAGGTTTGACAGTCAAAGTAAACAGAGGACAGGGCTTGAAAAAAACAGGTGTGACGTAGAAGCAAAACACACACTGACCCTGAATAGTTTCATCACTCTGAGATTTGACACAAGATGGCGAAGGAATGTTCACATTTTTCCATCTAAGCACCACTGATGTAATTTGTGACGAGATGGTTACAAGTATGATTCTGTACTTTGTAGTCTAATGATTTTAATTCTTAGATGACGAGTGAACACTATTTAGATTTTACATGTTTGCCACACTGACATTTGTTTCTATTAAACACCTGATGCCTATTTTTTTTTTTAAACAGTGCAGAAGCCCTTCATTAATACTTGTTGCTTTGTACAGAACTGGATTTTTTTCCTCTATGAAATGTATATAAATATATTAATAGTATGCTTCTAATTAGATGTCATTTTCTAACAGGAACACTAGATTTGTAGATTTTTTTTTTTGACATTTCGTCAACGATGGATGTTTTTGCCTTTTTGCTATTATCATGCAAGGTACTGATGACCAGTTGTAACCACTATTATTTATATCACTGTAGTGTTTCATAAATAAATCCTCTGAAAGTTGGCCTTTTGTTGGGATCAGCTCTTCTGTTACAATTCAGGATCAAAGTTAATCATCTGTAGTTGTAGGTCTGAGTTTTCCCTCAATCACAGCCTGCAGGGCACTGGTCATCAGACATGAAAGGAACAGGGTTCTTTTTTTTTTCTTTTCCAACAAGGAATCGTTTTACAGCGATCATATTTTATAACTCGTCAGGGAATTTATTCCTTTTGTATGTTTTCTAACATACTTAACATTTTTAATTACTTGTATTTTTGACCAGGCCAAAGCAGATGTAAGACTCTGGTAATATGCATTTCCCATTTTTCCCATTTTATAGAGTAAATAATAAATAGGGTTAATTACAAAATGTTTATTTTAATAATTATTACTTGCCACCTGAATACAGCTCATTGCCTGTAATTTATGTGCTACGTTTAGCGCCTAGGAATAGAGGCCAGGATCATCTATCAATGTGAATATTGTCAATTTAGTTTGTTAGCTTCAAAGTTAGCGTGTCATATCCAATTAGTGACATACTTTTGATTTCTTTCTATCTAAATGTATGTACTGGATAACATCCAGAGATCCAAACTCCCTCGTGGCAGGTTGTTTTTCTTCTTTAGCTGTCAGAGTTCAGATGTTTTCATAAGCCTCTTCTTAACCTGCTTTCTCGGGTGACTACAGTGATGCATTAAGTTAAGAATGCCAACAGAGGGAGCTGGTGATAAAAGTTCCTACTGTGATCATGCTGTACCTTGAATAACAAGACACTTTTGACGGTGCGAGCATTCCTGCTGCATAATGTTATGCTAGTGGGCGGGAAAAGGTCTATATAATTTGAAAAATACAGATTACATCACATCATATTGTCTGTGTTTTATTTCAGTGTCAGCAGTGAAAATCTGCATTCATATCTAGTAGAAATACTAAATTCAAATGCTGAACATTATTTTGGACATGTTGCTTATATGAAGAAAATGATTACAACCAGCACACATACGCTTGAAATAATGGAGCAGCAATAACCATGGATTACCAGTGATGTGGA
Organism: Hollardia meadi; assembly: GCA_037974645.1. Taxonomy (NCBI): domain Eukaryota; kingdom Metazoa; phylum Chordata; class Actinopteri; order Tetraodontiformes; family Triacanthodidae; genus Hollardia; species Hollardia meadi. Next base: position 10,278,650 of record JBBPCS010000386.1, on the reverse strand, counting down.
TCCAGAAAAAAAACAAAAACAACGACAAAACAAAATCATCTGGAGTGATAACCAAACGACCAACACAAAATTAGTAACGGTGCATCATGTGTAACAAAATCTGCTGTGTACGATGAGTTCTACTTTCAGGCAGGTATTTTCTAAGTCAGTAGTTGTACTTTTTATGGTGCAAAAGAAATGGCCTGTGAATTAAAACATACAGCAGGTAAACACGGACATGCATTCATGTTTTTTGGGGGTTTTTTTGTGAATGAAGAACACCAAACTTTGGACCGTTTCTATTCTACTCCGTTCCTCTATGTCGAGCATCAAGTGCATAACTCAAATGTCTGAATCTAATCTAGGCACTGGCACTTCAACACAGTCACTGTCTTGCTCTGCAAAGACAGACTTAAGGCTTTTTTTTTTTTCTTTTTCTTTTTCTGATGCCATCTGTTCTGGTGTGTGGTGGCAGTGCTATTTTGTCCTGAGGACTAACTACTGTCTCTCATTCTTCCTGAGAGCGCTCTGTACGTATATTTCCTGTCATTCCTTAACCTGTGAAAGAAAAGGGCAAGTCCTCTTTCATGTCCGCCAGTGACCGCCATCATGCTTTATAAACGCATTGGGCTTGTCAGTAGAGTACTAAGAGAAAATTTTAAAAAAATAAAAAAAGATACATTCAGAAGTATCATGCTAAGGCAAATTTCTTTGTCTTTAGTGGACATGTTTTACCTCCTGTTCCCTCATCCCTGTCTCAGAGGAGGGTGACTATTTTTGGACGCTCACATCTCTGTCACCAGTGTGTCTCCAAGACAAAGCAGTCTTTATGCATACACATCTCTTGTCTTCCTCAGCACAGCCAGCAGGGTCAATACAAAAAAAAAAGTCGTTCACATATTTGTCATGTAACCACACGCCACCCTCTCCACATGGAAACGTACTAAAAAACAAAAGGTTATAAACATTCTTCCATTCAAAACACCAGCTCTTTATGATGAACTGGTTTTTATCAAGCGCCACTATAAACACTGCCTGTTCAACTTCCATTTGACAAGAAATTCATACTGTTATTTTAGATTTTCTTGGATATCAAATGTATCAAATAAGAATATTAAAGACCTCATGAAATACCTTCATTATCAACAGATGCCTCGTAACGGTTTCTAGTTGTCAAGACTGTCCATTGTGTGTCAGCTTATCTTGATTGTGCCTCAAATGTGTATATATATAAAAAAAGAAAAGGACACAGAATTCAGTTCAAGTCTTTGGAGCGAACACTGCTCCCCTACTCCTTTTAAAACAGAGGTTACTCAGGGAGGCAGAGAGGAGAAACGTGGATGGGACTGTTTTGGTCCACAAGAATGTAACACAGTCCTGTTTTAGGACTACATGCCTACTCATGCTCCAGGGGTACCGGCTTGCTGGCCCATGAGAGGGTCCCCGCCATCCTGGATGGGGGTCGTCTCGTGCTCTGCCATGATTACGATGGTGTTCTCGTCTACCAGCTCGCAGGTGGGGTTGGAGAAAGCCGACAGGGGCAGGGTGATCCTCTGCATCTCACGCTCGTACACTCGCTGCTCGTGCTGCTTCTTCAAGTCCCGACCCCTAAACACAAATGCACAACAGAGAGTCAGTATGCTGTTGCAAATCTAGAGTTCGTGCTCAAAAGTTTAAACCTGCAATAACAGGTTCCAGGTTAATAAAAGGGGGCAAGAGATAACAAGCTGTGACCTCAATACTGACATATATTCACCTTTTATGTTTATATAATGCAAACTTGTTCGACGATGTTAAGCAGTTAAAAGTTGCCGAGTGACACATCTAGAAACTACAAAGCGACATTACAATTTGGAGTCAGACTCTCCTTTAACATTGTTTTGGTCTCCACCAACTCCTGAGGGAAATACCTGGCTCTTTAGCTGTATATCCTCCACTATGTTCACCAGCTAGTCGCTCACTGTACCCGGTTTCTCCTGAAAACTGCTGCCTGCTGTGGCCAAAAATTATGTTCTGAGAGTGGTGAGAGTGAACCAAAACAGTAAATCTAAGGACCAGAAAACCCCAAAAATGAACCGAAAGAAGCTAAAACGCTGAGCAGAGCTGAGAGGAACTGCAGAATCTGGTGATAATTCCCCACATGTTCATTAAATGCATGTGCTAAAGATCAAAGTTATCGTGCAAATTAGAAATCAGAGTCATGCATTATTTTTGCTGTTATTACAGTAGCTATTAAAGTGATGCCTTAAGTACTGGTAGCTGATGCTCTGTACAGAAGCATTTTTGGGGGCCACCCAAACTAAATATTCATGATAGGATAACATACTGTAAGTAGATAACAGACAGTACAACAACAAGTGCTGGCTCTGCAGCAAACACAAGAGGCAGATGGTGAAAGGGAACAGAGAACTGACAAGCTGGCGGGGAGTTTATCTCCTCCAGGGCAACACAGCGCTGAGAACACAGTGCTCCTTTCTACTGAGCTGGAGCCAAAACATGGCAATACACTCAAAACACTTCCTACCTGCCTGCTTCGGTGCAGCATATTGTGCACCTCTGCTTTGTTATAAAACACAGTATATCACTGGTTCTTTACACTAGGGTGTGGTTTGTTTCATTTTATGTAACTCCTCTGCTGCTTTTTCATATTTTTCAGAAGCTGTTTTGCTTTCTTGCTGAGAATTACTTGAGAAGCATGATACAGTCATGTCTGTGCGGTATGTAGACAGAGCCAGTAGCTAGTTAGCTTAGCTTAGCACAAAGACTGGAAACTGAGAGAAAGGTTTGCCTGGCTCTGTCCAAAAAATGAAAACTCGCCGTTTCGCTTCCTTCCTGGAACCTGTTACCTGGCAAACTACCCAGGCTAGCTGTTTCCCCCGTTTCCAGTCTTTGTGCTAAGCTAAGCTAACTGTAAATGTTACTGCTGGCCACATTTACATATTTACAAACCGACAGATATGAGAGTGCTATCAGTCTCCTCTAACTCACAGCACGAAAAAGCATAAGCATATTTCCCAAAACTATCTATTTAAATAACAGGGGTGGAAGTAACGAATTACATGTACTCACGTTACTGTAATAAAGTTTTTTGTGTACTTGTACTTTTTTGAGTATTTTTTTAAATCACTAATTGTATTTTTAATAACAAGTATTCTACTTAACTACATTTCAAGGTGAATCTGTTACCGAGTAAAAACAATAATGCCCTAAAATTAAGGATGATGTCATCATAGATTAAGATTAGCATAATTGTACCTCGGCCCCATCTAACTCAATGAGTCACTGATTTAATGCACCACCTGGCGAGCACACCAAGGGACACATATCAAACACACCCCGATGTTACCAGGTGACGCTGGTTTGGCAAAATGCTAAAAGCTTAAATGCTCACAGTGGATCCTCAGCTGTGATTTGCTACATTGCTTATGAACTTCCTCTTCTCTGGTCACAGTGGGACAGAGAGGAAAAATGGACTGGTTATAGTGGGACAGAGAGGCTAAATGGACTGGCTATAGTGGGACAGTGGACTGGTTATTATATGCACTGAGAATGGTCGAGCAAAGAAGTTGAACCAAAAGCAGATTGAGGGTGGACAAGGCTCACAGATTGACGTTCAAACAGGTGAGCACATCCACCAGTAACGTAGTGTTGTGTGTGCGTACTATGCAGTGTGTAAAACTGTGCAGTGCTCTTTGCAGCACGATGGCAGTTACTTAATTTCTGTATATTGCTTTTTGCACCAAAACCTTCTCAGTTTTGTACTCTGGGTTAACTGTAGTGAGGCTAAACAGAGGAAGGCTGTCGTATATTTACAGTTGATAATCAGTGGTATGGACAGGCTGCAAAACCTGCCTAAACAAATGGATTTTATTATCAGTTTGGACGTAAGGGCTTGGTGGCTTGATGTTGTTGGATCGTTTCTGAATGAAACAGTCAATTTGTTAATTTAACAGTGATATTATACCCCCAGTATAATATTATTATAATGCAGTAATATTTACACAGACTACATTTTAACAGACTTTCTTTTTTTTTAAACTTGTATCTCAGCACATTTTTATTCTAGAATTTTTACTTGTAATTGAGCAAAATTTGTGTAAAGTAACAGTTACTTTTACTTGAGCATAATAATTACAGGTTTTTTAAAAGACTTAAAACTGATCACTGCATGAAAATCTGACATGATTTTTTGTAACATAATGGAGCAGTGCATTCTTGGGGGCATAAAGTCACTTGCTCATCACTGCAGAACCTCAGGCTCATGGTTTATCTGCAGTGCTCGTGGATGTGAAGCCTGCAAGGAATCACTGTCCTTATCAGGACACTACCTACTCCACTGTTACTGAAGGTGATGTCACTGTATGCTGAGGACAGGCGAACACTGACATAACATGCTGCTCCTCCTAATAATCACCTCCTAAAAATAGAAAACAACGACAGGGGCACTGCTAATCAGATCTGAGAACAGATCTGTACATGCATTTTGTGCTGTGGGAATCAGTGTACCCTCTTCCACAACATTGGGGACGTCATTTTGCAGCCCCCTCCATGCTCTCTTCTCTTTCAAGACTACACAATAAGAATGCATAAGATAAACTGCCGGCATTTCATTTCCTGCCATGCTTCTCCACATGTTCTGTTGCGGTTGTCGGGATAAAGGCAATAAAATGGCCGCATTACATCGAAGTGGAACAACAGGGAGCGTAGCTGGGGAATGTAACTAACAGCTGATGCCCTAAACTCACGAGACCATTAACATGCATGCTATCACATGTGTTTAACTTATCATACTGGCATTTCTCCTGCGCATCTTAAAGCTATAAACAACACTGTGTTACACAGTTACAGTAGATGTACATGATGTAATAAGGAGATATTGAAATTAGGTTAAATGCCTCTTCAGAAAGAGAAAAATAAGTTTATGCTCTACACTGGGTCCACTATCATTTAGAATCTTGCTGTGATGTTGACACTTACCTCTTGTAGAAGTAGCCAAATGTGATGCCTGCTCCAAGGATGATTATAATCGCCATCATGAGGATACCGATGACATAGCCTAACAAACAAAAAGAACATGAAAGGTTAAAAACGTAACATACAAATACATCACAAAGATATTTAATTCACGTAGTAATACATAACTAGACTAGACTAATTAAAACAGAGTTAACTACAACATACCGAGCATGCCAAGGTCTTTTTTCTTTTTGGGTCCAGTGTGCACTCGCTGGCTGATTCCCATCACTGGCTGCACGGCAGCAACTTCTGCCTGAGAAGGACCCGACTTGGCCAGCTGAACGCTCTGTGTGGAGGGAGGGGTTCCTGTTGAGTTGAGGGATTCGGCCTCTGCTGGCACAGCAGAGGCTTGTTCTGAAGACACAATTAAACAAAGCCAGTGTTAAACAAACAGATAAATGATAGAGACAAATGACTCTTGACTGGAGGTGCTCCGAGTCGTTCTACTGTTGGTGTCAAAGCCAAATCATGTCAGAGTAAATTTGTGCACCATCAGAAGTTTTGGAATATCGTTTTTACCCTCGTATCTCTCTCCTTTAATATTTCAGTGTGTATTAGACTATTGTTGGTTATGTTCTAAATCACTGAGCAGGGCTGATTAATGGCTTTAGTTTTTTGTTTTTTTGGACTTGCATCAATGTGATGAAGTACTTTTATTTGTTTGTTACTGAATTGGCTGAATGAGCCAAAAAGGATGTGTATTTCAGGTTATTTTGTCCATAAACTGGTTATCAATTGACAAAAGATACTACTATACTTGCTTAAACTCTTTACCCATAAGACATTATCACACTTTAAGTATTCATTCTTTATATTTATTTTTATATTTCATATGCAGTTTACCTGATTTATCTTCATCCACACTGTCTATAAAAGATTTTGAACATAAATATAGCAGCAAGCACCTGTTTGCTATATTAAGATACAGTGAAATAACGGTGTTCTGAACAGAGAATGAAGTTTTAATCTGAGCTTCTCTGTTCTTTGTTTGGAGGGCTGTCCTTGCTTGTGAGTGCATGTCAGTCCATCTTTGTCCTCTATCTCATATTAACTTTCTCATATTAAAGCTAAACGGCACACAAAAAATATGGTTCCGAAAACATTTGAGGCAAGAATCTGGCTTTGCAGTGACAGAATCTTGATTCAGATTTGATCAGCACTGCCGAGTTTGACAGTTTGATCCGAGTTTTGTGAGCAGTGTGTTTTAAATTGCCACTTTTTTTCTCTTTCCAACTTTATTAAGTGAATGACAGGGGCATTTGTTAAGTATGTGATGCTGGTGCTCTAGTGCGATATCTGTCACTAAATACTGTATATTTTACCTTTTGATAATGCTGACTAATTCTATAGTGTGTGGAGACCCTTGTAATAATGCACTAAAAATACATTTAAACGTAACTCAACTAAAAATGCATCATTTAGACCGTGCGGTTTCCAACTGCTGCTGTTCCAGTAACATTGGCACAGACACAACAACCTCCTGTACGGCCGTGGCACGGCTCTCATGAAGTTGCTGGAAAATAAATTTGGCCAGCCAAAGTATTTCTCATGTGCCAGACATAAACAGGCACGGCATGCTCGACTCGCTTTCGAGAGAAAGGAAGGTTCAGCTGCAGATGTCAACATCTGCTCTTTTTTTTTTCATTTCCTCCTTCCAAGTTGTTTATGAACTCTGCTGGAGTTAAAGGGCCTGAAGTCATACATTCAACCAGCCAATTAGATGCTGTCTCCAAGGTAAGACCGTTCCTCTCTGCCAATGAACTAAGGCCGGGGCGTGGTCAACAGCTTTCTGGAAACTAAACTTTCTAACATGTGACTGCTGGACTTTGTTATTGTGCGAGTTGGATTGGCTTTGAAAACAAATAGGAAACAAAGAGCAAAGTAGAGGAGCCTTCTCACTGTGGCCTACCCCTGACCAACTGACCTACTACAGACTAATGCTCTTAAATCCATCTCTGAACAATGGTTTAAAAACACCAAGAAGAAACTTTAAAATAAAAAAACTTTTTATGCTGACCCATAAAAGTTTTAAGTTTGGCTGCATCCCGTCTCATCAAAGCTTCCCATCTTTTTTCTCTTGACTAATTAGAACATTTGCATCGCTGCAAACATCTCACCTCATTAATTTCTCCTAGCTTTTTTAAATAATGAGAGCTTTCCAGAGAAGAGAAAGTAATTGGCGGCTGCATCAAGAGAACAATCTCACAGAGCGTTCTGAGAGAAAAGCTGCCATTTCCGTGTGTTTGGTCATTAATTTGGACTATGCATATTTTTCTTTGCAGCTGCGGTTCTGCCTGTTTTTCCACAAATATCATCAAATGCAGTGTGCGTACAGCATTCACCTACCTTTGCATGTGTCGATTGGACAGAATTGTCTCTGCACCATCCCATCTGGGCCAGTGATGTAGCACCAAGGCCTCTCGGAGGAGTCTGGGTTTCGGCAGTAATTGTGATCTCCAGCACCTACAGGAGGGACGATAAAAGCAGCACACGTCTGTTACTGAAGCCTCATGGAAATACAGGCCTGTCTCTGGCTGCCTGTCCTGCTGTGCTGGCAAACCCACTGGATTCATTAATCATTAACACTAACGCATAAAAGAAGCCATTTAACACCACACACAGACAAATCAGTAGCACAGTGTGGGCCATATCAACATCTCAACAAAGATGTCAGAGGTTTTTGTTGTCCTGTAAGGAAAACTGTTGCACCTACCAACACCAGACAACAGGAGAGCATTCACAACATCATCCTTCATGTGATAGGACATTCACTGATCTACAGTTGTTTACCTGTGTGCGAATCAGGGTGGGTGTTAACATCATAGTCTCTAGTGGTGTTGATCCAGTTTAAACAGGTCAGACCCGAGGAGGAGCTCTGCTGTGCCCCCCTGTACCCCACACCTCTGAATCTCACGCAGTCTGAGAATTACAACCACAGGACACGTGAGCACGACACAAATAACTGTACAGCTTTTATAGCAGATGACGTGAGCAATACAAAAAATTGTCCATAATGCACGGATGATTTTACCTTTTGGATTTGGATTTGCTGCACTGCTCTCCACGATGGCCACGCTCAGGAAAACAACGTGCAGAGAGAAAAACATTTTGTAGAGTTGACGGGCTGAATTCACAGACAACATGCTCCGCTGATGTGTTTGTTTCTCTTTAAAAAAAAAAAAAAAGCAAACCACTAAAAAACAATAACAACAAAACAACATGTACAGAATGGACGAAGAGCCTGTGCTGGATGTGCATCAGACACACTGCTCCTGCTGCTGGAATCGCAGCCCTTGTTTTTGTCAGAGGAGCTCAGCTTTCTTCGTAAACATCCTTCAGTGGGAGGAGGAGGAGGAGGAGGAAGAGGAGGAGCTGCCCTATGCAGCACAAACCTCACGGTCATAAAGCCTCATCACTTTCTCTCTCACGTACACACACATTCAAAGGAAAGCAGCTGAAAAATACAGTCTGTTTTTGTTTGTTTTTTTGCCATGGCGCGCAGTCTTGTGAGGATGAACACATAAAACGGTCAGCATGGAAAGTCAAAAACTTCATTCACCTTTTTGTTCAAGCTGCAAATGGTTCATCCTCAAACTTTAGGCTTCCCCTTTGCCCCATCCAACAATAACTTCCACGCTTAGGGCTACTATATTTTCTGTGGTTGACTATAAATAGCTGCTCCGCTTCCCATTTTCATTTTCAAATACATTGAGTCATTTCTTTCTCCTTGTAATCCCCAGAGTCTAATCTGGCTCTCAGAGCTTGTGAGTCAGCAGATAGCAGCATGATGGGTTCCTCTCCGTCCCCATGAGGCCTGTTTATCCCTGCTGGTCTCGGTCAGAAGAGAACTCCACAGAGGCTGATAAAGGCCTAATAGTTACCTCCATCTGCTCAGGGAGCTGTATCCTGAAAGACAGAGAGGCCCTGTGTCATTGTTGGCTGTCAGTGTTAGAGGTTAGGAGGGCAGCCAACACCTGAGTCAATGTGTTCAGTAAGCCACTTTTCAAATAGCTACTTACCCAGTTTGCCAATCACCAGAGCAAACATGCTGCATCTGTGTGCAGCACTCTCCAGCACACTCTGCTCATTCAGGGGTAAAGGGGGTGAGAGTGAACACATTTGGTACTGAGCCCATTTATATTTATGGAAGCACAGTTCCACCACAAAAGGATAGGAAAAAAATAGATGAAAAGTTCTAAGAATATAAATGCTCATGGCCAGTCAAAAGAAATCTACATTTGACTGTTTATCGCAAACTTTTAATGTTTTTTTTTTCCTTTGGCAGAAATTGACCTTCAAACCTAAACTAAACTGAGCTGATGTCAAGTGATTCTGTGAAGCTGCTGAAGATAATTCTTCCTTAATTCTTACTCTTAAGTATTTTGACTTTCTTATAAATATGACTCCGCAAGTCAAGACTTTGTCCCATAATTTTTGACTTAGCACATCATAGTTTTGACTTGCCATGAGCATTTTTGTTTTTATCATAGCTAACCTTGAGAAATGGACCTCCATAGCTACCTAATCTGAGCTGAAGTCGACCGACTCAGTGAAGTCCAGAGGTGGGCAACATTTCACCAACATGAGGCTTTTTGTCACGAGTGGAAGCAGCTGCTTAAGTCTGTGACATAACTGAGGATAGTTTTCAAAATAACAAAATTCTCGTTAGCACACCAAGATGTGCCGTAATAGACAAAAAGCCAAAACATGAATTTTGCTGTCATCACAGGCTGATTGTTTACGGTATCCAGTGAGCAATGCTGGTAGGCAGAGTGCTACAGAGGCCTTTGTTTGCAATATGCTTTCTGGTGATTTCAAGTCTTGTGAAATCTTTGTAAACTCAATGCTGATAAATAAGAGAATGAGAAATAAGAAATACTTTTGCAGAATTATAATCTTAATAGTTCACTTTTATTCAGCATAAACAGTTCTTTCTTTAAAAAAAAAAAAAATCAAAATACACAATGCAAAAACAATTTCATTCACTAACTATTAGTTATTCCATTTGTAGGACAAAAAACATCTGACCTGAAGAGCAAATTTCATGCTCCAAATGGTGCACACGTCTGTATGCAAGTATACACACACACACACACACACACACACAATTAAAGTGTTGAACCTCCTTTCTTCCTTGTTGCCGTAGTTAATCATTTCATTAGCAGAACGCTGGTATACTGAGAGACTCTCAGCCCTCAGTAACAACAGCAAAAGCCTTTATTAAGACAGATGGTCATTTTCCAGATATATACACACTTTGAGATTAGGAAACCTCCAACCTTTGTTTTTTTAAATTCACTTCTCAAACTTTGTTTTTCAAGGTTGAGGCAGAAGGCACAAGACACAAAATCGCACACATTATTCAAGCAGATTCAGACAGAGGAATAAAAAGTCAAACTATGTCTTTTCATTAAAATTTAATCTTTGCTTTCAGGCATATTGACAATCCTTGCATGGTTGTCTTGCCTTCGCCTTGAAGTAGAGCAAAGTTCAAGCCCACATTTGTATTTTAAAGGGTACAGTAGTATGTGCTATGAAGCTTTGCCTTAAATTACTTGTGAAAAACTGAAATATATGGTTTTGTTTTTGTCTGGCAACAACCATCAGCAGGAATGTTTCATCAATAACTGCATGCTGTGAGTGTCATTAAGTGTGGCATAATTCAAACTTTGAGAGAATTCTTGATATGATTAAAATGTTGATGTCACAGTTTTGCCCTTTAACTGTCATCATATAGCATCATCTTGTTTTGTGCATCACGTTCGACCACAAAATGTGTCCAGAACATGACGAGAACCAGCTGTAGCTTCGTTTGAGGCACATGTCAATTTCACAGAGCTCTGCACAACAGGTGTTCATTCTGACATAAGTCATAAGGAAACACAGTGCATAAACTTCATGTATGAATCACTAATACGAGCTTGATGTCACAGCTGTTGCATAATCTAAATGCTCACATGCACAATGCTTCGTGCATACACAATGAAAACATTAGAGGCTACCTCAGGTACGTATTGAGATGTTTCAAACAGTAAAAAATAGTAAAATGTGATTCTGTTGGCTTACCGTTTAAATACTGAAAATTTAATCACCTCTGACAATACTATATTAAAAGGAAATAAAAGTTGTGACGGTACAACAATAAAAACCTCCATGCACATTTAATTAATAGCCCAACATGGCCAACCATAGCATGTACAAAGTCTTTCATGTCAGTTTGTCTACCACTGAAATACACCCATCTCAAACAAAAGCGGTGGGCTATCTGATGATGTGAGTGTGCTCTGGTGTGAGGCTTGTTGCGGAGCAACTGATGGCTCTCTATCAGATCCAGTCAATCATCTTCAGCCCCCATGTGGTTGGAAAATGGACACTTATCCAGGCAGAAGGCCTCTAATGGAGCATTAAAACATACACTATACTCCCCCGCTGGGCACCAAGCAGCCAATTTCTCCAGATACTGTTGTGTTACATCACTGCATCAGTCTGAGCTCTGCTACTGATGCTGCTGAGACATGATAAACAAACAGGAGCAATGATCTGGGAATAAAAATGAGCTTATTTCTTGGGGGTGTCAGTGGTCATTGAGACAGATCTAGGGCTATTCTGATGGCTGTACCTCTGCTTATTGTAAAAATAAAGCTTCAGAAAATGCAATGTTATAAACCCTTATTTAAAATCATTGTAGCAAAAACAGCCCCCCAGAGCTTATAAGGAACAACTGTTTTTCTCCACTAATACCTTGTGTGTGTGTCTTCTCTTACAGGTATTATAATTATGGATACAACAGCCTGAAGCCTCTTACATAACTTAGTCAGCCTGCCAAGTGCTGGTGTACTGCAGCATCAGTAGCACTCAATCGAGACTAGTGTTGCACATTCAGATGGCATAATCATTCCTGAAATATCCACAGGTAATTTCATCCTTGGCCTCATTGGCCACGAGTGTACTGAGAAAAAAAACAAAAACCCGTCTGTTCCGTCATACAGGCAGCTCTCCAGCCACAGCAGCTGTTAAAGCAGACGGAAAGTGGACACCGTTCTGACTGAGAAGACTGCAAACTTCCTGTAAACTCATTTGCAAGGATAAAGGATCACAGAGGTGCCGTACATCCTCAGACGTTTTCAACAGCCGGAGGAGAAAGGCAGTCCTGGTGAACAGACCACACAGGGTGCTGTGGAGGCGTGGGTCCATGAGGAGAGCCAGCCAGGCCGGGCTCAGTGTCTCAGCTAGAGAGAGAATAAATAATCACAGTGTAAAACAGACAATTTAGACATCACATATGGAGATTGCTCACCATTTACCTTCTGACATTACAAACCACAGCTGGCCTCAGAGCAGTTATACTCAGAAGATTAGACCTAACCGAATTATATCTGAGGAAAAAGAAAAATACCTCACGTATTGGACTGATATTAACACAATCACAACATAAACTAGAAACATATTCGGCCCTAAACAAACAATATAATAACCACATTAACTGGTAAGAACCTGAGAAAGACGTTGACCATGTACAGACTGAGTGACCATAGTCATTTTAGTGATGAAGCTATAGAAACAGAATTACACCTTTTAACAAAATATCTAAATTACAAAATGATTGCTGCTATGTCACTTGTGGATGGATACTCATTCATAAAAAATACATCAGAGCTAAGCTAACCAAGCTTGGACCGAAGGCTGTCCCTTTCCACAGCCTCCTTCTGGATAAGGTCTGGTCACAGCAAAAATAAGATGGATGAAATAAGACTCGGGCTTACTCGGCAAAGAGAAATCAGAAACTGCTGTGCCCACATCTTCATAGAAACTTGGTTACATCCCAACAATCCAGATCAAGCTAGAGCACTGGCTCAGCGGACCGTGTTCAGAACGCAGGACTGCGGTAAGAGGAGAGGCACACACTGTGTTTACACCAATGATGCTTGGCGCTCACATGCAGTCAAGGTGGATACTGACTTTTTGCCAGATCTCGAGTTTTTAACATTAAGATGTCGGCCATTATCTGCATAACTGCCCTAGCTGAATCCCACCAGCATGTTCACATCCCCACCAGGGAAAGAAACACCAAGGATCATCCCTAGCAGCTACAAGGCCCTCCCCAATCCTCATTTTAGTCAGTCGGGCCGTATTTCCCTGCCTCTGATAGCAACGTACTCCCAGCTGATAAAAGGGGTCGAACCACCAGTAAAGACTGTTAAAGTGTGGACAGATGAAGCTTTATAGGACTGTTTTGAGTGCACAGACTGCCAAATGTTTAGCGATGCTTGCACCCAAGAGGAAATAGTCTTGCAGAGTGGTGCAAAGACAACGATCTGCTGCTTCATGTCAACAAAAGCTAAGGAGTTGATTGTTGAATGTTGTTGACTTTGTCTACGTCAATAGAGCTGAGGTGGAGCAGGTGAGCAATTTTGAGAATTAACATCATACAGAACCTGCCATGGTCATCACACATATCCACCCTGACTAAGAAAGCACAGAAAATACTGTCCTTCTTAAACTTAAGAAGGCAAGTTGCCAAGTTCTTGTTAACTTCCAGAGGAAAAATAGAAATATGTGTTTTTTAATTTGTAATATGTATTTGTATCTATTTTTCTGTATTAATTGTTGTTGTTATTCACACTGTTTTTGTTGGTTTCCTCCCTTGTTTTTCATAGTTGTGGTTGTACTTTTTATATGAAAGTATGTAATATTTTGATATTTGTAGTTAGTTTACTTTCTTTAAGTGTGTGTGTGTGTGTGTGTGTGTGTGTGTGTGTGTGTGTGTGTGTGTGTGTGTGTGTGTGTGTGTGT
>JBBPCS010000386.1:10200484-10258647 GCA_037974645.1 Hollardia meadi | reverse complement strand
TACAATGTTCTAGTGGAAAACCCTGGGTCCTGGTATTCATGTGGATGTTCTTTGACCCATAAAACCCACCCAAACATCCGTTGGGTGGGTTTCAGACAAAGGAAACCCCCTCATGGCAACAGCACTCCCCGTTTGATCTGCAAGGGTGCTTGGGCAGATTGTGTCAATTAGCATCCACATGAATGCCAGGATCCAGGGTTTCCCAGCAGAATATTCCAGTGTAGCGAGATGATCAATGTTATTCATTTCAACTGTCAGTGGTTTTAATGTTGTAGCTGATCAGTGTAAGTATTAGCAGCACACTATATTTAAGTAAATATTAAAGTAAAAATACTGCTTTGGTCCCTCTGATTGATATACTATTAAATATGTCATCATTAGATTATTAATACCGAAGCGTGTCAGCAGCATGTGACTGGCGTTCCTTCCTAGTTTGAACTACTCTATACAACAGTTTTATATCCAGAGACACCAGAGAAATCTGAGGGGTTGTGAGATGATTAATGAGAGAGGAAAGAAGAAAAAACAAAGTTCTAATATTCAATTATGTTTTCAGTTTTTAGACTTTTCCTCTAATCTTTTATTTTTTGTGGGAAGGTAGATGATTTGAACATTTATTGTATTGAAACTATGTGAGAAGCTTGGAGGGAAAAATCAATATTTAGTTGAGCTGTTAACGACTCATAGACATCTGAAATGTCAGAGGTTGGAAACCACTGGTTTAATCTTTGACAATGTGTTGTATTTTATAAGCTTGTTATAATATCTATTGTGTAAAATCGTCATCGTAAAAGTAACTAAAGCTGTCAAATAAATGTAGTGTTCCCTCTGAAATGTAGCAGGGGGAAGTATAAAGTAGCATAAAATGGAAACGCTAAAGTAAAGTACAGGTACCTCAATGTTGTACTTAAATACAGTACTTGAGTAAACGTATTTAGTTATTCTCCACCGCTGTATGTACGATTTATGTACGTGAAAATACAACCTGCCCATTACTCACCTTCAAAAGCAAAGTGGAGACAATCCAGCTTCTGCTCACACAAAGCACAGACCAGAGGAAACAAACCTTTCAGCAGTAAACACGTCTGAAAAGGAGGAAACGATGGATTGGGTCGTGAAAGCAAGCACAACGGAAACATAACACGTTTCGGAACTTCTATTAGATTTACCTCTGCGCCGTCAATGTGTGAACTGAGCAAGATGCGAGGTCGACAGCAGGTCAGGAGGCCTCTGCTCACAGCCAGCCTGTCCACTCCGTCCTTCCCTGTGGGGTTGCACTGTACCTGGAGAACTCCAACGCTCAGCAGCCAGGGCTCTGAGGAATCAAAGGGGGTAACAGCTATTCTGTTAGGAAATACATAGCATTTATGTTTTGGTTTTTTTGGATATGTTACAACAGAGACATGAATAGGATTTATAAAAGGACTAAATCTATTTACATTTATTTTACATCTGGGTCAAATTGCGCTTGCTATTTTCTTTCACAGTGCTAGTGTTTACCTACCTAAGTGAGAGACCTGTAGCAGACTCCAGGCAGCCGCTCCTCCAGCTCTGCTCTCTGGTGCCGTGTTGATCAGCATGGCCACAGCAGTGCCTGCCAGAAGACGAGTGTCCCTGTTGCAGCACTACAAGACAGAACACACTGTCTGATGAGACAAAGCAAAGGTAGCCGCTGAATGGGATCTCCATCTTTTCAATAAGTGACTCTAAACTAATGAAATAATATTTAATTAGAAACCTGTCCAAGTATTATGTCCATAAGAGCCTGCAGGATCGTCTGCACTGCTGGGCACCCATGCTCCTTGTCCCATACTAGAGGAGCCACTTCACTGGACAACAGCTGAAACGTTTGCAAACACACCTGCAGAGACAACAGGATCTGGTCAGTAACAAGAATCAAGTCTGTAAAGAATACAATGGACTGATTCGTGGAGCACGCTGCTCTCCATGTACCTTGACAGCGACGTAACACAGAGGGCCATCTCTGAGGGGTTCTCGCTGCAATACAACGGGGAATAACTCGGACAATTTATTCAGCAAAGACAGATATGACTCTCGCCACACTTTGCGACCAACAGCGCTGTCTTCCAGGAACATACAGGCTAAAAATAAAAGGTTTAAAAATAAATAAATGAGCTAAAGTACAAACTTGCATATGGAATTATCACTTTTGGCTGGCACCAACCTCTCTGCAGATCCTCAAAAGACAAGACCTGAAAAGAAGACATGGCAAAAGTCATCTGTTGTGCAAATATGTGACAAACACACCAAGTGAGAGCTCTGTACCTGGTCAGAATAGACTATGGAGCGCAAACAGTGGTGGGTTTCTCTAAAAACCAATTGGTGGTCCACCTTTGCCAAATGCTGCAACATCTGTCAAACAAATGTGAAGTTACAGTTATAGTTGTTGTTTTTAAGCGTTGTACAGTGAGCAGACATGCAGGAGGGCTGACCTGGTCCACTTTACGACAGGCTGTGGAGTTGCTGACCACCTGCAGCTGCATGGAGATCAGGAGTCGGACAAGAGGCAGGAGGTGGCTCTCCTCTAAAGCATGAAGCAGTGCCTCTGGGATTTGTCTCAGCAGCTGGATAGCCTCCTCTAAGCAGCGCTCCTTGCATCTTTTCACACTACTCCTGTTCAGGCATCATGTAAGTTTAATTATTCATTCATTCATTATCACACCTTATTTAAAATGTGACCAGTAGAGTTCTCAAACATGCTGAGGTTACAGTTACGAACCTGTACGATTCGGACAGTTTATCGATAAAGAGTCTGAGTGTTTGGCTGACATTTTGATCCTCGATGATCTCACAGTTTTGAAGTCTTGTCATCAGGTCTTCAAACGACAACATTGTTCTTTTAACTTCACTGTACAGCCTTTCGGCGTTGGCAGACACATTTGCCAGCACACTGGTATGTCGGTCACGTGACGTGATATAACTCTAATTCTACTATTCTCAGACTAGTCGTGTCAGAATTACAGCGACATGCTGCCACCTACAGGCGGGATTTTAGCTTTTCCCCCCAAATTAAATTATTTTTTTTGAATGCGTTTTATTGGCAAAACACCTAAAAAAGATCACAAAAGAAACCATGTTCAAGATGCAAATATCAGTGAAGTAGAAAGTATTCTAATTAAGTTATTCTTAAATAATTAAATAATTGTATCAATCAATCATATCATTAAAACATACTGTATAAAGAACTTCACATTCAATTAGGGAATACTATCGAGCCATCGTTTAGTCTGCTTTAAAGGCAGATGGATTTGACTCCTTAAATAAATAAAGGAGGTAGTTTAGTTATGTATGTTTGTAAATATTATGTAAATCTATAAAGATATAAGTATGCCATACTGGCACTGTTGAGATGACCATGGACTCCCCCATATCCTTAACATAGTTTAAACATGACACGCACATTAAAATTAACATGACATGAGGATGACTCGTACTATTCTAACCAGTCCTACATACTGTACAATTATCCATCACTCCAGGCCAAATGAGGTCGCTGTTGAATGTTTAAGTATATATTTTCTTCTTCTGAACAAGAACTCGTCTCGGCTGTGATTCGTTTACAATTTGCGTTGCCAGGACATCACACAGTTTACAAATATGTCGACTTCATAGTCTGAAGTGAACCAAATGGCTAACGTGGTTGATATTTCACTTTCCTCGTCCATACTACACCAGGTCACAAGTGTATTAGTGTTCATTTCCTTGGCTCACACTCAAAACATTGTCGGTAAGACCTTAATATATATGTATATATACGCACAATTGATCCGGTTTTACGTTAAAATAGCTAACTTTACCAAAGCAAACCTAGCTAAGGCTACCGCTAAAGAACTAGCTAGCGAAGAGCTGGTTAGAAGACAACCGTGCTAACGTTAAAATAATATGCCACACATTTTCACGTAATTGTATGAGGTTAGTACGTAAAGCATATACAGATAAGTTGCCTTCATGTTCGACAGTTTTCCAGCCGCCATATCTGACCGCAACTGGACCGACGGTCACTGCACTGTTGCTCGGAAACACGTCGAACATCTCTCTGAATCTGAGGACAGTATCTCCATCCAATAAAACAGGTAAAGGCCATTAAGACCTCCTGACGCACTCTGTGTCTCTTTGTATGAGATTAGCAGATTGTTTATTTACAAGTTAGGTTTTCAGCTATGCTTCTTGCTCTCTTAACGACCAAAATTGATATTTGATATTCGATGATGGTTTGTTTTCTCTTGCAGGAAGTGTTGGTTCTCCATCATGTGTAGGTGAGGTAACACAGTGGGTGCTCACAAGGGAGCAGGTGGGAAAGGTAAAGAAGCCAGTCTTGAAGTAGTTTTCATCATATTTACAAATAATTAAAGAGGCGTTATAGTAATAAATCTCCCACAATGTATTTAATAGAATTGTTATTGCAGTATGAACATCTATTTTTCTTTATGCCTCATGTTTGTTTCATTTGGTGCCCCAGACTGCAATTCGAGTTCATCTGAGACTGGATAAAAGTCTGCGTTTGTGTGGTGACAATGAGACAGACACAGACTGCTGTCCAAAGCCACTGTGTGTGCTGGAGACCCTTCAGTTGTCTGCCTGTGTGGGCGGCACACCACAGACATCACTGCTAATCCAGGCCAAGATACATGCCCTGTTGTTCCCTGTTAATAGTGGATCTGGTAATTCAAATGAAATTTGTATTTAATCATAATGGGCCGTCATGCTAAGGATGTGGCGCATTTGTAATAAATGTAAATCTTCTATCCATTTCAGATAATAAAACGACCATTCCAAACTACTTGTACCAAACACTTGGCTCTTGTCCCTGTGACCTCACATTCAGAGCATGTGATGTACGCTGCTGCTGCGACAAGGTATGGTTACGTCTCTCTCATATGAAATTGTTTTAACAAGAGAACAGTGCATTTTAGGCATGTATTTTCTTACATACACAACAGTGACTTACTTCACAACCATTCACTCTTAACAGGACTGTTCCATAGAAGATTTGAAGCTGTTTGCATCCCACTGTCTCCCAGGGCCCTTTGGTGGACAGGTCTCTCCTGCTCCAGATTATCAGTGCTCTGTGCAGTCCTCTGAAAACTCCCCAGATTGGTTTCCATTTTTATGTGTCACTTCTCCACCTGAAAACAACCCTTACCTTGGCCTCTTTTACCAAGGAGACACAATGTGAGAAATGATTGAATATATGATTGTTTGTTTTTTGATTGTGTATTTTTTTATCATATATTTTAAATTATTATGTTTCCCCCTTTAACTTGTCTAGTGCACCAAAGCCTGGTCCATCCTTCCAAAGTCCTGTTATGTCAGCTCCGCTGCCAGTTAATGTTTATATTCAAGGAAGTCCCATTTACACATCAAATGACCAGTACTTCACTATTCCCCAGGTAAGTTGTGTGTATGTTTTATTTAATACAGCTTGTTTTGAGATTATGCATCTGTTGCCAAGACTGTAACGAGTAATACCTTGAATATATCTGTTCCACAGAAGGTACTGGGGCAGTGTATAAACAGTGCTCCTGTGGCATTTTTGGAAAATTTCAAAGTCAACTGTGTAACTCTGCTACACTCCTGTCCAACTGGATCTCCCTTACAGACACCACCAACAGATTTGAGAATTAAAGTGAAGAATGGGCAAGGGGGTATGTTTCACTAAAACTAAACATACTGTAGCAATGCTTCAATACCTCCTGGAGCTCTTTGAGCCCACATATCTTTAATGTTTGTTTTATTTATTTGGATGTTTTCCAGGTGATGTTGTAGTGGATGCAATTGATGAAGTGGCTATTGACTTGAGTCAGTTTATTTCAAGCACAGAGGCTGTTGCCTCTTCAGGTATGGAGATTATAACATATTACTAAAACAACGTAAACTGACGGTGCTAATTTGAAATCTGTTAATATGTTTCTGAAGATGACATGCTGGTATGTGAGAATGTGACCTTAGCAATGGATTACAAGTTGTACTGGAAAGGAAATGGCATCACAAGTATCACACTGACACACACTGTTGGGACCGTCACTTTAAATAATAGTGGTGAGTACCAATAAGGCTTACACATGATTTGGCTTATCACCAGTCATACGTGATAGATATGTTTTGTGTAGTTTGGGTTAATTTATGCTATTCTGTCTCCTTCCTGAACAGTGGTGTTAACTTCAAGGTATTCTGCCGTGTTTCTAAATGGACAATTCACGGATGAACCCAACTCAGGGAACCCAGGTGAAAGCGAGATAAAATACTTTTTTCCTGAGAATGGCTGTGGAAATGTACTGTTTTGTAGAAAATGGTTCACAGTACTGTGGGTAACACATAAATATTTTAAATGACAGGTTATCAGGTGGGAAAGCCTGTTATTGCTGGAATTGTGCACACTTTGGACAACAACACAAGCGCAATGCAGAGGGCATCAATCAATCTTTGGAAACCAGGTATTAAGTCATGTTGTTTATTACCGGATCATTAGTGGCATAATAGTGAATTTTGTATACACTTTATACACATCATAACACGTTTACTAATAGACACACACCATTATCTGATCTGGCTAACAGTGAGTGATGGATTCTGTTCCACTGCTGAGAAGGAACCAGTTCTATTTGGGTATAATTCAACATCAGGGTGTCTGCTACCTGTCAGCCGGCAGAATCTCACTCAGTGTCATGTCCTGAGGTCAGTAGCCCAGCATGAGTTTATGATTGATCTAAATCTTTATGTATTTGTGCTGAAATGAAATGTTTGTTTTTTTCCTTCAGAGACACTGTTACTTCTCTCCAGGCAGCTTTGATTACAGCCACGTATGTGGCAAAGGGTGGAAACCCAGATCCTCTAACTATGACAGACTGGGTGAACATAAGCTGTAAGTAGATGGTGCAAAGAAACAATTCGTGCAAACCTTTTATGTATGTTTGTGTGATGAGGTCATGCATTTGTTCATAATATTAACTTTAGTTTTTGCTGTACTTAGCAAAGCAAATTGTACAGTGTTCTACCAGGTCATTTTTCTTTTCGTTTTAACTAAATGTTACACACAACATATCAATTCCAGTTGTGACACTGAACTCAAGTACAGCTATGGAAGACACGCCAACTTCATGCTACGGGATTCCATCCCACCAGCATATCCATGTTTGGAGTCTTATCACTGGCATTGTAGATGGAATACCTCAAAGGGATATCCATGCTTTGCAAGTCAGGTGTGTATCAGGTGTATAGCCATTGTATTCTTAATTCAGGGGGAGCTGGTAATCATTATAAATTGCCATATGTCCTAATTCCCATTAGTATAATAAGTTATTGTGAATCAAGAATCTTATATTGGTCATTTTCAGCTACAGCCTGTCCTCCTGGGCACTGGATTGTGGAGGAGGTGATGTCTCTCCATGTGTGGACCCAATGGAGACTCAGTCATTTCCCATCACCTCCTCAGTCACCTTTAATGACATTCCTGCGAACACAGGACCACCAAAAACCAGGTGCTTCCTCAAACAGCAGTGCTACCACTGGGCAGGAAGTTGGAAACTTGAGTCAAATAAATTGCTTGTATGAGCTTCCTGACTGTTTTTAACCTGGAGTGTGATGTTTTTGTTCAACCTCCCCCCCCCCCAGGTTTCAGATCAACTTCACAGAGTATGACTGTAGCAGGAATGATGTGTGTTGGCCTGAGCTCGCCTTCCCTCTCACCAAGTACTACACAGGTGGCAATTTATTTCGTCCTTAATCTGTCCACTATTTTATTGTTTCCTGAAATTAATCATTTAGTAAATTGGAATGATCATGCCAAGAAACATTTTACTATAATTACTATGAAAATGTATCATTTGACACTGTATCAAGATCTTTACGGTATATCTATCATTTCATCATCAGAGCTGACAGCCTTACAAATTTGTTACATAAGAACAATATGTTGTCATCGCTAAATTACATCAATATTAATTTCAATAGTACTGTGGTTGATTCTAGATCATTAGTATATGTGGCCTAATGTGCCTTTAAATGCAACAGTGAGTGCAATTAATGATTGATTGAAGAGTGGACCCTTAAATAACAAAAAGCCACTCTTTAACTGTTTTAGAGACTGTATCATTACTGACTTGTGTTAACTCTGTCCTTCCCAGGTGAGCCATATTCTCAGTCATTGGCTAAGGGCCTCATCTTGGTTTTCTTCTTCATCACTGCCTCAATTCTTGGGACTCCCTGGAGACAAATTCGACAGGCGTGGAATGGTGCTGCTCTTTAGAACTCTGGGAAAAGGCTGAGAACAGTGTAGAGGCAGACACACACACACACACACACACACGGGGATAATGGAAGAGTGAGAGGTTTAACAAGATATTTAAATGTCACTGAAATGTAATTGCAGATTTCGTCCATTAGACATTGTTTATATGAATATAGTTTTTTACATGTTTATAATGTGTTTGTGGGAATGTAAATAGTTGTCTCGGTGCCCCATTTTGTAATAAAGATATTTTTCTGTGACTTTTGGCTGGCTCTACCCCTCAACATGCCTTTCATCACAATATTATTATTGATAGGTTTGAAAAATTTCTTGTACAATCCTCTCATCTGATCTCAGTCCCGTCTATCAGTTTGTTTCATATGGAGAGCTGTAGAACTCAATTGTGGGTCATTGTTTATTCAGGTTTTAGTTGTTCCCACAAGGAGATGTCATTCACAAGGACAACAGTCTCATGGCGGTATGCAGACAACACCAAACCTAACAAAGCTGCTGCTCCTTATAATTCTAGACCCCTTTACTCCCTCATTCATCTGGTCAAAACAGACGTTCTAGCTATTGTACCAAAAAAACTGAGGAATTAAGATGTATCTTTTTTTTCTGTCTCTTTTTTTTCTCCCCCTAATGCTTCTTTTTCTTAGTGTCATGTACTTAAATAAGAAAGCTTTTTTCCCCCCTGTGTGCCACTAACTGGTTAATCCAGCAATGATCATTTAGGGGGTTATTCTTCTAGACTAACAGTATTTACAGAATAAACATTGTGTGGTTAATCAACCCCAGAGAACTGATTGCACTAATCTCAGTAAATTATTGGACCGTGATGATTTTCTTTTTGTCATACAAGCTGTAGACTCGTAGGCCTATGCAGCTCTATTACACACATCGGTTAAGGAAAATGTAAAGATCTGATACTTTGTGTATGTGTGAATGCTTGTATATTCTTTTTTGTCTTGTGTCCTTTAGTTCTTAATAATAAAAAAAAGCATTTACATTTGCAAGGGCATTTACAGCAAACCAAGTAGGCTACAAAAGATCAGCTCTTGATTTCTCTTTCAAAAAACAACATACTACATGTACAGAAGGGAACACATAAAATACAAAACAAGACAAAATAAGAAGAAAAAAATATTTTAAAACTTAAGGGGGAAATGATTGTACATCATAGAAGTACAAGAATGTGTACGAGATACGTTCATGGTTTACGTTCGCCTTCAGACTCAGTGCGCAGACTCCAGGAGGCGGTGGTGATTGGTGAAAGGTACGTTCACTGCCGTGGAAGTTGATCGTATTCAACAGTGTGAAGTCAAGTGACGTGTAGTACTGTGGACATGGCAAAGGGACGTCTGCTCAAACTTCAGAAACTATGAGAAGAGTTGTGACAACATCTTTGGATATGCCAAGTTTGCGGTCTTAAAAGCGATTGTCTCTCAGGTTCAACTTTAATGAAACATTTTTTTCCATCCAAGAATTAACAACACGGCGCTCACCGGCTAGTTAGCCCATTAGCTAGAACTATACAGGAACAACCTCTGTTGTTAGAGTAGCTATCTCAAGTGTCTGTTTTGTACGTAAAATATTGTTTTATCACTAGAGCCATAACATGAAAAGCACGTTGAAGGTCTTAACTGACCGCCGTTGAGGTGCTATTATTTAACAGAAAACGCACGAGTTAGCTTGCTAATATTAGCACGTCGTCTGAGCAGACAAATATCAGAACGAACTGTCAAAATGGGCTCTCTGCTCCGAGGTGAAGAAATGTGTCTGGCCCAACTTTTTCTACAGTCTGGATCAGCCTACGACTGCATCAGTGAACTTGGAGAACTGGGACTTGTGGAGTTCAGAGACGTGAGTCCCGGAATAGACTGGTTTTGATCTCCTGAAACACTGTAATGTCTCGTTTTTAAAGTTACAACTGAGTTTGATACCATCGACAGCACTTGACAAAGTGCTGTTTGTTTATCTTACGCACATATGTTACCATCGTAGCTTCTATAGCGTCTGTCACTGACTTTTATATTTAAGCAGATGTGGCCATTTTTCTTGCAATATAGACGACAAAAGTCCTCGATATCCCATAGATTGTAGGTGTCGTTGTAAAATGCTGCCGTAAAGTGGCTGTTACCTGCAGTTTGAGGAGGGCGTTACCTGGAGAGAGAGAGAGAGAGCACACACACACACACACACACACACACACACACACACACACACACACACACACACTGCACATAACAGTGGCCCATACTGGTACTCACTGTGAGGTTTATGATGGTTTGTAGTGAAGATAGTGAAATGTTCCACACTGACTCAGTGAGAAGTAGGGGATGAGGAATGTTATTCAGTTCTTGACTGAATATGTGTCTTGCATCTCTTTCAGCTCAATCCTAGTGTTAATGCATTCCAGCGAAAATATGTCAATGAGATCAAAAAATGTGAGGAGATGGAGAGGATCCTTGGTAAGCATGTATTGATCTTTAATATATAGTTTACTAACAAGGCTCCTTAGCTATTAATGGAGTTGTAGTCAAGCTTTGGGCAGGAAATTATACCCCAGACAGAACACCAGTTTAGTCAGACTAAACTGAATTTAGGGGCCATTGGCCTTACAGTCATGAGAAATGTCAGCTGGTTTCAGATTTAGTTAAACGAACTGCTATCCTTGGTTAACTAAACCTTGTAATGTTAGATTAAGAGCAGAGAAAAACACACTGTGTCAGACCTAGCATCTTTTCCAGTGTTATTAAAAGGCTGCTTATGGCATTTGAAAGCTTTGCAACATCCTTTGAACTGTATTTTTTGTGTGTCTTAGAAATTGTTGCTCTTAACTTTTTTTTTTACAGGATACCTTCTGAAGGAAGTCAAGAAAGCAGACATTTCACTACCAGAAGGAGATGTGAACCCAGTGGCTCCTTTACCCAAGCACATCATGTCTATAATGGCTAGTTACTTGCTTATTCATCATCATTTATCATTTTTGAATTTTATATATTAGGCTGTAGTAGCTGTCATTGCAACTAGAGTATTTTCTCTATGTTCTACTCCAGTCTGTGTAAAATTGGTAGATTACATCCAAAATGTATCATAAATTATAATTTCTTTGGATTATTATAGCACTCTGTGTCTCTGTGTGTGTTCACAGGAGCAGCTGCAGCGGCTAGAAGTGGAATTGGGTGAAGTCACCAGGAATAAAGAGAAGCTGCAGAGGAATCTACTGGAGCTGACAGAGTACACACACATGCTGCGCATCACCCGCAACTTCGTACAGAGACCTGCTGAGGTTAGTGTGTCATTCAGTGATGTAGCTGGATTCTATATACCCACATGTACATCTTGTTTACAAGGCAAAATTATTCTTCACAATATGGCAATTAAAGTCTGGACTTTGATTTGATTTTGGTTTTTGCCTTTTACCCTCCTCCATCTTGTCTTTACTTCTAGCGAGAACACCCACAAATACAGTATGAGGAGTTTCCCTTCCTAGAAAAAGACACAATGATAGACTACAGCAGCATGCAGAGGCTGGGAGCCAAACTTGGGTGAGGGATGAAATTCTGCTAGACATATCAGCATTATGTTTATGTTCGTGTTTGATCTATTCTTGTACTAAGGCTGTCATGTGTACCAGTTTTCACATATGTCATGACATTTTGAAAATGAAATTGTAATATCATGGTTTTCTGTGTCATCTCTGTCACTCTTCTTACTTTCAGACACACTTTGTACACAGATCACACACAACCAGAAAGAAATTCACAAGTTGCAACATGCTGTTCATATAAAACCTTATTCTTAGATTTTATACTCCTCAGAGCAGGTCAACTTATTGTTTTGGGAATACTTTGGCTTGTGAGTTTTCATTGATTGTGAATGTACAGACAGTGTGTGTGTGTGTGTGTGTGTGAGGGGGGGAGGGGGGGGGGTCAAAGGAAACACAAATAAACCCACAGTTGCATATCTCTAAAGTCGCTATGGCGCTATTCTGCAGCATTGAAAGTACCACAGCTACAGCAGGCAGCTTCTATTGTGTTCAGCTGAATGCACTGTGACATCAATCATGTTAGATTGTGTTTGGGTTAACAAAGCTATGGCCATGAGGTTATTGTGATTTTGTCATGATACTGTGATTGAGATGTTTACAAGTTAAAAATTGTATGAAAGTTTGTGTGCCCTAGTAGGCATATATGTCCGGCTGTATGTGAAAGTTCTCATTCTCTTGCAGTTTCATTTCTGGGCTTATTCAGAGGGTGAAGATCGAGGCCTTTGAGCGGATGCTTTGGAGAGTGTGTAAAGGCTACACCATCCTCAGCTATGCTGAGGTCGAGGAGTATCTGGAAAATCCTGACACGGTACGTTTATAAAAAATATAATTTTCCCGGATTTGTACAAGTTTGATTACTTGTGTTACGTCTACCTTGCATTGCAGTGTAAGATCCATATATCAGCTGGAAAGAGAACAACAAACATTTGCGTGAATCACAAACAAAATATTTATATACCCTACATTTATTAATCAGAGCATTCATAATAATCACTCAAAATCAGCTGTGGATTATTACTGTGGAATTAAAGCCAAAACTTGCATTTACAACCAATCAAAGCAAGCAGGCTAAGAAACTGAAGTAAGTGACATCTGTTTGTCTGTCTATCGATCAGTCTCCTCATTGATCGATAGACAGCCTCATTTCACCATTTTCCAGTGCAAACACCTTCTTTGTTAAGTGCGGGGCTGACAGTAATCATATGCCAAAATATTAAGACACCAAAAATGATTAAACCACATGCCAACACAGCTCATGGGACGTGCACGATCTTCACAAACTTCAGGCTCCAGTTACTCTGCGACCTGCGTGCGCTCTCTCTTTCTAGCTATGTCTCTTATAAATTATAGGCTAATTTAAATGCATCCAAACTTGGCAATAAACGACTTCAAGGGAAAGACAGGATCAGCCAAAAATTAAGCCCTGGCATTACAGTATGAGTGTTTACTTTCATTAGAGATGCTGATTTCAGCAATTGTAAACATTTTCATGTGCCAAAAAAATTGTCCACTGGCCAAATGGCTAATTAATGTTGAAATTTTACCAGCCACGCGATTTGTAATAATTACCTTTGTACCTACTGAGTGAAGCAAATCTACCAGCCACTTTCATATATAACCAGCATTTGGCTAGTGGCTGGTGCCAATTTTGAGCCATAAACTGTTGCCATGTTTTGTGCCTTTTGGAAATATTAAATATTTCAACACAGTTTGTATTTTCAACGTTCTAATTATTTGTCTACAACAACAGTTTAGCATTAAAGAAAAAAATAACACATTTAATTGATATTACATGATATATTGACATATTGTATCACAATATAAAAGTCCTTCTTGTTGTTCTCATAAACAGTGATTGCTGTGATCTTGTCTAGTGACGGCTTTTAATCCACTTATCCATGTCCTCTACTTTAACAGAAGGCAGGCATGCAGGATTGAGACTGATCAGTAATGGAATTTACAAGCAATGTTAACGGCAGTCATGCTTTTTCAAAAAAAGAAGGCTGTGCTTTTCAGCTTCTGTTTCCAAGCCAAGAATGAGCTTTCATTCTCAAATTCTTTTCAGTTTTGTGTTTAACAGCTCGAATTTACAAATATAAATACATGTTTTGTTTCATTTTAGTGAAATGTAGAGTTTTTGAACAGAACATTTTTTATAAAATTACACTTTTTTATTATCTATGGATAATTTTTATTATAAATTTTATTTTCTCTCTGCAGGGTGAGCCTACCAAAAGCGTGGTGTTCTTGATCTCTTACTGGGGAGACCAAATTGGCCAGAAAGTGAAGAAGATCTGTGACTGGTATTGGTTTCACAATGCATTATCCTATAGTTATGTTATTATGTTATAGTTATGTTTCCGGGTTGTCCGTCTGGCCCATTCTTGTGAATGTAATTTCTCAGGAATGCTTTGAGGAAATTTCTTCAAATTTCTAATTTCTTTTTCCATTGCTTGTTTTTTGTGTGTCTCAGAATTAGTAGTGAGTTGTGAATAACCTATGTTTTCCCTCCATAGCTACCACTGTCACTTGTATCCCTATCCCAGTAGCAATGAGGAGAGGGATGATGTTGTGGAAGGACTAAGAACTCGCATTCAAGACCTGCACACAGTATGTCTTACATTTTTAAATATACCTGTATCTGATTCTGCAGACGTTTAATTAGTGACAGAAAAATTAGTTATTCTGTTTGTCATTCACTAAAAAATTACTTGTACATTAGTTTGCATCATCTCCCTGTTAAAATATAAGCTGAATAATTTAAAATTTAAGCTTTCCTGATGTTTTCTTTTCCTGGTAGTGGATTTTAAGATAAAGGAATACAACATTTTCCAAAAACATGCTTGTTGAAAATGTTCTGTTCAGTGTATCACAGGACATTTAGTATGGCATTATATTTTGCACCTCTCTTTTATTGTCAAGGAACAAAGAACTACAAAAAAACATGAACTGGCTGAATGATTTTCTCTAAGATTAACCCAGTTTTTGAAGTTGTGAGCTAGTCCTGGTATGGATCGGTCAGTCAAGCTTTTGTCTGGGGCATTTCACCGTGAATCATTTGGTAGCTTAAACCAACTGTGACTGAAAAATAGAATTGTACTCAACCCCTGCAGCACATGATCAGCACGAGGCCTCAGCTGAAAGTTGAACAGTTTTTTTTCTCTCTCTTCTCCTGCATGTTTTTTTTTCATCCCCTCTCCTTTCCTGACTGTTTGTCTTGTCTCTGCCATGTCTCTCTAGCAAGTCGCACTAGCACACATACACACACCCATGCCTCTTGTTTAAAATGTAAATGTTCATTCCTCTCTGTCAATGTTTGACACATGACACAGTCATAGAAATAATAAAAAAAAGTAAAGTTTTGCAAACTTTACCTTTAAGTCTTGAATATCTACTGTGTCCAGGTACTTCATAGGACAGAGGACTATCTGAGACAGGTCCTGATAAAGGCTTCAGAATCTGTCTACACCTGGGTCATCCAGGTCAAGAAGATGAAGGCCATCTACTATATTCTGAACCTGTGTAGTTTTGATGTTACTAACAAGTGTCTGATTGCTGAAGTGTGGTGTCCTATCAATGACATTCCCACCCTGCGGAGGGCCCTAGAAGAAGGATCGGTGAGTAGGGCTGCAGCTAACGATTATTTTTTATTATAGACCAATCTGCCCATTATTT
This sequence comes from Hollardia meadi, assembly GCA_037974645.1. Lineage (NCBI taxonomy): Eukaryota > Metazoa > Chordata > Actinopteri > Tetraodontiformes > Triacanthodidae > Hollardia > Hollardia meadi. The sequence goes on along the minus strand of JBBPCS010000386.1, from coordinate 10,243,171 downwards.
AAACAATTAATCATTCAGTTTATAAAATGTACCACAATTGTGAAAAATGTCCATCACACTTTCCAGGAGCCCAAAATCACATCTTTAAATTGCTTCTCTTTTTTTTTTGCCAATCCAACAGTCCAAAACCAAAGACTTTTTATGAATGACAAATAAAGGTGCCAAATCCTTACATTTAAGATGCTGGAACCAGCAAATGTTTGACATTTTTGCTTGAAAAATGACTTAATCAAAATGACTTAAAACATGACTGACTAATTGAATAATCGTTGCAGCTCTATCATTGAGAAAGCTCTAAACAGAGTTGCTCTGTTTGGCTTTGGCCTCACTGCAGGCTTTAATTTACTATTTATTTAACCCGGGCAGTTGCTTCATGAATTGGGGTATTGTTATGATAAATGCAACTACTGTAGGAGGGGTTGCAGTTTGCAGGCTCAAGAGGACGGAGTGTGGTTTTTGGGATAAAGAAATACAAAGATGTAGGTTTATTTATCTTTTCCCAAAACTGTCTCTTTAAAGATTAGATTATGTCAAAGCTGCTGAACCACAAAGGGACATTATATCCACATCTTTTCCCATTAAATACTTTTTGCCTTACTTATCAAATGTTTGAAGACATCATGGTGAAATTAGATTATGGCAACAAGCTCACAGTTTGATTTGACATTGATATTTCAGAGAAAAAGCGGAGCAACAGTTCCTTCTTTTGTCAATCGTATCCCCACCAACAACACTCCCCCGACCCTGATAAGGACCAACAAATTTACCTCTGGCTTCCAGAATATTGTGGATGCCTATGGAGTGGGCACTTACAGGGAGGTTAACCCTGGTGAGTGCAATCATTTGTCTTTCTGTGACTGTATGTGCACATATGCATCATCAGATACGGGCCCAAAAAAATAAAGTGTGCATGGGCCAAACTAAAATGCAAAACCAGCGCTTTATTTTTAATACAGTTTGGAGATTTTAAAGGTCTTAAGTCAAAGATGTAATCGTAACATGCATTTGTTGCACAAAAAGAAAAATTAAGATCCTTTTGTTGTAGTTTTGTAATACTCCCCCCTGTGATAACACGCATGCATAATGTAACCAAAATTTAATCCAGAACTAAGGTAATGGGAACATGCCACCATTATACCTGATAATATGGCCATCAGTTACAACTGCAGAAAATGTATTTAAGTCTGATTTTTACTATGTCTTTTTCAACTTAAGTTTGTCATTTACTTTTTGTTTTGTTCGTTTTTTGTTGTAATTGTTTTTGTGTATTGTCCTGTTGTCTTTAAATCTTTCATATTTCATGTGCTACAGTATATAAATCTTTTCTACGCTCACTAGTCTCAAGGGTTTTTCTTCTCCTTATCATTTTTAGCTCCTTTCACAATCGTCACTTTCCCATTTCTTTTCGCTGTGATGTTTGGGGACCTGGGTCATGGAGTTATCATGGCTCTGTTTGCTTTCTGGATGGTGCTGTATGAAAACAACCGCAAACTTAAAAACACAAGAAATGAGGTGAGTGAGTAAGCAACTGTTTTTAACTTAATACTCATTTGAAAGCTCACTTGTATCATTAAGCCAAAAAATCATATTTTCCATGTCCACAAATCTGAGAGGGTCCACGTGACGTTAATTTTGTCATTGGAAGTTGTACGTGTAGGTTTTGTGCTGATATCACCTTCAAAGTTCACTTGCTACAACAATCTACGGAATATGTCTGCGTATCTATGGAATGCATCCTCCAAGCAGGCTCCAGAAAGCAGTATAAACAGAACTACTACACATTTGTGTTGTCCGCAGCGGTTCATATTCATATTCAGTATATTCAGGCCCTTACAATGTGGATATTAAGCAAAGTTCAACTTCCCTCTGTGTTATCTGCACCCAGAGCTCCCTGCTCATTTGCCAGCAAAATTGCATCATCTGGCAGACTTCTGATGGCTCTCGGCCTGTTGGTTAACCTACAGATAGTATTTCTGCATTTTTTTTTTGTATGCCTGCATTCATGGACAGTCAAATTGAGAGAAAGGGTGGATTTTTTTCATCACGAACAAACGTTCTCGACATCAAACCCAAGAAGGTTAGGGCTAGTGGTTTGGGTGAGCTTTAAAGGGTTCGCTATGATTGGATGATTCCCTTGTCATCCTATGGAAAAAAATAAATATCCCGAGGCAGCTGAAGTGTTTAGTGGTCCGGTGCATTCTGGTTGTTGTAGGTTTTCTACCACAGCCCTTTTCTCTGTTTTCTCTGGTCATGTAGCATCAGTTTCAAAAACTCTTTGCATCTTTCCAATGGTGAAATACTACTTTAATTTACCTAAAGAATGCAAGTGTGTGTCATACAGTGTTAATGAGATGTAACTGAGTGATTTTGATGTGTATGTACAGATCTGGAACACGTTCTTTGAGGGGCGATATATCATCCTGATGATGGGCCTGTTCTCCATCTACACTGGCCTGATATACAATGACTGTTTCTCAAAGTCCCTTAACATCTTTGGTTCTGGATGGAGTGTGAAGGCCATGTTCAGAGAGGCGGTGTGGAAGTAAGTATTTGAACAAGCAGGCCCAGAAGTGCATAAGTGATATTTTTACTTTTAGGAAATTGAATGACAAACCTATTGTACGTGTTTTGTTTGTGCCCGACAGGCTAGATGATGTCCATGGGAATAGTTTTCTTACTCTGGATCCAAATGTAACAGGAGTTTTCAACGGACCGTACCCTCTTGGAATAGACCCGGTGAGGAGAGAATATTGAAGACCATTGCTTCTCATTGTGGATTTAAAGATTATTTGAAGAGCCTCCATACCCACAATCAAAGTAAAAACTTGAAATGCATTATGTCACAAGGACATGTGCACTTAGTTACACAAGCAAACATATGCAAGTATATTTTTGTGCTTTTCCATTTACATTAAAAAAACAACAACAAAAAAACCCTTTATTGTAAGAATGTAAAAGTTATCATAAATTGACATGTACTTACATATAATATTATACATATTTACAGCATTCTTACAATATTTATATATATTTTTAGTGAAAGAAAAATAACAATCATAATGGAAAGGAGAAAAAAAGGAAATAAGAAATTAGATTATTTGAGAAATTAGTGGTTATGGTTGTGGTTCGTACATGCATAAGTATATACGGCATACATTTACATGTGTGCATACATCGATATACATCTAGACATACCTACATATAGGTATACGCACACACAAGTACATACATGTACTGTATGTACACACACACAAGTACATACATGTATGTATACACATACACTCACACATATATACACACATACATGTACATCTGCACACACCCATACATATATACAATATATTACATAAAGATTTAAGAAAACTGTATAGGTGAATAAACTCCTCGAGTTCTTGTCAGCTGAATCAATATTATTAATTGTGATTCATATATTTAAGCCATTTATTCCATCGTTTCAAATATTCCAATTCTTGATTTCTGATTCTAAAGGTTATTCTTTCCATTTCTAAAATAATATTTACATTTGACTTCCAACTATTAAATGAGGGTGGAGTAGAGAGATGAGGCTTGTGGCTACAGTTTGATACCTCCTATGTGCTTGTGGAGTTAAATCTACACGACTGAGAGTCTCTGGCTGCAAATATGCCAGCTTAATAAGCTATTAAAGTTGAGTGGGTTTGAAGAAAGTTAACAGTCTGTACTCCCACAGGATCCCATTGATTTAAAAATACATAAAATGTTCATATAAATTGAAGCATTACAGATTTTAGCACTAAAAATAATAGCACACATGTCATAGAAAAGCTGAACATTTAAGTTTTGGAACCATGTTTCTAGCTGCAAGCATGTAGGATTAGTTATGTGCTGAAAAACGGATGGAAGATCTGAAATATGACAACAATAGTGTGATCACACTAATAAAAAAAAAAAAAAATCCCAATTAGCTTCCTTGTTACCATAAGAGTTCCATAAAATATGGAAATGGAGTATCAATTCTCAGATTCTTACTTGTTACTTCTTATTTTCGAATTTAGCATTATGCAATGCATTTTATGTTCTCCTGGAATTAAAGTTAAAGAGATGTATTAGATTAGCTAGATAGATGTATTTGCTAAAACCATTTAACAATGTGACTCTGAGTTTAAATTTTTGATACATCACTGTGTGGAACTGATAAGAATCATCTTCGATGTGCAAGGCAACATGGGTGTCATTAAAAGTTCTTAACTTTATACCATAGGCTTGTGATATTGTAATTATGCTGTTTTGAGACGGTGTATAAAAAATCTATTAATATGATCAACTATTATTATATTAGTATACTGTATTAACAAGATATATAAAACGATAATGTAGAGCAGTCATGTCTGGCGCTGATGCGGTAAATTGGGTTACTGCATCACTAGCAGTGATGTTCCTCATGCAGGGATGCACACTGTGGTAAAAATGAATTAGGTTGAATTCTTGGAATTGAAGTTAATTGAATCACATCACCAGACCCTCTCCAGGAATAATAATGCGGTTCTTACATGGCTTACATGGCTAACTATTCTTAAGCTGGAGTTTATCTTTTACCAATGAAAACTATCCATTTTATAATACAGTTTATGTCCTTTTCCCGTTTTTCCGTGAAGATTTGGAACTTGGCATCCAACCGTCTTACATTTCTGAACTCCTATAAGATGAAGATGTCAGTGATATTGGGTATCATACACATGAGCTTCGGTGTGATCCTCAGCACTTACAATCACTTGTAAGTACAAATTTGTAAGTAGTTTTTTAAACCTTGAAAAGCCCTTAATTGTACATGTTATAGTTTTTAATCGCCTGCCTAATTTTTGTCAACAAAAAACAGGCACTTTAGGAAAAAGCACAACCTGTACTTGGTATTTCTCCCTGAGCTCCTGTTCCTGCTGTGCCTGTTTGGCTACCTCGTGTTCATGATATTGTACAAGTGGCTGGTCTTCTCTGCGAAGGACTCCAGAGAGGCTCCGAGTGTCCTCATCCACTTTATAAACATGTTCCTCATGCAGGGTGATGCAATGCAGCCCCTCTACCCAGGACAGGTGAGAAGCATCAGTAATGTCCCTGTTCTTACTGAACAGGTTACATTTAATGTCTTTAGAAATGCACCACAGATGTCAGTGAGACAGGTGATAACAATGTAATGCAACAGTGTTTTGCTTCTTGCAGACTGGCCTGCAGGTATTTCTGGTGGTCATTGCTGTTCTCTCAGTGCCTGTCTTACTCCTGGGGAAACCCGTCTACCTTTATTGGCTTCATAATGGAAACCACCACCTAAGAATGTACAGGGTGAGGGTTTGAATGTGTGCATAGATTTGCAAAATGTCTCAAAATATTTGTTCTCTGACTATAAAATGTGATACAAATGTGATTTGTTTTTCCATGCGTTCTCAGGGATATGAGCGCGTGCGGCGTAACAGTGAAGAGGAGCTCTACTTGATGAGGGCTCATGACATGGAGGAGGGCAACAGTCACAGTGATCTCTCCACTGGCGGAGAGCACCAGACGGAGGAGGTGAGCACAGCAAAACAGCTGGATTGCTGCCAATTAATCTTCAGCTTCCTTATGAACAACCAATGTTTTTGTTTTTACTGCTCTCTGTCAGCGATGCTGAGTTTTGTTTTGTTGTTGTCATAGTTTAACTTTGCAGATGAGCTCCTGCATCAGGCCATCCACACTATAGAGTATTGCCTGGGTTGCATCTCCAACACAGCATCCTACCTAAGACTCTGGGCTCTGAGCCTGGCACATGCCCGTGAGTATAATAGTTTGCACTACAATGCACAAGTAGTTTGTTTCCCCTATAAAACCTGTACAAGCACACTCTGAAGGAAAAGCGAGTTTCTAAAATTATAAATGACTCAAGAGCTTAATTAGATGGAGGTTTTTGTTCCAAATCAAAGAGCCTTTTCACAGTTTATTCCCTCTATTGGCACCTCAATTTTTTTTTTACTTATACATTTACATTCTTTTAATCTTTTTCTGTGATGCACAGTGGTAAGGGGCGTTACAGCAAGAGTGTGAAAGTAATACAGTTTGTCCTCGGTGACCCTGCATTAGAGGTTGTTCACATGGATACAGTTTACACTGCTGCCTGCTGATGTTTACCTTGTGAATGTACAGCACTTAACCCTATAGATCTTTCAATATATATTTCTCATAAAGTTCATCATATGCTAGCGTTCTGCTACCTATTTGATATCATTAGATTGTGGCATCTTTTTTTTTTTCCTTTTAGTTCCTGCATTTTGTCACATGTTGATGCAGTTCTCTATATTCTCAACCTCAAAGAATTGATATCAAACATTCAGGTGGATATTTAAAGTCAGTTCCAGGGTTTGTTAGTTGTTCTCTTGCTATACAGCAAGGAGATAAATCCTCAGTGAAAGCACATGTAAGAAAATCTTGAAATTTTGTGAAAAAGACTTAAATACAAATTATAATTAAATGGAAAAGTGTTTATAAGGCTGTCTTAAGAACCATACCATTTAATATGTCTATTATATGATATAATATGTATATGTGTGTGTTGTAACCATTCTGTTAATATAACTGATGGTAATGTTGCAGAAATCTTTATTTGTTGTAAGTAGTCAGATTACCAGCATGACTTATTCAGGAAAAAACAACTGGATTTTTCTCTCAAACATAACTGATTTGTAAAAATCACACAAACAAATTTTGGAGTGACCCATTTAGACCATTTTACAACCTTGGTCATGACCAGTCAACAATGTTAATTTCAGCCCCTAAATGGATGGTGCCCATGCCCCTTTATCTGCTTTCACAGAGCTGTCAGAGGTGCTGTGGACGATGGTGATGCGAGTCGGGCTACGAATGGACACCATTCTCGGGGTTTTATTCCTGGTGCCTGTGTTTGGCCTGTTTGCTGTTCTCACTGTGTCCATCCTCCTGGTAATGGAGGGTCTGTCTGCATTCCTTCATGCTCTCCGGCTGCACTGGTAAGATAACAGTAAACACCAAAGTACTTGTGTCATTAACGGGCACAAAGTTGTTTGAAAGATCTCAGCATTTTATATTCATAACAGCTGTTTGTTTTTTCCTCAGGGTGGAGTTCCAGAATAAATTCTACAGTGGGACTGGTGTCAAGTTTTGCCCCTTTTCCTTCTCTCTCCTGCCCTCCAGCTTGGAGCATGATGGCATACTGTGAAGGAACTATCTGACTCTAATACTGCTGGGTGGTAAACGTAGCCAAAATTAACAGGTTTCCATGCTTATGAAGACATATTTCCGAGGTGTCATGAGTCGATTTAACTTTTTATCTTTTAAATAACAATTTGTCAGAACACACACAGCACACAGTACCGTTGGGAAATATACAGTATGTCTGTATCAAAGGGTATTTTGTACCATGATCAGTATGCTTCACTGCAGACCGTTTTCTGAGGCTCAAATTTTATCAGACAATTATAAAATGTTTGACAGATTACGCTTGTTAGGATACATTTTCTGCTGGTTTTGTTTTGCTGATTAAATAAGGTGAAAGCTAAAATAACATCCACCTGTTTCATCTGTAAGAATAATATTTAAGAAAAATGTTAAACTTATTTATTTTTTTCTGTTTTTCCTCCCTTTTTTTCCCTCTTCTATATCTAGTTATTTTTTTCTTTAATTTTGGCAGAATTTTGAATATTCATGCAGTTGTTTTGACTTTTATTCTACTTTCAGTTTTTGCATATCTGGCTCTGTACACTGGGTAGTGGACCACCTTTGATTACATAGTTCTTGCTCAACTTTTTGTTGCACTGAACTGCCTTACAGAAGTACAACCAAATGACAGCAGACATTATGATTCCTTAGTTTCCCTTGTATAAACACTGCAAAGGATCTTTGACTTTTCAGTATTGAAAAGTGCTTGAGTGGGCGTGTGATGAGATGTATATACTTTTATAGAATTACTTTTTAATTTATTATATTTTAAAATTGTATCAGAATTAAAGGTAAATGTCAGTTGAAAATTATTTTTAATTTAATGCATTCACTGTGTTGCCTATGCGTCTGCCACCTTCTGGACTATTTAACATTCCATGCATTCATTTGTTGACTCAGCTCTTCTGGGCAGGAGCCCATTACTTTGAAAGGTCCTACATCCGTATTCAACACAGTTTGACTGTATTCGATGTTATTAGGAGACGATTGCATTATTTTGTAAAATTAGGCATTAGTAGTTTTTGCTAATTTTGTGAATTTGTTAATATTTGAATGAAATTGGTATTTTTTTAAGGGAAGGACATCATTGTCATCGTCATCACATTACTGAGAATACTGCACTTCTCCACTGGGAATGTAGTTTGCTACAGTTAGATACCGCCAAAGTCATGAGCTTGTCAGGTTTTATCAGTGGAACAATATGGAGTCAAATCTTGATGTTACAAGTCACCGTCACTGTTTTATTGGGGTGAGAGATGCTTGATTAGCAATTATTTGCCATTGGTTATGTGGGTTGGTTGAAGGGCTATTGCAATTTCTTATGAAGCAGCCTTAATCTTGCCATTAATTTTAATTCATCATCTATTTTCATTGACAAACACTCCATGCTGCTTTTGCTTTTGAGAAAATCCTCCTCATGTTGATAATAAATTGTATTTGTTTGAATTGTTTTCTTTCCTCAGTAACTGCATTTATTTTATTCTCTTTGGGTTTAGATGAGCTACATAAAGTCAGCACAAAGGTTCTTGGCTAGGATATAGCCAACATTTTACATTTCAAATAGGCGATGTTCAAGGGCTTGGTGCAGTATACTGGAGAGGGATTGCTAGAAAAGATACATTATTAAGGCTATAGCATACATCATTCTTTATCATAATAATTGTCTGAAACTGTTCATCTATTAGTACATTTCTGATTCATTATCTGGTAATTAATATTTAAATTAAACTAGCTGATCAAGTGATTCTTCTTGTTTTACAAGTTACTGAAATAGCACCCCATTAAGAGCAGTTATGTATTGTTAGGCTTATAAGATAATAATTAGGTACTTAATAAACAAGCCTTTCTACATACTAAATACTTATTTTGTCTTCAGATCAGCTAGTGTGAAGACGCTATGTCTTCTCACACTTTTGGCAAGTAAAAAAAAAAAGAAATTTACAAAAGTAGGCTAATATAATGAGGAATGTACTAGGTAAAGCAATTGATCAATCAAAAATATAGTTGTATATATATATATATTAGTATAATTAGCCTATATGAATTATACATTCATCATTATATTGTAATTGTTTAAATATTTTACCAGTTTTTTAGTTGTGTTGACTCATTTTGATTATCAGATTGTTGGTAATAATTTTTTCATAACATTTCCAGTTATTTATCTTAAGTTTTATATTCATTATGATTGTCAAGTGATGTATGGATGGAGTGATTGACTTACACTGCCAGCATGCCATTTAAAACACTACATTTTATTGATTGATATGCATGCTTGTTCCCACAGGAGGTTTCCAATTTACTTAGGAAAAAAAAAGAAAGAAAGAAGGATTTCATATCCTTGACAGACAAGGCACGGGCTGCTGCCTTTCAGTCAACACGCTGGGAATTTCATGCGGGAGGCGTTTGGTGGTTGCCATGGCAACGTGAAACCGCTAAACTGCAACACGACTGTTTGGATAGTGAAAGCTGCTGACAACTGCAAACTAATGTTGACAACGTTTTAAACAACGGCAGGTGAACTGGAAAGTAGTTAATGTTGTTAAGTCTCCAAATGTTAACTAAGTGTAACTGACGAATATGGTCCACGACGATTTACGAGTGGAGTGGATCCGTCAGCGCGTATGTGCCGGTTTCAATTTACCGGACTGCAACTGTTTCGACGAACTTCTCGGTCGGGGAGACGGAGAAGAAGAACAGAAAATTATCCATTATTTGAACATTGTCTCAGAGGAAGACTCGTCATTGTGTCTTTTGTTTTTCAAAACTATTACAGAGGAAGAAATTGAAGTTGAATTTCCAGTCGGTAAGTTGGGAAAAGAAAGGTGTAGCTTAAGGTTAGCCCCAGTTTGTGCCTCTCATGTAACGTTTACATGCTTAGCTATTAAATAAGTCGGGGAGGTCGGAATGCATGTATTACATTAGAGGGGAAAATGATTAATACATCTTGTGTTTAACGTTAAACTAAAACCATATTAAAAATCAGAAAGGAGGACAGACAGAGACTCTGAAGATCCTGACAAGAAGACCTGGACCCAAAGTGAAGCAGAGGTAACCTCAGCCTCAGAGGAGTCAAATGAACAATGTCCCATCCATGTGAGATCAAACTTTAATTCCAAACATTTCAACTTGTAGCTGTGTTTGAAATCATTTATTGTGTATTATTGATGGAGTAGACCGGTGATTTTTTGTTGTTGTTACTTTTATGTTTTCAGAGGATCGAGGTTCAAGTGGTCTATCTTGCTGAGCTTCATGCAGCTGTAAACAAATGCCTCGAGAGATTTTTAAAATCATGTGTCGTCTACTTTGTTCGGAGCACAAAGGGTGAGATGACAGTTCAGTATTACAATAAAGCATTCAAGCATCTGTCGCTTATAAAAAGGATTAACCAAGAGATCGTTATTTATGTTTTAAACAGAGACCATTGTTGATCCACTGGACATGAATGAGGCCAGTGTCCTGATGCCCAGGCTATTTGACTTTGGCATGCATTATGGACACCCCCTTCTTGTACAGCAGTACAAACTTACCCACGTAAGTAAAATGTAAAAGAATTCACAAACAGCAACCACCAATAGTCAGACAGAAAAACTTCATGTGGCAACAGCTGAAAAACTGTCAACATAAACCATGTATATCAAGATTTCAGGTGTTCTGTATAAATAATAATGAATACATTTTTTCACTGTCTTTTCAGGTGGAAATGTCCTTGCTTAGTGCTCACCAAATGAAGATGACTGGAGCTGGTTATGAAAGTGGGGCAGACAGTGAAGAGGAGAGTCCCGTAAAGTCAAGTGGACAATTTTCATTTCGCGATGAGTTACTCAACAGGGTGTACAAGATTTTGGGAGTGGTCGATACAACCCTCCAACACCTTCAGATACAAGGTTTCTTGATATAAGGACTCAGTGTTTTCTCCCCATAAACAGTAATAAACGATAAAATGTAAAGATCAGTCTCTTTGTCGCAGATGAGATTACGCTGCACATCCCTGAGCTAGATCTGGAGCCGGAGGTGGATGTACTGTGTTCTAATCCAGGGATAGTAGAGAAGTTGGGGCAGTGTGTGATGAACTGGCAGACTCACATTACCATCGTTATTGAGGAGCAGCAACACAAAAAGCCACAGGTTTGTGACTCTCCCTATATTCTGAATTTCAACCAAGGCACTTTTGGTGTTAACCCAGTTAAAGAACTTAAAATTTCGCCATAGAACTTATGGTCAAGCCCAACATTCACATGTGTAGTTGCTGCTGAAATGTCTCAACCAAGAAATTCATTCCTTGCAAGCTCAAAAGTAAATAATTGGGCAGAAGTAAGCGCAAAACAATGATACACAATGATAGCCATAAACAACTTGAAACATTCACTTTACGTTTTCCTCCAGGCACCCGGCCCTTTGGCCGAGATAGTTTTTTGGCGGGAGCGTGCGTCCACCCTGAGTGCTCTGAGTGACCAACTTAAACAGCCTGTGGTAAAGAAGATCTTAGAGGTGATGACCAAAGCAGATGCAGCCATTATTCAGACCCTGGAAGAGACGGTTGCTGAGCTTACCAAATACCGTGTGGAGTCAGATGATAATTTACGCTTCCTCAGCACACTCGAAAGACACTTCATGGTGAACTTCTTATAAATCCATTCTTGCTGAATATTATTTACATTGACTTGTTAGCGATGATAGTGTGACTACTAAGAGCTGGTGTATTCTCCCTTATCAAAATTACCATTGTGTGTTGTAGAATCTGGCAACTGGAGCAAATTTTGGTGTGATCCTGGAAACCATCCCTCCTCTGATGGACAGCCTGCAAATTGTATGGATGTTATCTTGCCACTATAACACCAATGAGCGCATGGTCTCTCTAATGGAGCGTATTGCCTGGCAGCTGTGTGAACGTGTGGATCAAGTCATTGATGTCCACAAGCTATTCAAGTATGTGTGGATAGATTTACATTTTTTATTGGAGGTTCAGATTTTAGATATATGTCATTCAAAACCCTTTATTCAAATAGGTTGTTTTGCGGTTTCAGTCTAACTTTACAATGTGCTATGCCTTGGACAGAGATAAGAGCGAAGTGGCCAAATCGAAGCTGCGTGATGCTAAGCAGGTTCTGGACCAGTGGAAGTCTTCCTACTTTGAGATGCGCGCTGAAATTGAAGAATCTGGTAGTTATTCGCGCTGGGAATTTGACCGTAGGAGACTGTTTGAGAGGACTGATTACATGGCTTCCATCTGTCAGGACCTGTGCAATGTTTTACAGGTCAGTGTACATACGCTTCATAAATACTGACCTCAATAACTGGACATGTGAATGCACGAACATTTTTGAAAGACTTCACCCAGATTTGTGTTGTGCAGATTTTGGAGGAGTTCTATAATATCTTTGGTCCAGACCTAAAAGGTGTGACTGGTGACCCAAAACGAATTGATGAAGTGCTGTGCAGAGTGGATAGTCTGCTTTTGCCTATTGAGGACGTCGGTTTTAATCCTTTTAACATCTGTAAAATGAGCAGCTGGAAAATGATCATGCAAGACTTTGACGCTGCGGTTCAGGTGAGTTTAGGGCATCTAGACTGTAGAAAATGTGAGTTCTGGACTAACGTAACAACTAAATTAATCATGGTAGGATAAATGTTCCTGTCAGCTTACATTGATAAAACTGCATCATTTTCTGTTATTTGCCGTACCTCATTTCTGTGATGCACTGTGATGCACTTCTTACATGTGTCTGCTCAGTCTATAGAGGGGGAGGCCATCAACATTATTGATCAGTCTTTTAAGACACTGCGCTCTTCAGCTGCTGCCTTTGACATGCTCCTGAAATTCAAACACATCCGCTCCAGAGAGGCCATCAACAACCATTTGATGAGAAAATTTAATGACATCCTGGCTCAGTATTGCAAAGAGGTACTGTACTGTGAAATCAAGAGAAAGTTCTGGTTGATATTGTAATGTTTTGTAAAGTGACCTACATTGTACTATAGGCAAGTGCACATATGTAATTGACTTACAATATTACATTACACGAACTGAATTAGTAATTACCTATGGCAATTATTCCATATAACTTGTATACATCAAGGTTCAGCTTCTTAATCCATATAAAACCTGAAACTTACATTGCACACTGCCTCATCATTAAACAATGTTATACTGCTATACCAATTTATCATTACGATTTGAATAGAGTGAGTATGGTCTACCACAAGCACTTTTGTAGCATGCCTTTTTGTCTTTGTTGCAGGTGGGCAACACAAATGAAATCTTTGAGGCAAGGAAGGACAAACCACCCCTAATTAAGAATGAGCCTCCTGTAGCAGGAGCCATCAGATGGGTCCAATCTCTTTTCCACCGCCTCAAACACACCATCCTTCCCTTCCTGAAAGTTCCAGAGATGCTGGAGAGTGAACAGATCAAAGCAGTGAGTTATTTCACTTGATTAGAAACTGGATATGAACATCTTAGTCAAAGTGATAAATACCTAAATAAATAAATCTGGATCCACTGAACATCAAATCCAAAGTAATAAATACCCCAATAACTGTATAAATATGGAACTCAACATCAAATTCAAAGTAATTTGATAACTTGGAATAATAGTTGGAATGGAGTTGCATAATAATAAATACATCAAATTAATCAGTCAACCTCTAATGTGACTTTGGTGCATTCTGCTCAGGCCAAGGACAAGTATGAGGAAATGGCGATGAAGATCAGGGACTATGAGGTGAAGAAGTATGAATACTGGATGGCTGAGACAGAACGGAACTTGCCGTTGCTAATGAAAAAGCCCCTGCTGGTCATGATTACCAGTAAAAGCCAAATCCAGGCAGAATTGGTTTGTATCTCTCGCTGTTTACTTTCTTGTAATTGTTACACAGTACTGTGCAAAATGCAGATACAGTAAATATTCACCTTCTCTCAAATTCCCTGCACTTATTTTGGTTTTTTTTTCTCATTTTAAGGATGTCCGACCAACTGAAAACAGCTTAAAGAAGGGTGTGCGATACATTGTGAACTTTGCTCCAGAAATCAAGGAAATCATCTCTGAGACAAAAAGCCTTGTGTCACTGGGCTACTCTGTGCCTCAACTGGCTCAAAATGTTGCTTTACAGGAGCACAAATTCATCAGGTATTGACACTTACAAGTAATTGAATACATAATTTTTACCAAACCACAAAAACACGGATTGATGTAATCTCATGCTTGACCTGTTTCAACCTTGGTGTTTAGGTACGTTGATGATCTTCACAACCTTGTCAACCGCTACCATTCTGTATTGGACAGCCTGGGTGAGACAAAGTCCACGATGCTGGCTCGACAGATCAATACAGTCAGAAATGAGATTAATTTTGGATGCAGAAGACTCAACTGGAATTCTTTGGGTATGGTGCTAACATAGTCTGAAATGTTTGGTTAACCTGATTTATGCACACTTGTGGTCTGTTTGAATTGATATTGTCTGTAGAATTCAAATCAGATATCATGCCAAGATGCGTTTTGTTTCAGGTATCAGCGACTTCATCAACCGAGGCATTCACACTGTCTCCAAGTTTGAGTCAGTTGTAAATCAGATTCAGAAGAATGAGCGAGATATTGATTCCAAGTTGCAATCCATGATGATAGCCAACTTACTGAAATTTCCAGTACCAGATAAATCAAATGACTTACCAGGTACAACTAATAGAATGATATTATCTATTGGATATTAGAAGTATTGTATAAGAATTCAAACTTATTTTCATTGACTCAATTGCATGTTTTTTCAAGGTGTCAAGGAGTTCTGTGAACATATTGAGCGAGAGCGGGCCAAGACTGTGAATCTTCTGAGTAGGAAGTATGCTGACATTGGACCCCTCATCACTAAGATAGAACATTTGATCATGGAAACCAGCAGTGGCAAAGCCAAATGTATGGCAGATTATTACATGTACTGGGAACGCAAGGTGCTAGACTCCCTTATAAAGATGGTGCTGAGGTAATTACATGATGTTAATGTTTTTGAAATCACCTACCTAATGAGCAGTGGTAATCAATGCTCCTTTGAAATGCAGCACAATATCTGTCTTATACATTATACCATCCTTCTTGTTTAATTTCACATTTAGGAACATTCAGGCCTTTAACATGGTGCTGATGGGAAGTACTGCTCTTTTCCAAGTTGATGCCATCCTGTCTGCCCCTAAGATTGTTCTGCAGCCCCAAAGCAATGAGATCTACTGGCTGATCATGCAGTGTGTCCAAGACTGCGTAGAGAGCACCAAGGTGGGATCATCATGATTCTCTTAGGGAGCACTGCATTTAAAAATATATTTGTAATCTAATATGGATGATGTGACTTGATTCTGTCCCTTTTTTTGTTTGTTTGTTTGTTTGTTTGTTTCAGCAATTTGTGCGTTGGATGCGTGGGACCTGCATTGAATGCCCACCGCAACGGGTAGGTGGTGATGAAGAGTTGATGACATTTAGCTTCTGCAGTGATGTGTGGCAGCATCCTCAGATAAACGAGAGCGCCATGACTGTGTCCCAGAACGTCCAGCGGCTGCTCCTCTCTGTGGATCGGTACCTTAACCACTGGAAACGCTATCGACCCCTTTGGGAAAGGAACAAAACCATCATCAGTGAAAAGTTTGCTGAAGAAGAAGACAGAAAACTATCCTGTGTCATGTATGATGATAAGCTGCAGTTTCTTTCCCGTATAAATCAGGAGGTGATGCTGGAGCCTCTGTTTAAAAATGAGCACATCATCCATCTAAACATGGAGCCTCTGGCGCAAACAGTGCAGGAGACTGCTGAGTCCTGGATCAGTTCAATAGGTAGTCTGCTCAACAAGCCTGCCAAAGAGGATCTCTTCAACTTGAGAGATGAACTCATGGTATTGATTCATGCTCCACTGTTTGTGTCATATGTTTTTATAATAAATATTCTTTGATTTTTATATGTAAATTATCCTTAAATCTATTTTATATGACAGGAACTTTCTAAGAAGCTGAAACAGAGCCCTGACACCTTTGAGGACTTGAAGTCTGTCCTGAGCACCATCTCACACATCAGGGACATGTCTCTAGATGTGGAGATGAGATTCACTGATATCCAGGAAAGATATAGAACACTGGCCATGTACAAAGTAGAGGTACTGTGTGTTTAACGTCAAATCATTCTCCCTTGAAAGCATAAGTTTATATTGTGTTCCATTTTGAACTTTTTGTGCTCTATTTTCTATGTGTAGGTTGGAGAGGATGAGCTGGAGCTGGTGGCCAAAATTGGCCAGATGTGGAGTGATCTGTTTACAGAATCTAGACAAGTGGATCGAAGTCTGACAGACGTCAAGAAATCATTTACGGTGGTAAGATATCAAACCCATGCAACACAATCAGCTTACACAGACAATAAAAGCAATCTGCACTTACAATTATCTTTCTAATCTCCTTTCATTACACTCAAAGGTTACAAAGGAGAAGATTGAAGAGTTTAAGCAGGAGTTGTCTATCTTTGCTGAAAGCTTCCATATGCATGGTCCCGGAGCTGTTGGAGATGATTTGGAGAAAGGTACTTGAGCACTTGCACTCTGTCTTTAGTTGTTATACCCAGAACAATATTATATGGTGTTAAATCTTGAGGTTTAGTAGACGCACCAGTCTCTCTTATGTTCTTTGCAGGACTGACCATTATGGAAACATATGAGGCAGACCTTGCCAAGGTAGTGGCAGAACAGCAGGAGCTAGCTAACGCTGAGAAGTTGGTGGATCTACCAGTCAATGTTTACCCAGAGGTTATCAGCATTCAGAAGGACCTGAAAGGCTTGAGACAGATATATGATGTCTATAAAGCTCAGAAGGTTTGATATGGTGGCTGTTTAAAATTTAAGCTGCATATTGGGACACATCAAGCATAATTCTGGTCAACGTGGTTTTTCTAATATTTCATGTGTTTGTGCTTTACATCTGTCAGGATGCAAAGACAGAGTGGTCTCAGACCTTGTGGGTGGATTTAAACATCCAGCTGCTACAGGAGGGTGTGGAGGGTTTCATCAAAAGCTTGAGGCAGCTGCCCAAAGATGTGCACGCGTTACCTGTGGCCTTCTTCCTTGAAGGCCGCCTGAAGGAGTTCAGAGAGTCTCTTCCTCTTCTGCTCGACCTGAAGAATGAGGCTCTCAGAGACAGGTCAGTCTGCAGAGTAACAGCAGAACCTAACTGGAATAAATCTCTAATTGAACTTATGCCAAATCCTGATTTGTAATAGTATGGAACATTATAAATATATGCTGACCAGGGTGTGAATATGTAATTATGATCAGTATGAAAAGATCAATTGAAACACTGTAAATAAAATGTTTTTAAAAATTTGTTTTTATATTTTGGGCCTCAGACACTGGAAGGAACTGATGGAAAGAACCA
Organism: Hollardia meadi; assembly: GCA_037974645.1. Classification (NCBI taxonomy): domain Eukaryota; kingdom Metazoa; phylum Chordata; class Actinopteri; order Tetraodontiformes; family Triacanthodidae; genus Hollardia; species Hollardia meadi. The sequence continues at coordinate 10,225,581 of JBBPCS010000386.1, read as the reverse complement.
GCACTAGCTTTGAGATGAACCTTGACAGCTTCACTCTGGAGAACATGTTTGCTATGGAGTTGCACAAATATTCAAATGTCATAGGTGATATTGTCACCTCTGCTGTAAAGGAGCTCAGCATTGAGAAGGCAAGCTTCTGTCTTTGTGACTTATCTCAAACCAGAATTACAGCTCAGTTTATCAGTGAAATCATAGATACTTAGAAAACATTTTATCTGTGTGTGCGTTTGTGTGTGTTCTTCCAGGGAGTGAAGGAGGTGGTGGCGACCTGGGAAAACATGAAGTTCAGTGTCCTGCCCTATTTTAAAGGCACCCAGGAACGTGGTTCTATTCTGGGTGCAGTGGACGAGATCCTGTTGAACGTGGACAACGACGCTATGAACTTACAGAGCATGGCAGGCAGCCGTTTTGTTGGACCTTTTCTTGGTACTATACAACAGTGGGAAAAGGACCTGTCCCTTATCAGTGAGACCATAGAGGTCAGTGAGAGTGGCAACATTTCCCATCACACTTAAAATGATCTCTAAAAACCTTATTTAAAAAATATTTGTCACACAGGTATGGCTGCTGGTACAACGGAAATGGATGTACCTGGAAAGCATATTCATTGGTGGTGACATTCGCTCGCAGTTACCCAATGAAGCCAAGAAATTTGATAAAATTGACAAAAAGTTTAAAGAAGTGAGTGTATCCATCATATCCATCATCACTTGATGAAAACAAAGTACTCTGTTACTGAACACCTCAAAATAATATTGTCTTCTTAATTTTGTATGTAGATAATGAATGATACAGTAAAGAGTCCACATATCAAGCTGTGCTGCCTGGTTCCAAACCGGCTAACAGACCTGCAGGCCCTGAGTGATGGTCTAGAGAGTTGCCAGAAGAGTCTTAACGACTACCTGGACTCCAAGCGGAATGCATTTCCCCGCTTCTTCTTCATCTGTGATGATGAACTGCTCAGCATTCTGGGGAGTAGTGACCCTGCCTGTGTCCAGGAGCACATGATCAAGGTATCAGGGATGAGGAGGATTACTGCTTGCCATGTATGTGAAACACTTTCCTAGATATTTTTCTTTTCTTTGTTTTACAAGATGTATGACAACATAGCCTCTCTGAGGTTTGATGTGGAGAGCAATGGAGAGACAGTAGCTGGAGCCATGGTGTCTGCCGAGGGTGAGGTGATGGAGCTGAAGAAGCCCATCCCAGTGGAGGGCAGGGTAGAGGAGTGGATGACGGCTGTACTCCTGGAGATGAGGAGGACTAATAGACTCATCACCAAGGAAGCAATCTTCCGTTACTGTGAAGACAGGAGCAGGTGTGTGCGTGCATGTGTGTGTGTGTGCGTGCGTGCGTGCGTGCGTGCGTGCGTGCGTGCGTGCGTGCGTGCGTGTGTAGATACTACACATGTGTGAGCAATTTTGCCAGTGTATGTGGGTTTAAATGAGTGGCAGTAAATTTGTCATTCTCATGTCTGTCAGGGTGGATTGGATGTTTCTGTACCAGGGCATGGTGGTGCTGGCTGCAACTCAAGTATGGTGGACCTGGGAGGTAGAGGATGTCTTTAAAAATGTGAAGAATGGAGAGAAGCACGCACTGAGAGACTATGCTAAGAAGATGCATCAGCAGATTGATGAGCTGGTAACACGCATTACACAACCCATGAAGAAAAATGACAGACGGAAGATAAACACTGCGCTCATCATCGATGTCCATGCAAGAGACATTGTAGACAAGCTGGTGCTAAACAGGTAAAGTTTGCCAGTTTTAACTTTTCTCATCCCAAATCACAGTGTAACCCTTGTGTTTGAATGTTAACTTCAATAAAAATAGAAATTAATTCTCTTTCCAGTATAATGGACGCACAAGAGTTCGAGTGGGAAAGCCAACTAAGATTCTACTGGCTGCGGGAACATGACAACCTATTTGTGCATCAGTGTAGTGCTTCGTTCTCTTATGGCTATGAATACATGGGGTTGAACGGTCGATTGGTTATAACCCCACTGACGGATCGTATCTACCTCACCATCACGCAGGTCTGAGAAGCTTTGCAAATATGTATCAACCAAACTAAACACCCGAGCAAGCAAATGTGAATTGTTCTGTCAGTTTAAAGGATGCCTGTATGTGGGTGTATTTGTGATGCAGGCCCTCTCCATGTACCTTGGTGGAGCTCCTGCTGGACCAGCTGGTACAGGAAAGACAGAGTCCACCAAAGATCTGGCCAAGGCTTTGGGCCTGCTCTGTGTGGTTACAAACTGCGGTGAGGGCATGGATTACATGGTAAGAAGAGCCAACAACTGCTGAAAAATCCTGTTCTCATTCACTTCTGTGCACCTGCTGAAAAAAATACAGCAAATAACTGTATACAAATACTAATTGGGGTTTTTTTGCTGCCAATGTGCTCACTTCCATATGTCTCAAAAGTGATCACAGTTGTACTAATCATTTGTATGTCTGTTGAGTGTGCAAAGTTTACTCTATTGCACTTAAATAGTTTTTACTTTAATTCTCAGTTTGTTACTGGCTCTTTCCCTTGTTTTCCTTTCCTTTGTGCAGGCTGTGGGTAAGATCTTCTCTGGCCTCGCCCAGTGTGGAGCTTGGGGCTGCTTTGATGAGTTCAATCGAATCGATGCCTCAGTGTTGTCAGTTATCTCCTCCCAAATCCAGACTATTCGCAATGCTCTCATTCTGCACCTTAAAAGGTTTCATGTAAGTCTGTTGTAGTTATGCACAACCAGAAAATATAAAAATAATTCCAGTTTTCATTCATAAATTCAATTGTATTTCACAAAGATTGACGGTTATTTTACTTGTAATAATTAAAGTTGATAGCTCATGCAGGAGGGCTGCTGAACTCTTGTCTACCCTAAATCACCTTATTCATACTATGCACATCAGTTTGAAGGGCAAGAGATCAGCCTGGATGACCGCATGGGTATTTTCATCACCATGAACCCGGGTTACGCAGGACGTACAGAGCTGCCGGAATCAGTCAAAGCCCTCTTCAGACCTGTCGTGGTCATTGTGCCTGACCTGCAGCAGATTTGTGAGATCATGCTCTTCTCTGAGGGTTTCCTAATGGCCAAAGTAAGGGACACACACGAAAGACAAATTACTTTGTTACTGTTTAGCTGATGCTCTCATTATGAGCAATGTATAATGAAAGTGTTGGATGAGTGTTTTTCAGTAATTCAAAAGAGAAATTCAAATGAACTTCTTTGTCTTTCCACACTTAAAAATATCAGAATTTTTTTTTTTTTCATATAAACAATGAAAAATCAGTAACTGCACCACAAACTGCTTAGCTACACATCTGACGTTCTTATTGAGAATTTTATTTCTTCACTTTTGCTCCATTCAGGTGCTGGCAAAGAAGATGACAGTACTGTATAAGCTGGCTCGTGAGCAGCTGTCCAAGCAGTCTCATTATGACTTTGGCCTGCGAGCTCTGAAATCTGTCCTAGTGATGGCAGGAGAGCTGAAGAGAGGCTCACCTGACCTCAGTGAGGTAGAGATCAGAGGACATTTCTCATGTTTCATTTTCATATAGAGAACTTCTTTTTGCTTCTATTCATGATGAAACACAGGAGGTATTTATTTGTGATCCCTCAGGTATAGACTGAAACTTAATTGCAGTTGGGAAAATGTTCTGATTTTATTTACATTGTACACTGCAAGCTTTAGAGGAGGTCTTATGACAAAGATTCAGGCACTGTCCACCTGGCATCTTGCAACGAGAAATGTTGCAAATGGCACACAGACTATGAGAAAGAAACACTTTGAAATCTGGTATTATAGTATTACAGTTTTTACTGTTCCTTATCCTTATTATTTGGAGCTGCAGTCTGGCTAAAAAACTGTCTCTAAAAAAATTCCCCTTACTCAGCCCCATGTTGAAAAATGCAATGCTTGTGTTAAAATCTACCTGAAAAGTTAGGATTCCGGGTTAGAGTATATTTTTTTCCCCAAAAGAGCCGTAGTTTTAAGAAACATTAAAAGAGAAAAACTATAGAGGAATCACACTGATATAAACTTGTAATTACCTGATTTTTGCACCCCACCCGAGCCCACCCCCCCAAAAAGAGGTTTATTTGATATGACAGAATTTCAATCATGAAAATATTTTACAGTTTAATCCTTGTGAAGGTTTTCATTCTGTTCTTTGAAGATTTTGCGATGCTTTGTCACTTATTTGCCATTGTTACGGTCTTTCCTCTTCACAGGATGTGGTATTGATGCGTGCTCTCAGGGACATGAACCTGCCGAAGTTTGTGTTTGAGGACGTGCCTCTGTTCCTCGGGCTGATCTCAGACCTGTTCCCTGGGCTGGACTGTCCTCGTGTTCGCTATCCCAACTTCCATGATGCTGTGGAACAGATCCTCCAAGAGAAGAAATACGTCATACTGCCTAACCAGGTGTCTCATCTGGGCCTTAGATTTGATCCTTTGAGATACAGGCTCTCCTGCACAACCTAAAGATTGTTGAGTTTCAGTGGATTTAGTTTCAGCATGTGAATATATAGTTGTTGATGCACCCTATTCTTTATGCTGGCTGTGGTTCCAGGTGGATAAAGTGGTGCAGATGCATGAGACGATGATGACCAGACACACTACTATGGTTGTGGGCCCAACAGGAGGAGGGAAATCGGTTGTGATCAGCACGTTGTGTCAAGCTCAGACCAAGTCAGTGTCAGTTTACTAGGTTACACCAAGGTTTACAACACCTTCCTGATCTTATGTGTGGACAATAGTAACCTTTATTTTATTTTTTTCTTCATCAGACTGGGATTGCAGACCAAGATGTATCCCCTGAACCCTAAAGCCATGAGTGTCATTGAACTTTATGGTGTTCTGGACCCTGACACTCGAGACTGGACTGATGGGATCTTATCCAACATCTTCCGTGACATCAACAAGCCTACTGACAAAAAAGAGCGAAGGTAAAAAAAAATGAATTAATTAAAGGAGACATGTAATCAATCAGTTGATTAAGATGCTCAATAGGATAAAGAAAGACTTTCTGTGGAATACTACAACAAGACATGAACTTTGACTCATAGGTACATCCTGTTCGATGGGGATGTGGATGCTCTGTGGGTGGAGAATATGAACTCAGTGATGGATGACAACAAGCTCCTCACTCTAGCAAATGGAGAGCGGATCCGTTTACAGAGTCACTGCGCTCTGCTGTTCGAGGTTTGTCTGAATTTCAAGATTATTGTCAGCAGAATATCTTTCCCTGGACTTTTCTGCTAAGCAGCATTTAATTCGTAATATAATGTATGTTCACCATCACAGGTTGGAGATCTACAGTATGCTTCCCCTGCGACTGTTTCCCGCTGTGGGATGGTTTTTGTCGACCCCAAAAACCTGCGATACACCCCGTATTGGCAGAGATGGGTGACCAACAGACCTGGAAAAGTATGAGAAGAAACATTTACACTGTGATAATTGCACTTATAATCTGATAACATCTCAACTTTGTCGTTGTTTTTTGTTTTTTTCTAGGAACAAAAAGTTCTCAACAAACTGTTTGAGAAATATGTGCACAGCTCTATTGACATGATTGTGGATGGTATTGTTGATGGCAAACAGGGCCAGAAACTGAAAACTGTTGTCCCTCAGACAGATCTGAACATGGTAGGTTAATCTCATCCATCTCAAATGTGATCCAGTACCTGTATTGTTGTATTTATTTATGGAGAGTTGAATAAAGCTTAGTATAATCCCATATTTAGACTGCTTGGATGAATTGTGCATGTGTTGACTGGTGCACAGGTGACTCAGCTGTGCTTGACACTGGATGCGCTGCTTGAGAGTGAGAGTAGCAGTGCAGAAGTCCTGGAGTGTTACTTCCTGGAAGCTCTATACTGCTCACTAGGGGCCACATTGCTGGAGGGTGGCAGGGTCAAGTTTGATGAGTTCATCAAAAGACTTTCCTGCTTAACCACAGTGTATGAAGAGAAAGACCTGGCTGGACCTGGTGAGATCCCAGGTAAAATGCAAGAATTAGTGCTTAGATGATTATGAAATCAGAATACGTCATCATGCATTTTTTAATATACCCTTCTAGGTACTGTTTGATTGTGGGTATCATTTAATATGTATGTTAGGGAACATGGTTGGGAGATATGACTATACATAAATAAGCAGGATTGTGTTATGGTTTTAGGTTAAATAAATAAATATCATGATAAAGATGACACTAATTTTACTAATTTTACTAATTAATACATGCATGAGTGAGTTTTATTATGTCATCTCATTATTGATAACAAAATGTCTTCATCTATACAGGATACCTCCAGACTCTGTATGATTTCCATTTTGATGGTACGCAGGAGAAATGGGTTCCCTGGAGTTCTCTGGTCACCAAATACATTCATGACCCTGAAATGAAGTTTGCTGATATTCTAGGTAAAGATCAATTCTGTGCGTGAGGGAAGGACATATTAACTGTCCGGCACACATACATATTGTGCTGGTTTAAAACTTTTTGGCCCTCCCAAGCTCCTTCTTAAACTTTGATTCATTCATTCTCCATCTAGTACCAACTATTGACACCACAAGAGCCAGCTGGATCCTGGAACAGATGGTGAAGATAAAGAGGCCTGTACTTCTGGTTGGAGATTCTGGCACTTCCAAGACCGCCACCGTTCATAACTTCTTGAAGAACCTCGATGCAGATAGAATGGTGAGTTTACGATCTAACCATGCATGTGGACATTTGTTACGTCACTTGAGACTAAATTGCTTCCCTTTTGTTTCTAGATTACTTTGATGATTAACTTCTCATCCAGAACGACTTCAATGGACCTGCAGAGGAACCTGGAGGCCAATGTCGAGAAAAGGACCAAAGAGACTTACGGGCCTCCTATGGGGAAGAGACTGCTGGTCTTTATGGATGACATGAATATGCCAAAGGTACCTTCCACAAGCTCTCATCCAAGCTCACTGTGGTGAGTGACATCACTTGTATGTTTGACTTTATTATAATATACTATGCTCATCCAGGTGGATAATTACGGCACACAACAGCCTATTGCACTTCTGAAGCTGTTATTGGACCGAGGAGGCATATATGACAGAGGGAAGGACCTTAACTACAAAATCCTTAAGGATCTTGGTTTCATTGCTGCCATGGGAAAGGCAGGAGGTGGGAGGAATGAGGTGGATCCACGCTTTATCTCACTCTTCAGTGTCTTCAGCATCCCCTTCCCTGCGGTGGAGTCTCTCCACCTTATCTATGCTTCCATTATCAAAGGCCACACCAGAGTGAGTGTCTCTTCCCCACATAGATCAATACATGTCAGAATCTCAATCATCCACATCATTTAGGTCTAATAAACTTGTTAATATTTATTTATTTATTTCTCTATTTATATTTATTAATATATTTAGCCATTTGAGGACATCATACAGAAGGCTTGTGATAAAGTCACCTTCTGCACACTGGAACTGTACAACAACATCATCAAAGATCTGCCACCCACTCCCTCCAAGTTCCACTACATCTTCAACCTAAGGGATCTGTCAAGAGTCTACAGTGGACTGACCCTCACCAAACCTGACAGGTCTGATCAAGCACATTCGACCTTGAAGCTAGAGGTCTATGTTTCTAAATGTGTTCGCTTTACCTGATTTCTCTCTAACAGGTTTTTGACTGTCACCCAATTTGTGCGTGTCTGGAGAAATGAGTGCCTGAGAATCTTCCATGACAGACTCATTGATGAAACTGACAAAGCCTTGGTAATACTCATAGTATATATTTACTGTAGATTTGTCTCTGTATTTACTTCAGGGACAAATACAACATGTGCATTGTTTCTCCAACTGTAATTACAAACATATGCTCCAACTCTACTGTATACTTAATAGTTTGGAGTTGTCACATGTTCCCAATGTGTTTTTTGTGCCACCAGGTCCAAGGCCACATAAAGAACCTGATTGAGGAGCATTTCAAGTCAGATATGGAGGCAGTCATGAAGGACCCAATTCTATTTGGAGACTACAGGTTAGCCCTCAGTGAGACTGAACCAAGGGTCTACGAGGACATACAGGACTATGATGCTTCAAAAGCCCTGTTTCAGGTATTGTAAATTATTAACTATGATAAGTGGCCTCAGGCTAATGGCCTTTTAGGAATGTAGTAATATAATAATGCAACATTAGTTGATGACATTATTTACTGCCGTATTCTGTCCTTAAATATACCGCAATGCCACTGTGTTTTTTCATTGTGCAGGAAATTCTAGAGGAATACAATGAGAACAAGTCGAGGATGAACCTAGTACTCTTTGATGATGCTCTGGAACATCTGACCCGAGTGCACCGCATCATCCGCATTGATCGTGGCCATGCACTGCTCATCGGTTTGGGGGGCTCCGGCAAGCAGTCTCTCACCAAGCTTGCTGCCTTCACTGCCAGCTGTGAGGTTGTACAACACAAGAGCCATGCCAGATGTGGTGAAAGGCCAATGATTTCTTGAATTCAGTTTTTCACTTCTTTAGGCTTACAGCTATTTAGATAAAGGTCATAATGTATGCTACAATTACACTTAATGTATTCACCACTAGACACAAAACATGTTGTGCAGAGCAATGGGGGAAGACGTACACAAGTTACAAGACATCTATAATATTTCCATGTACTGCCACAAGAATGTGGTATCTTAGTTTTGAATATTTTTTTTTACTTATTACAGTCATAGCTTCAGTGATGCATTGAAACAAGAGGTTTTGGAATATATTTATAGGTGACACTGTCTTCCAATGTGGAAATAACAGTCGTCTAATTTTAAAGCTGAAAAAGGAGAAAAGGGAAAATTAGAATTTGAGAGGTTAACCAGCATTAAACTATGCCTCCATAGTGATCTTTTTAAAAGTGGCTTTTACATCTGATTTCTATGTTGTCAAACATCACATGTAGACAAATATTTGCAAAGAAATCTTCAACATCTAGTAATGGAATCTGCTTTTCCTAGGTGTTTGAGATAACACTATGCAGAGGATACAGTGAGTCAAACTTCCGCGAAGACCTGAAAACACTGTACTTGAAGCTTGGCATTGAAAATAAGAAGACAGTGTTCCTCTTTACTGATGCCCATGTTGCTGAGGAAGGCTTCTTGGAACTCATTAACAACATGCTTACCTCAGGTTGGATATCTCTATAACCTCCCGGCTTACACTAGATTTATCTTTGTTAAAAGTTACAGCATTAGTACTCTGATCATGCTCTCTCTTTCTAGGCATTGTTCCTGCATTGTTCCCGGATGATGAGAGGGAGTCACTTCTCAACCAACTACGTGATGAGGCTCTTAAGATGGGAGCGGGTCCTTCTAAAGAAAGTGTGTGGCAGTACTTTGTCAACAAGAGCGCCAACAATCTACACATTGTTTTAGGCATGTCTCCTGTGGGAGACATCCTGAGGACACGCTGCAGGAACTTCCCAGGTGAGCAATGTAGTTAGGATTGATTTTAATATAATTCCTGATTTTATTTTACTAACTGTGGGTACTTTTTTTTCTCAGGACTGATGAATAACACTGTAATAGACTGGTTCCTACCATGGCCTCCACAGGCGCTACTTGCAGTAGCCCAGTCTTTCCTTGGTGTGTAATTACACACATTTATATCTTTTTTTAAATGCATCTGTTATGGAAAAGTTTGTATTTGAACAGCAATTTAAGGGCTTTCTTTACTTAATTCAACTGTGAGGAGACCTACAGCATCTACAACATAAATGGGTTTTTTTAAGAATTCACAGTTTTTTTTTTATTTTTATTAGGTGAAAGTCCAATGATTCCTGAGGCACACTCCGCAGCAGTGATAGCTCATGTATGCATGGTCCATAGCTCTGTGGGTGACTACAGCAAGCTTTTCCTGCAGAAACTCAGGCGGTGTAACTATGTTACTCCAAAAAACTACTTGGACTTCATTAACACCTATTCTAATCTCTTGGAGGAAAAGGATCAATATATCCTGGGTGAGAATACTTATACTTGTTATGTACAGAAATTCTGTGCCACTGTGTGTGTTAGACTGGTGCCAAATGACTACTGTGAAATAACATGTTTGTGATGATTTGAGAGACTTTGTTTTGATAATGTGTTCTTTCCCATCCTAGATCAGTGTAAGCATCTTGAGGGAGGTTTGGATAAACTCAAGGAGGCCAGTGAACAGCTGGCTGACCTGAATGTCAAGCTAGCAGAGCAGAGGATTGTCCTCGCTGAAAAGTCGACATCCTGTGAGGCCCTGTTAGATGAGATCGGCACAAACACGACTGTAGGTCAGTGAATTCCTGTATCTCTAAACATAGGGTTATACGTAATAGACACAGAATACTGTAGGCTTATGAAACTAAACACAGCTGTTACAAACCACTTATCAATAACTTTTCCCTCAAGCTGAGGAGAAAAAGACTTTGGCAGAAGACAAAGCCAAAGAGATTGAAGAGCAGAACAAAGTCATAGCCATCGAGAAGAAAGAAGCTGAAAGTTCCCTGGCTGAAGCTCTGCCAGCATTAGAGGCAGCCCGCAACGCCTTGCAAGACCTTGAAAAATCTGATGTCACAGAGATCCGGTAAAAACTCCTGTTTTTTTATTTTGTTCTAAAAGCTAGTGATGAATAAATTCATCAGGATGAATGAATAGATAAACAGTGACTCCATACAGACACCCATATTTAACTTCTGTAAAAACACTGTACAGGGGGTTGATTAATATTTTCCGATATTTGAGCATAAATCAATTAATGCAAAAACAGTATTCAACATATCTGATCTGCCATCTGTTCATCTATCCTCTCCCTCTATCTGCCTTTTACTGCTGGTTCATTGTGCAGATCCTTTGCCAAGCCACCCAAACAGGTGCAGGTGGTTTGTGAGTGCATCTTGGTGTTGCGCGGCTACAAGGAGATCAGTTGGCAGTCAGCCAAGGGGATGATGTCAGAGGCTAACTTCCTGCGCTCATTGATGGAGATGGACTGTGATTCCATAACAAACAACCAGGTCGGGACAGTCAAAGGTACGTCGGCATCATGCTCAATTGAAACCTACCATTATAATTGCAAATAATAAAACCCATACTGCACATGATAATAGCATTTGTGTTTGCCACAGTGGTTTTCTTTGCAATTTCTCTTGGCTAGGCTTCCTAAAGAGCCTACAGACGAGCTTCGAGGAGATGCAAGCCATCAGTAAGGCTGGCTCAGGAATGTTCAAGTTTGTGGAGGCTATCATGGGTTACTGTGATGTTGCCCGTGAGATAAAACCCAAGAGAGAGAAGGTAATGTAAAGTTTGTAAGTACTTTGACATCATGCCCTACAAAAAGGAGCACAGATTAAACAGCTGCCTTTCCAATATCTTCTTAGGTGGCACGCCTGGAGAAGAACTTCTTTCAGAGTAAGCGGGAGCTGGAGCGCATTCAGAGCGAGCTTGGTGATATCCAGAAAGAGTTGCAAGCTCTTGGAGAGAAGTACCAAGCTGCTATTGTGGAGAAACAGCTGCTACAAGAGGAGGCTGAGCTCATGGAGAGGAGGCTGATAGCTGCTGACAAACTCATCTCTGGCCTGAGCTCTGAGAATGAACGGTGAGGCTGTAAACGATACAACACAAATGCAACTATGAGTCTAACCAGCCCTGCCAAGATTTGCTTATTTGTTTCTTTTTCATCTCTTTTTCTTCATCCCTTCGTCTTTCCACCTGATTCTCTTTACTACTCCCTCTTTTCAACAATCCCGACTCAGGTGGGCACAAGATTTGGAGGAGTTGAAGCAGCGGCGTGTGCGTCTCCTGGGTGACTGTCTGATCTCTGCTGCTTTCCTGAGCTATGGAGGGGCCTTCAGCTGGGACTTCAGGAAAGAAATGATATACCAAATATGGGTAAATGGCGTGCAGGACAGAGGCATCCCTTTGAGCCAGCCTTTCAAACTGGAAAACCTTCTGACCGATGAGGTAGAAATCAGCAGGTGAGAAGGAGTGGGTGCTCACAACAGATTTTGAAATTTGAAACAGAAAAAGACACTATAGAATATGAATTTGTCAAATCAAATGTATGAATTAGGCATGTGGTAGCAGGGCAGGTGCTTGTTGCAAATATGTGGATTTGTCCTCATTTTGGCTGGCTAAGGGGGTAACTATGTGTGCTGTGTAACAGATGGGGCTCAGAGGGTTTGCCTCCAGATGAGCTGTCAGTGCAGAATGGAATCCTCACAACCAGAGGGAGCCGATTTCCCATGTGTATTGACCCTCAACAGCAAGCCCTAAACTGGATCAAGAAGAAGGAAGAAAACAATAACCTTAAGGTACAAAAGTCCCATGCTCATACAATTTATATGTCAATACTACCCACAAGTCCCAGTATGACATCTTCAGACAGCTTCCCACTGCTGACCGGTCACAACATGTGGTCCTGACAATTTGACCATCTTTTTTTTCCCTCAGATCTCATCTTTTAATGATCCTGACTTCATGAAGCAGCTAGAGATGGCCATCAAATATGGCTTCCCATTCCTTTTCCAAGATGTGGATGAGTACATTGACCCTGTGATTGACAATGTCCTGGAGAAGAATGTGAAAGGAGCAGAGGGCAGACAGGTCATTATGCTGGGTGACAAGGAGGTCGACTATGATCCCAACTTTAAACTGTACCTCAACACCAAACTGGCTAACCCCAAATATACCCCATCAGTGTTTGGAAAAGCCATGGTCATTAACTACACTGGTAAGATCCTTTGAAATGGCAGCCATAGTTTTCTGTAACATTTGAGCAGCATGTACTGAATGCTTTGTCAGGCTGTCTGTGTCTTTCCATTTATTGTATTTATACTCCATGTAGTGACCCTTAAGGGTCTGGAGGACCAGCTGCTGAGTGTTATCATGGGCTTTGAGAAGAAGGAGCTGGAGGAGCAGCGTGAGCGTTTGATCCAAGAGACAAGTGACAATAAAAAGCTGCTGAAGAACCTTGGGGATTCCCTGCTCAGAGAGCTGGCCACATCTACCGGCAACATGTTGGATAACACAGAGCTGGTTCACACACTGGAGGAAACAAAGTCAAAAGCCAGTGAGGTCAGTTTGGCTGCAGCAAACATTGGTGAACTCATGGAAGAATAGGACTTTCACTGAAGTCATTGATCCTAGTTTTTTCATTGTTTGTTGTTGTGACCATCAGGTATTTGAGAAACTAAAATTGGCTGAGAAGACGTCAGTGGACATTGATAAACTCAGAGATGGCTACCGACCTGCTGCTAAGCGCGGTGCTATCCTGTTCTTCGTACTGACAGAAATGGCTCTGGTAAACAGCATGTACCAGTACTCTCTAGCCTCCTACCTGGAAGTGTTTGACTATTCACTGCGCAAATCTCTGCCAGACTCTGTCCTGCTCCAAAGACTGAAGAACATCATGAACACTCTGACATACAGTGTTTATAACTATGGCTGCACAGGTAATATAATAATAACAGAATGAATGTAAAAAGGTCAATTTTCTAGGATAACACAGTATTCATGATGACTTAGATTTTATAACCTGAACTGACTGCATATCCTTAGGTCTGTTTGAGAGACACAAGCTGCTCTTTTCCTTTAACATGACCATCAAGATTGAGCAGGCAGAAGGAAGGGCACCTCAGGAGGAGTTAGAGTTCTTTATCAAGGGTGAGATATCCACAGAATTTGAACTCCTATAAAATATTTAAGTACGGTGATCACAAACATGTTCAAAGCAAATATTCTTACCTTTCCACCTCATGTGTATTAGGTAATCTATCCCTGGAAAAGAGCAAGCGCAAAAAGCCTTGTGGCTGGCTTCCAGACCAGAGCTGGGAGGACATAGTTAAACTAGCAGAGCTTTTTCCTGAGCAGTTCGGCTCTCTGCCTGATGACTTGGAGAAAAATTCCACTGACTGGAAGTCTGTAAGTCACCACAGTGACAAGAATCATTTTAGGAATTTAAATGTATCAGTTGAGAGTTTAACCCTCATTCTTTTTCTCATCAGTGGTATGACCTCGACGGACCAGAACAGGCTCCATTCCCCATTAGATATGCGCAAAATTTGTCAGCCTTTCAGAAGCTGCTGCTGCTGCGCTGCTTCCGTGTTGATAGAGTCTACAGAGCTGTGACTGACTACATCGCTGTCACCATGGGCGAGAAGTGAGACTGTTTCTATTGGAATAATGCAGTCACTGTTCACTGTGTATACAACACATACAATGTATGTACTGTATATACAGTACACCACTGTGGTGCATGTTAAGTTGTTAAGTATACATAATTATTTAACAAAGTTCATGGCAGAAATAATTATTGAAACAGAGAAATCAAGTCCTGAATTTCCACATGTTTCTTGTGCTGTATTTCTGCTCAGATATGTTCAGCCCCCTGTGATCAACTTTAGTGCCATTTATGAGCAGAGCACCCCTTCCTCCCCCATTGTCTTCATCCTGAGCCCTGGCTCTGATCCAGGCAGTGACCTCATGAAACTAGCAGAGAGGTCAGGCTTTGGAGACAAGTTCAAGTTCCTTGCTATGGGCCAAGGCCAAGAGAAGGTACGTATGACTTTCTTTTTTCCATATCACAGCCATGAAGCTTTTAGGCTATGACGCTTTAAGTGACATGAGTAGAGGAATCACTAAGTAGTTACACTAATAATACAAACTTGAGCGTAATTGTCTTCTGTACCTGTGATAAAGGTGGCGCTGCAGTTGCTTGAGAAGGCAGTCACCCGTGGTCACTGGTTGATGCTACAGAACTGCCACCTGCTGGTGAAGTGGCTAAAGGAGCTGGAGAAGACCTTAGAGAGGATCACCAAGCCCAACCCCAATTTCCGCTTGTGGATCACCACCAACCCCATGAAAGACTTCCCCATTGGCATACTGCAAAAGTCTCTAAAGGTTAAACACTTTCTCTCTTTACCTTTAGCCATGTGTTTGGTTGTTTTTTGTAGATGGCAAGGTTGACTTTCTAAGATCCTGTAGTGGGAACAAGGATTTCTTCAAATAGCTTTTGTAGGGAACAATATGATAGGCCTATTGTTGCATTTCCAATACAGCAAGGTGGTACTTTGGAAATTCTATACACCAGTGGGTGATAACCGCATTCAAAAGAGCATGGAAGAAACAGTCTGCAAACAAATTGCTAATAAAAAGAAGTCTTATAAGAAACAGCAATAATAAGAGATAATTAAAAGGTCCATTGTGTAGGATTTAGGGAGATTTAGAGCCAGAAATTTAATATAATATGTTTCCATTCATGTATAATCACATGAAACTAACAATAAGAATTTAAGAAGTTTTGTTTTCATTACCTTAGAATGAGCCGATTATATCTACAGAGGGAGCAGGGTCTCTTCCATACCAGTCTGCCATGTTGGGCCATGTTTCAGTAGCCCAGAATAAACAAAGCAAATACTGGCTATAGAAAGTGCCCACACCACGGTGGCTGCTAAAAGCCACTGAGAGAATACAGTTGGTTACCACTAAATCCTACACACCGGTCCTTTAAACTTGTCAGTGGGTTTACATGTACTGTAATATTGTGTGCAGGTAGTGACAGAGCCTCCCAACGGTCTCAAGCTGAACATGAGAGCCACGTACTCTAAAATCTCCCATGAGACCCTGACAGCGTGCCCACACCCTGCCTTCCGCAGCCTGGTGTATGTGCTGGCCTTCTTCCATGCTGTGGTGCAAGAGCGACGCAAGTACGGCAAGATTGGCTGGAACGTCACCTACGACTTCAACGAGTCTGACTTCTTTGTGAGTGGCACTGGAGTCATTCACACTATGTTGGAAATAATTGCTTTGTTGGATGTTTAGTCTCTATTTAAGTGGTATAATATACATTATATTTCACTTTTCAATAGTTTATGTAACTGTGGTCCACAGGTATGTATGGAGATCCTGGACACCTACCTGACCAGAGCTCACAACCAAGGAGACAGCAATATACCCTGGGAAAGTCTCAAATACCTTATTGGGGAGGTCAGGCTATTTTTTTGTGTTTTACTAAATTGTATATACTTACCGATTAGGCGATGCTGTAAATTTAGTATGTCTGGATAATGTTTTATAGGTGATGTATGGTGGGCGAGCCATAGATAGCTTTGACCGCAGGATCCTGACTGTCTACATGGATGAGTACCTTGGAGATTTCCTCTTTTACACCTTTCGGCGCTTCCACTTCTTCAGCAACAAAGATGTAGATTATAAGATCCCTCCAAACGGGCCCAAGAAAATATATGTTGGTCAGTTGCTATTTTCATTACTTTACATTCTCTCACTTGAAAAAATGATTAATTTTCTGTGATCATTCACAGCTTTAGTCTGTTATCTGTTACAGAGGAGATTGAGAGCCTGCCACTTGCAAACACACCAGAGGTAATGGGTCTTCATTCCAACGCAGAGATAGGATACTACACGCAGGCAGCTAAAGACATGTGGACTCACCTAATCGACCTCCAACCTCAGACAGGTATGATTTGTCATCTTTCATCTCTTTTGCCTCTGAAGTTATGTCAAAAGAAGAAATCCACATTGAGTTCTGAATGCCAAAGATCATCCCTATAAGTAATTTCTATTGCTTTCTTGTCACCATGCTGCCATGTGCTTCTTCCCGTATGACCTTTACACACTCTCTTGTGCCTCAGATGAATCTGGTGGAAGCATCAGTAGGGATGAGTACATCAGCCAGGTGGCCCAGGACATTCAGAACAAGCTTCCCAAATTATTCGACTTGGACGTGATCCGCAAAACGTTTGGTCAAGACATTTCCCCGACCTCAGTGGTGCTGCTTCAAGAACTAGAGCGCTTCAACAAACTAGTGGTCCGCATGCAGCGCTCTCTGGCTGAGCTTCAGAGGGTGAGAAGGCGGGGCAAAGGACGACAAGATATTGAGACAACAAACGGGTGTTGCGTTTGCTTTGTGCTTCACACAGGCTTAGGTTTGTTCTGATTCTCTCTGCCCATAGGCCTTGGCTGGTGAGGTGGGTATGAGCAGTGAGTTGGATGAGGTTGCTCGAGCCCTTTTTAATGGTCACATTCCCGCCATTTGGAAAAAGTTGGCACCTGACACTCTTAAGTCCCTCGGCAACTGGATCAGCCACTTCAAGAGGCGTTATGAACAGTACAGTCACTGGGTGAGGACGCACACTCACTATCACAGATAACCTCTTATATTTCATCCTCTGCATTATTCTGGCATTGCAGAATAGTCAATAAATCAGTTGAGAATACATTTTTGTGGAACTTGTGTTCACCAGGTGGATGAGGGAGAGCCAAAGGTTATGTGGCTATCAGGACTCCATATCCCAGAGTCCTACCTGACTGCCCTGGTCCAAGCTGCTTGCAGGAAAAATGGTTGGCCTCTGGATCTTTCTACACTGTACACACAGGTGACCCAGTACCGCAGTGAGGATGAAGTCAGTGACAGACCTGGACAGGGTAATGCCTCTCACCGTTTGCAGCATGATTAAAGATGAGTTAGAAAGGCTGATAGTTTTTTTCCCCTGCAGGCTGCTTTGTGTCTGGCCTGTATCTGGAGGGAGCAGACTGGGACACGGAGAAGGGCTGCCTAGTGAGGAGTAAACCAAAAGTTCTGGTTGTTGAGCTTCCCATTCTCAAAGTCATCCCCATTGAGGCTCGCCACCTCAGGTTACAGGTGTGGACAACACGTTCTACAAGCTTCCATACCATACTTCAGTTCACTATTTCGATGTTTTTTTACTAACTTTCCTGTGTATTCTCTTGTGTTTTGTACTGCAGAATACGCTGCGAACACCGGTGTACACCACGTCCTTGAGGAGGAATGCAATGGGTGTGGGGTTGGTGTTTGAGGCAGACCTGTTCACCACCATGCACATCTCCCACTGGGTGCTCCAGGGAGTCTGTTTATGCCTCAACGCTGAATAAAGACAACCCACAGCCTCACTAAGCTGGTTAGCTTTCACACAGTCTGTTCCAATATGTTAGTTCATCACAGTGACGTCTAATCTGAATTTTCAGAGCAAAAAACTTTTGGTACCTTAGACTTACAGGAAAACAAATAAGTTACAAATCAAAATTGTACATCTTGTTTTTAAAAAATAAATTGACTGAGATACAAGAAAACTTGAAGGGATTTTTGTCTCATTATCTACTTCATAAAGGTTTCATTACTGTCTCACTAGATGGCAGCAAACAGCAGTACTGATCTCTTCACTGGGCAGTCGCTCCAGGATTTCTCCTTAGTGATAAAGTGCTAGGCTACGGTGGGTCAGGATCTTTCAAGCCTAAAAGTCTATTACTGTTTATGAATGAATACATGTTCACAGATCATTCATGTTTTTCTCTGTCTCCAACAAAATATTTCAGAACTCTGTCCATTCTTGAAAAAGGACAGTACATGCTCAATATTTCTGCTGACATTGTGAGGGTGACATAAGCTACTGCGTACAGTGGAAAATATACCATCGACCAAAGGCTGCTAAAGTTTTCCACTTTACCCAAAAAGCTGTTCTCTGCAGTATAGGTAGCAGTGTTTGCTTTATTACCTTATTGTAACGTTTAACAGATCTAGTGCAGCACTGAGTAATAGATACGGCTGAGGTCAGCATGATGAAGCAAGTGAAGTTTACTCTAAAAATCAGCACCAGTGTAGTCACAGAAATTAAATTAAAACTAATAGTTTTGAGCCAGAACATGTCCAATATACATCATGTACCCTGAATTGTGAGAGTGCAGCTGTAAATCAGGGTGTGCTCGTTAAACTAAACTGTGACTAACAATCGATGGAAATCATCACGAGGCAAAAAAAAAAACAGGAACATGAAATGTGCTACATGTCCATAAAAGGCCCACATGAAATCACTGACATGCTTCTCATTACTGTATTGTGTAGCTTAAAAGTCTGAATGGCAAAGGGTAAAGGTTAGACCGGTCCGTTCTCAGCTTTAACTGCTACCACTATCGTAAAGAATGAAGATCAGGACATTTTTATGACCAAACACATGAGGGGAGGAATTGTGTTTCCCTGTTTGAAAAGAGCGAAAGAATAGTCTGTTGTTTAATGAACCTACACTTCATATGACTGAGCAGACAGTAGGTAATGTAACTCTCTCTAATTGTATAGTAAAGTGCAAGGGATTAATGGAAGCAGGAGAGTAACTGCCCCAAATAAATAAGAAAAAAAAATACTCTCACTGGAACCGACCCCGTCTCCCTCCTCAGAGGTCAAAATTATTTTCAGCTGTTTGTGACTGGAGGGATTTACATTAACCCTTAACTGCTCCAGTTCCTGCTTGGCACCGCTGCCTGTGCCGAGTGACCTCATAAAATGCCAAGGGTGCCCCTGAAACAAAAACTCTTGACACTTCAGTTTCAAACCTTCCCCAAAACCCCCTCAATCCCAACCGGTTTCCGTTTGTTGTGATTGAGAGCAGGTGGGCTTACTCGCGGGGGGATAAATAGTGACAGTCTGAATACCCTGTACCCAATTTCAAAATGTTAAACACACTACAGCACACTAGCAAGTTGCACAAGTTATCCTTGCAGTCATTGGCATCTCTTGCACTTGGTGAGACTTGCTGCTGAGCCCATGGGGGCCTGAGAGGTGTAGTCACCCCGACCACAGATATACATCTTGGGCTCCGGGTTTTGGTTGCAGTGCCAGGTGTTTAGTTTGGAGCAGGACCCACAGCCCTGCGGTTAACTGGCTGCTTGCACTGTAAACATACATGTCCCATTCTCCACATGCGTAAGCCGATGGAGGATACAGTAACCTCAACTATTCTCCTGCCACTGCCTGCCTGGGCACTGATGATGATACATGTTGAAGCATACAATACAGTGATGAACGTTCATTTATAAATATAACTTTTCAAATTGAATTGGGCCAGGATTTAGTCATGATGTTTTTCATATTCGTCTGTTTTCACCAAAAAGGAAAAATAAAAATAAAAAACAATTCTGCATCACTGAAGCAGCTCCAGAGATTTTAGATGCAGCAGCAGCAGCAGTCCATAATTCATTTGGAACAAAAACAATGTGTGATGTGCTGCCGCCTTGAGCAGCGCATTGTCCTCTGTGGGAGCTTGAAACGGGGCAGGGTAGAAAAGACCCAGCAGGCTGTGCTTTTAAAAGACCCGAGGAGACTATAAAAGTGGTTTCATGTCCGCTGCAGTAAAGACTGCGCACTCTTTCATGTGCGCACAGACAGACGGAGGTAGGCAGAGGAGATAGAGAAAACAGGACAACAGACACTTAACGACACACAAACACACTGTTTTTTTTTCAGGTTTTTGAATGTCGGCTCTCTGTCACAGGTAGAGACACACGAGAATCGAGAGTTTATGGGGCGGTGTTTTTACTTTAGTCCACTTAGGATTTTATGACTTTTACAAATAAAGCATCGTTCTTGCAGTCTGCAGAAGTGCATGTTTGCTACTACTTTTGGTGAATAGGATGCGCGTCCTCTCCAGCCGACCCGGTGCTGTTTGACAATTTTCGCCCCCCCTCGCCCAGAGCTGGCTTCACGTACCCGGTGTGTTTTCTGACCGGCGGAAAAGTTGGGCTCATTCAAGCTTCTCTGGCCGTACTTTTCATGCCACGGAAATGGGAGCGCGCCAACGGGAGAGCGTGTCTGCGCTTTGCAGAAAAAGTTTGCTTTGGACTGTGCTGATACTCTGGCTGACCACCTCTGCTGAAGGGACCTGGAAGACGGGACTTTACAAAACCTACTCAGCCGGGACGCATCTGAGCAGAGACCAGACAGCAGCCTCTCACACCTCGGTTTACCAGAGAAAGTAAGGAAAGCATTTATATTATTACAATACCTAGACATATTGTACTGTATAACCTTTCTTTATGTCTTGTCATGGACACATAATAATTCTATTTTTAAACCTTACAGGCTCACTTTTTGTATCTTGTCAATGCATTCTCTGCAGAGCTACTCCCATCCTCATCCATCTACCAGGTTCCATTGTCTTCCTGACAGTTGGTTTCCTTTTTCCTGTGCTGGCAGCATACATTGCTCTGCTGACATGTTGTCGCAGCCTTCTCTCTGAGCACCTCCATGGTCTCTGAGGTGTGCTGTGTGCCTGCCTTTATGCCCGCAGCAGGAGATGTATATAACAACATCTGCTCCATCTCAGCTTCATCTTAGTCCTCAGACCTGTCCATATAAAGCCTCTTCTGTGTGGATCCCAGCGGTGAGGACAGGGGGCATCTTAAATAAGTGCAACAGACAGTGAATGAGAGAGGGAGATGATTTTTTTTTTTTTTTTATGCCTGTAAGGTCACGATGGGAATGAGATGGTGTCATGCAGTGATTGAGTTTCTGAAGGAGAGGCACTAGACTAAACACACAGGCAAGAGTGCTAACCAGCTCTGTTTCCCTCCTGGACAGAGCCAGTGTTTATCTCAGAGACCAGCTAGTGCTTAATGATGATAGGATGTTTCCCATCTTACAAATATTTATGCTTTCAGGTTGTGTGTGTATGTGTGGGCTGAACTTGGCCAGAGGCTGAAACCCCTTTTCTCTGATGAGGCCTTTGCTTGTGGGTGTGTCCAGGTGGCTAGCCTCGCTCCACTGGCTCACCTCTCTGCTCAGCCACCCCCCCTCCCAAAAAAACCCCCCAAAAAACTTGTGGACATGTTTACTAAACACAAGCACCTGGGACTCCACTGCATCTGGGCTTGTTCTGGGAAGGGGAGATGAGTCTGTGAGCTGCTGTTTCTAAGTGGCAGTGGGGGGGCTGGCAGGATAGACAGAGGAGGAAGCCGCCCGCCGGTCGAGAGGTCAGTGGGTTTGAGGCGACATGAGAGGAGCTGAAAGTCGATCCACCTGCTGCCTGGCCTGGTCTGTGAAAGCAGCAGTTTATGGTGTGTCAACAAAGCCAAACAGTGGCAGTTGGACTTCAGAGTGCAGAGGGCTCTCTGAAGGGTGTTAGCAACTTGACATTCAATGACAGAAAAACTTCTCATTGGGATTCAGGAAGTTAAAAGGAAATAAATATTAATTTTAGACTGGGAAAGGATTCTGTCACAGGAAAGCCTCCACTAAGAATGTCCTCCCATACCAGCCCTTCTTCACACAGTGATTACCCAAATCACAGGGGATTATCAACTCTTGAGTAATTTCTTGACTGGTGCAGTCGCGCTGTATAGGAGCTGATAAAGTGTTCGCTCACCCTCGTCGTTCCTAACGACTATATGAGCTCAGTACACTGAGGGGTTATGGAGGTAGCTGCTTCTTCACTCCTTGTCTCGCCCACATCTTTATCCTCCCTCGAAAGGACTTGTCATGGTCTGACAGGCAGTCTGGACCCTGTGGACCCCCCGCTCATTCCTCACCCGTCTTAACCATATCCACGTTTTCTTTAAGCATGGGAATGAAGATGACAGAGATTCCAGCAGGATGAGCCCTGTGTGCCTTCAAGCAGAATGGCTTTAGATATGACCGTTTAAAGAACTGCAAATAATGTGCACAAGGAAGATGTTTCATGGATATTAGGAAGCAGCCACCATTAAAAATCACTGGTGGCTGATGCATACACAATTAATTGTGTCGCTTTATAAGCAAAAATCACTCAAATTTGATGGTTCCATATTTGAGGACATAACTTTGGGCTTTGGGAAGCCCATTTTCTGACATTTTCTTGAGTAAATGATTAAACAATTAATCCATTGTACGTCATCAGCCCACAAAGTCAGTGTTGTCTTATGTTTACATGATGAATCATTCATGCCTTGCAGTCAGGCTGTATGGAGCCATAGCTGTGATTTAAGTGAGTTGAGCGGAATTCCCTTAATTCCCTTAGTTTTCCTAGTTCCTCTGAGGCTGCTGTGAAGAGTCACTCAGCTCTGACCTGTGAGGGCCTCAGTGTGGTGCACGTCAGCCCACCTGCCCTCATATTCTCTATTAACTTGTCATTTAGTGATTCTTCAATTGCAAACTGAACATAACTCTTGCCAGTTTTAGTTTTCAGTTTCTCTTTCAGTTTCTTTTGCACTAATCGCTTGTGGGCTCCTTCGGTTCTGCTTTTCCCAGAAGCTGCAGATTATGACTCCAGGAATGTGTCCCTCTCTCTTCATTAATTTCAGTCTGACTGCGCACTCTTTGCCTCTTTGTCATGTGTTGTGGCACCACATTTATCTTTTTCCTCTTCTATATCCCTTGGGACCAACAGTGCTTCATAATTGTCTTTCCTTCCACTTCCCTTTTCCCATCGGAAGCTCCCTTGAGTGACCCTTATGATGAAATGACCTTTTGTCTCCTCTTTTCTCCTCTCCTCTCCTCTGGACGTTTGCCACATCTGTCTTTTGTCCTTTGTTCTCCCTGAGTATTTTTTTCCCACAGACAAAAAAATCTAGAAATTCCTTTAGAATTGTACCCATTCTGCATTTCAGACATATCTTTGTGTGTTGTGCCCTCCTCCTCCTTCTGTACGCGATGGCTAGATGAATGGACAGGGAGTTACTGAGCCATTTCTCACCAGCGTTTTGCCTTCATCAACCCTCTTGTCAGGTCACACGGCTTAAGTCCCAGCTCATTCCTCCCAACACAGTCTGCTGCAGAAAGTACACTAATTTAGTATCGTGATCATGAAAGATGAGGTGAAATAAGGGCGCTCATCATCAACTAGAATACAGTGAGGTCTCTGTCAGCGTTTGCATTTATTGAGCCTTAGCATGTTTTTGCTTTCCATCATTGTTTGTTGTCAACAGATGGGCCAAAGCTGTGATTTCTTCTGTCCTTTAAAAATCGTGGATTTCTTTGACTGCTATTGGCTGTGTGACTGTGAGAGATGGTTGATGATTTGTTTAGCTTGGGCCCGGCATTCAGAGGGTGCCATGTGTGCTTAGAGACCTGATACTCACTGAGGGCCTGCTTGGTGCTTTTGCCAGTGAAACAGCATGGTGCTAGTGGGGTTCACACTTCATAACACAAGTGCACCTCCAGTAAGATAAAGGTGTTGACTATGAAACATTTTAGAGTGAAAGACTGCACCTGTGTCCCTTTGTGAATAAAGCCAGACAAAATTCAATGGACCATTGTATAGTAAGTAGGCTTTAAGGTTTATTAGTAAGTCAGATGCTTAATCTTGCTAAGTCTTTTACAGTTACAGTTAATAATAATGCATATATTATATCTGCAGTGGAGAACGTATTGTTCTTGCTGCTTTGTATCGTGTGAATCAGTTTAAGCAAGTTATGTAGGAAATGCAGGTATTGGTTTCAAGCCATTTGGGAAATTGTAAACTCTGTTTTGCCGACTGCTTTTGTTATTTTATTCACTGAGGCAGCAGCGGTTGGCATTTCCCCTTTGGTAATTGCATAAGTGTAATGCAAAGAGAGCAGGGGAGACCATAAAACCAACCCCCACTTCTCTTTTTGTACCCCCTGGTGACAATCTGAGCTGTTCCCAGGTGAAACCTCCTCTCAGCCTGGGAAATGCAGATGTTTATCTGTTGGGTCTGGAAGATAAGTGGTGGGGAGGAGTTAGGGTCTGTATCCCCGCTTCCCTGTTTCCCAGCTCTACCTGACCACAGCTCCTTCAATGTCTGAAAATTTCCACCCATGATTAGAGCAATTTTTTTCCGGACAAGGGAAAGCAATCATAGGGTAATCATATAGATCCGCGTTCATTTTTGTACCCTCACGGCTGATGGATACACTAAGGTACATGAAGGGTGGGTCTGTATTTAAATAACATGTGTGGCAGATGAATTCCCTACTTGTTTTACTTAAGAAGTTTAGGATGACTTCAAACAGTCCCTGGAATATGTTTTACTTTTGAATAATTCCTGGAATATGTTGTCTCAGGCTCGATGTAACTTTTTTTTAAATGCAGCAGAGACTACAAAATGTCATTAATCTATAGGCTGAATGCTTACATAAATGAAAAAAATCACAATAATAGTTATATGAAAAGGACGTATGTCTGAAGTGCTGCAGAGGTACACAGACATTCTTCTGAGGTGCCCCTCCTGGCTGGCTCAGGTCTGTGTGTGCGGCCACCACAACATGTGGGGATTGTTAATGGGAGCTGGTTAAGGGCTGCTTCGCATCCTCCGCCTTTGGCAGTTTCCTTTAGTGTAACCCCCCCCCCCCTCTCTCTCTCT
>JBBPCS010000386.1:10159765-10177234 GCA_037974645.1 Hollardia meadi | reverse complement strand
TGCCCTCCGCCCTCGGGAAACTGAGAACTAGTTTGACCCCCCCCCCCCCCCATCTCTATAACCAAATACTATCAATAACACATCCAGCAGCTCCATCTGTGTCTCATTTCTTTGGCTACAGAACTAAAGCCTCAGAATGAAAATGTTCATGTTTGAAAAAAAGGAAAGTCTGAATCTTCTATGGTGCTCCTTGAGTTACAAACAACTCTGGATAATAAGGGTCATTTAGAGTAATTAATTAAAGGAGGAGTCAGATGTCAGGAAATAGACTGGATTTCAGTTTGTATTGCTTTCACAATGTAACTGCAATCTGAAGAGATTCCACTATTTAAGTATATTGCGCATGTACAGTTTGCAGGATACAAGTAAACAAACAAAAAAAAAACAACTCTTCTTCTAGTATTAATTTTATTATACTTCTATCGTAATGTTTTACTCCATGTTATGTAGTGCACTAAAAAGATGAAGTCATCTCCACTCTGAGATATTTGTTGCTAACAGTGATTTGTAATTTTCTGTTGTGTTTTTTTTCCTCCCCTCAAAGTACAGAATGATAAAGCGATTTAACAGACAACAGTATATTTACATGTTATATGTGCAAAAAAAGACAGACATTTGCAATTGGGTTTGGTTGCGTATCAACTAAAGCCGTCATAAAGTATACAAAACAAAAAAAGAAGAAGAAATAAATACAAAACAAAACATGTTGAAATAAAATCGAATCTCCGCAAACTGGCTGTCCATTTCAAGATCTTTAACAAACACACGCACAGAGGAAAAAGCAAACTTGAACATATTTTACCGCTGTTGTGTTGGTAAACTGCTTAAACTGTCCCGATGAAAAGACTTGATAATTGTTTTTTCGTCTTATATCAAACCTATTGTGAAACTATTTAAAATGATCAGTGGTAGTTTATTTTGTATTCTGGTGTGTAACCATTTCATATTTCTTTTTTTTTTTTTCTTTTCTTGAAAATGTGTCATTGTGTTAAGATAATCCTGTCTAGATGATTGGTGTAATAAAATGATGTTAATTTTTTTTTTTTAACATGTCACCTCTCTTCATTTGTATCAGTGTTCATTAAACATGATTACAGGGTAAATAAATGAAACCCACTCTCTCCAATGTACATTTTACGATAGAGAAATTTTCTCCAAAGCAATTTTGCATCCACACTCAATTAGAAATCAGTCGTGGAAAAAGAGCAATCCATTCTTTCCTCACACTTTTCCACGTACGGTTTGATTATTAAATGGCTGTACAAGTAGCCCAAAATCTAATATTGAAGCTCAGCAAAACCCAAGCATAACATATGTCAAGTTTACTGCACAAGAGCAAACATTTTGTTTCAATCCAGGAGAGTGAGGTCGTCTATGTACTCTGCAGTGGTGCAGTGGTACTCTTCCCTTTTGACACCACCACAGCCTGTTCGCCAATGCTGTCATCAATCAGCAGAGAAATGGCACCATCTAGCTGTTTTGAGGCCGCTAGTGCCACTACAGCTTTCTCCGTGGGGAAGCCCATCTTCTCAAGCTGCTGGAGTCTGAGAGGGAACCACATACATTAAACTGTTATGAGATATAATGTGAGAAGTTTGAAGTAAAAAAGCATATCCACCTATATTCACAGAAAATGCAACATGATATACATGATGATTAGGTCATTACTAACCGCAGGGAGGAAACTGATGATTTGGGCACCTCCACTTTTGCATCGGGGTTGTCAGGAGCATCCTGTAATGAGGCCAATATCCCTGCCCTTAGCATCTGTTCCTCCAACACCTCGGCCTCAGACTGTTCAGCAGAGTCTTTCATTACCCAGGCCGGCACTGTGTCCACCCATGGGTGGTGGGTTAAAACAGATGCATCCCTCATGGAGGCAGCAGCTGCCTGATCCAGAGACATCCTCTGAGGAAGTGATCTAGAACTGTGAGAACAGGTGAAGTTAGTAATTATGAAATCTATCCCTGTCATGCATGTATGTAGTCAGTGTGAAGATTCAGTGAGACTTTGGATGTAAAAAGAAATAAATAAAAATCCCACCTCTGTGAGGTAGTGTAGGTGGGCAATCTGAACCGGGCTGAAGTGGGAACATAAGCCCAATCAGGAATAAAATGGAAGACCATGGCCTCCTGCAGCTCCTGTAACATCCCAATGAAGGACTGGTGATCTGAGAGGTACAGTATAATAAGTATAATAAACCAAGACTTGAGAGAGAACCAATGTGTTATTTATAGAGAAATACACTTTTTTTTTTTATAGATTTGGTGGAGACTGGCACAGCTTGGCTCAAACCCTCAGCAACAAATCAGGTCATGATTACCACACCATTGTTGATGTAGACCCTAATTCCATCACAAGTTAAACCAACAATGCACGGAAAGAGTGGCCTTGAATAAAAGATCTCAAAGAGGCAATTCAATTTGCTGCCTTTTAACAACCCTGTATACTTAGAGATGTTCTCAATCAATGTGGCTGATTAGACCTCTACTAAGATTAAAGGTGGGCAGCTGGGAATTACATGATGACAACAATTTCTATGTACTAATAAGAATGAGAAGGGTGTACAGTACATTATTTCAAGCCTATGAGGTCAACAAAACAGGTGTCAATAAAGCACAGCAACAGTCCTCAATAGAGGTCTAATCAAACAAAACCCCTGTGTGGGTTTACAATAGGTGTATGGGTTCTTTAGACATTCATTAAAACTACGGAAAGAGACAAACAAGCACATTTACTTTGGTAAAAGTTAACTGTGCCTCTAAAAAACAATATATACTATGTTTGTTGGAGAACATGTTTGCACATGCATCAAATGACTGAATAAACAGGAAAGGATACAGTTGTGCCCGATGCATATTGAGCAGAAGTGAAGCAGGGCAGGTGTCCCGGGCAGCAGCAGCAGACCAACCAGCAGAAGCAGCCAGGGGAGAAACCAGACTGGCAAACACCTCAGAAGCCTCCTCTGTGTCACCTGACGACACTGCGCTGTACACAGTGCCAGCTGGATGGCAGAGTAACCACAAACCCTGGTTGCTTCACCCCCACCGACAAAGAGGACAAGGGTGTACAGAGGAGGTAATACGGTCATTGTCAGGGCGGAGAGGGCGAGGAAAGCGACTGTACCCCAGCGACGTTCCTGGCATCGTCCAACCAGCAGCAGGAGAGCAACACTGACCAGCAGAGAGAGCAGCTCATCGTGACTGAACGCGTACAGGAACACATCTGAGGAGGAGAAAAGGAGTTAGATGCTTTCATTTCACCAACACTAGAATATCATATAAACACGGTCATTGTGAAGCACAGTTACCTATGAGCCGTGGGAAGTCTCCACCTGGACCTACACTGAGACTTGCCTGGATGCCCCCAGTATACATCAACAGCATGAGGGTTATCAATAAAGACGTCCCCAGACAGAATCCTGGGTAATCTGATCGATACCCAAACCATACTGACAATGTACGATGGAGCATTATTTAGGATTATCTGCAGTTTTCTCCACTCACTTGTCCTCTTGTGGCATAATTCTGATAAACATAGAAATGTATTTGCTCATAACAAGCACAACGCCTTTCAACAATGAAAATACTTGTATGTATAACTGTTTATTTCACGCAATGTTGAGAATGGGAGCGGTGTAAATCCACAAACTTTGGCTGCAGAATCTTCCACCGACAAAGAACCCTGTGTACTCGCACGACAAGCATTAACTGCTATTCTTTAAAAAAAACAACTATAACCTCAATGCGTGAATGAAAAAATGTTTTGAAATAAAAATAATCCCGATGTGAAATACCATAGTTGTAACAGAACATTCTTGCAAAGTATTTAGATTTAGGGGGCTACTAGATGTACACTTCCGCACTACGTCACGTTGTCTCCTTCTTTGTGTTTGCCAGTCAGAGGTGTTTGATGGAAGTTAGAAAAATGACCGCCACCTATTGGACACACTGCCAGCTCGCATAAAAAACAAACAAATTCAAATTCCTAAACATTTGGGCCTGTCTTGAGAGAAGTAAATCATGACTACTAGAGCTGAAACCATCCATAGGTTAATGGAAATGTCAATGGACAGAAAATAAATTGGTTATTTTGACAATTTTGATAATAGATTAAATGTTTGCCAATCTTTAACTCCACTATACTGTTGCTGTCCCGTGAATGCATCTTTTTTTTTATATAAATGTGCTATACACTGCTTCTTTGCTAGCTAGCTAACTGTGCTTTGAGGAGGCTCAAAAAGAGTATTTAATGAGATGTAACCGTCGGCTGGATGTAAAGATGGACAACATGAGAACTCCTCAAAAGTGAAGCCAAACATCTCGATAGCCCCCTGGTGGTGGGTTGCAGTATAGGTCAAAAGGATGGCAGCGCCATGATAAAGCCAGGGTCCATATATCTCGCGAGATTTTGTGCAAAGAAAGGAGAAGAACATTTCTCCAGCAACTACTTCAGTCCAGCCGTCTTTCACACGCTAAAATGGCGTCGACTCCGGGTGAGTGGAGAATTTTGATCTATAATGCAGATTTTGCGAAATTGTGTTATTTAACTTAAACAACGAAGTTGTTCTATTCATATTAAAAGAGAGTACGTCGGCAAAATCCGTCTTTTTCGTTTACAATGAATCCAATATCGTTTAGCGTTAGCTAGCGCTAGGCATAAGGCCTAACATTATTAGCTCATCGAGTCGGTGTGGTGTTTTCTACCGGATGCTTTTTTTGTTTCTGCGTGCTGAGGTTGATAATGGACGCCATATTACCAGTTTTACCAAACAATGTACCGATAATTCATACATGCCTTAGTTTGATGCATCATCTTGTTTAATGAATGGTTTAACGCTAATGATCGCTAGGTGTAGTGGAATGGCGACCTAACAACGGATTTGTATAGCGTGCTAGTAGCATTGGCAGCGCTGCTCGCGCGCAAATGTTTTGTTCAATCTTTTGCTAACAAACTTGTAACTTTTCTTCAACAGATTACAGCTCCTACAATCAGACCAGCACTCAACAAGGGTAAGAGTCTTAACTTAACTAATCAAGTAACGTTATCGAATGAGCATCGCCTTAGTTAAACTGTGAGAAATGGAATCATGCAGAAATCGACTGGAAAAGACTGTATCAAAGTGATTATTTGGGAAATACTGTGTTTTTCCTGCATATAGAAAATTTTGTCGCCCCCAAAAGAGAAACTGTTCGAAAATTAATAGAGAATAAAAATAGCAATTTAAATCCTCTCTGAATGTGTTTAATAATTTATAAAGTAAATGTTGAACATGCTTTTTTTTTTCGTCATAACTTTTTCACTTAACCTATATTGCCCAGCCCAAAATGTAGGTAGACTTGCTTACTGTCGTGCATAGTCACCCCCTTTTTAAAGGACCTTTTAAAAGTAACTCGTTATGTTACTAGATTACAGCCCTTAAAAAGTAACTTGTTACAGCGGAAACTACTGAGAAATGTGGCGATCACCTTCATACATAGTCTAATAAACAAACAAAATAAATTCAAAAATGTTATGAAGGGAAATAAAATCTTACACTTATTGTCCTTATTGAACAGGAGAATAAAAGCGTACACTTTCTAAATCTAAGTTTCTCTCTTTCACCAAACTAAGACGAGCTTAATTTCCTTGTTAACTGACCGTTAAACACTTAAAACAAGACAAAACACATTGTAAAACACACTTCCTTTAAACGAGACATAAACAAAATAAAACTCATCAAAACATCTTGGTTTGTCGGAAACTTGGTGGAAATTAATCCTTAATTCATCAAGTTAGATGTGAAACTAGGCTGGCTCCACGTGCTGTTTAATTCCCTGCTTCTAGCGATCCGAGAAGAGGCATATGGGCACAGTATGCCATCCTCTATGAAAACAAAGCACAGGCTCTTACAGCTGAGCACATCACGCATCAACAAACATTAAATTAATGGCTATAAAGGACACAAGGCAATGCGGTCATATTTTAAAAGTAACAGATTGCTTATTTGAAAATGTAACTAAATAACTTATTTGAATTGCAAAACCATATGTTGCTCGCTACCACAAAAAAGTCATCTGAGTACTCAAATGCAGCAATTTGTAATGCTTTAGACACAGCACTGGTAAAGAGTACACGATATGTCCTGGTTTTGGGGAGACCACATCTTCTTACAGAAAACCTTTGGTTTTTACAGGTATGCCTCTTATGCTGCCCAGCCTTCACAAAGTTATGGACAGTCTGCACAGGTAAGATTTAACATAGCAGGGTAGACATTTTTTTGACTGTTATAAATTGCTCTGTGCCTGGCCAGTGACGTATTAAGAATGTGCTAGTTGTCATTTTAAATTCACAGATGATGTATAAGATGGAATTTGTAAATTCAAATATAGATAGAAGCACATGTTGTGCTTGCAGTATTGAATGAGGGTATCCTGTAAAAAGGAATCGATTTTAAGTGTAATCCAAACCTAACTTTTAGTCCACTACAGGAAGTCTTGTGATGTTGGTCTAATTCATATTAATCAGTCTTATTTATAAAATGATCAATAGTTATGTATTTTAAGCAAAAAAATAAATTGCTTAACAGTTTTCTTTTCATGTGTCAGTTGCTCTTTGTTGTACCTTACAGCTAACGCATGCTCTTTTCTTTCAGCAGAGCTATGGGCAACAGAGTTATGGATCATATGCCCAACCAGCTGCTGCTGACGGCACTTACACCCAGACAACACCTGCTGCTGGAGGCTACCCCCAGCAGCAGCAGCAGTATGGTTCCTCATATAGCCAGCCAGCATCAGGTCAGTTATTAAAATGCATTTTACACATTTTGATGTGGTTCAGCTTGGATCTACATGCAGTGGACTAGGATGGACAGAACAAATTGAGCCGCAAGTTGAGGAAAACTTCATTTTTTTGTCCTCACAGAGATTGCGGTCAACATTTGATTTGATATCAAATTTAGACGGCTACAACGTAAAAAGTGGTTAGATGCAAATAAGTCACCTTCATAGTCACGTTGAAATCTGACAGATTATTTCAGTGTGAATGGCTGCTCAGATGTCAGATTTCAAACATCAGTTAATTGTATGTTGACGTGGGCAATAAAACCTGAACATGCAAATTTCACCTCTTCAACATTGTGATATGTTTACAGCTGGCTATCCTGCTGCCTCGTCTACCACTCATAACTACTCCCAGTCAACCCAGGCTTATGGAGCCAGTGGTTATGAGAGTACTCCTGCTGCTGCGGTGGCTGCTGCTGCTGCTGCTGCTCCAGCTGCTTCCCAGTCTTATGGGTCTCAGCCAGGGTATACTGCCCAGTCTGCTTACCCCGGATATGGCCAACAGGCTGCTCCCACTGCACCACAGAGGTATGTGTGCCTGCTCGGCCAGAAACAAAATATGTGAATTACACAACATCGTCTATCTTTTTACTTAATGCTTTGTCTTGCCTTGTCTCCATCAGTTACAATGCTAACAGCCAGCCGGCTAGTTACAACCAAAATAGCTACTCCCAGCCAGCAGCATATGGCCAGCAACAGCCGGGCTACCAAGCCCAGCAGGCAAGCTACAGCCAGCAACAGGGATACCAGCAGCAAAGCCAGCAGCAACAGGCTCCTCCTGCTTATCCCCCTCAGGCTGCTGGTTCCTATGGGCAGCCTCCAGCCAACCAGTACAGCCAGCAAGGCGGACCACCCAACTACCAGTCCAGCCATTACAGTAAGCTTTGTTTTTCACTCAAGGCTAATTGCTTTTTTCTTCTCCCATTGATATAGTTCAGTTGTAAGCATAATTTGACTATGTTTTTATGCATTTCTGCTCCTTTTTTGTAGATAATTACAGACAGGATGGCCAGGGTGGAGGTTCTGGTTATTCTGGCTCTGATTCTTCAAGGTACCCAGGGGGAGGGGAGAGCAGGGGCCCTGGCAGGGACGGCTTTGATCGAGGTGGAATGATGCATCGTGGCCGTGGAGGCATGGGCCGTGGCATGGGGTAAGTGTCTTTCCTTAGCATTTAATCTCACATTTGTTTTGACTCAACAGGCGCTGTGGCCACTTGGGGCAGGGCTGAGACAAGTTGCCATCAGAAACAGTTGGAATAATCAAAGGAGTGAACAATTTATGCAACTTTATTCTCATAATACGGAAAGATCATCCTTTATCAACAGTCAAAGCCGATAAATTCTGAGCTTCTCTGATAATGCCTGAGGCCCATGATGGAAGGTTTAACATGCCAACACGGGCAATTTTAGCTTTCTCATCCAGTTTCTCTCAGCCCTGCCTCTCATTTGGCCAAAGGTAAGAAAAAGGTTTGTCTGTTTTTTTTAAATCTTAAGTTGATTTTGATGGAGACCTGTGCATAAACATTTAGGAAGCCAATATCAAAAAGTTAAACTGAGAGGTTGCATATTTCAGGATTGGTCAGGGAAGGTGCTAGATGTGGATTGCAAGAACATCTTTATTTATATTTTATCAAAACTTTCATGGGAATTCTTAAGGAAGGTTCCAACACTGTCACCATCTCAGCAGTACCCTTTTAAGTCAGTTTCTCACTATGGTGCATCATTCCCTGTAGGGTGACACTTACAGTTGCAATAAGAACATTGCAATTAGAAGGTGCATAAATCCTGCAGATTTTTTTTTTTTTTTCCATTTTCATGCTGTAGTCCTAAAATTTAGTGTATTGTGCAGATCTCTGAACATTGATATTTTAAAGAAATTTCTAAATGGACACTAGCCTCGTGCAGTACATTCTGTTGCATTTCAACTACACGTTAATGCTTACTAAAGTCTAATATTTGGGTCAATATATTTCCTCTTGATAAGGTTTTTTCCCTTTTTTACTTGGAAGTACATTAACTTTTTTCAGTTTGTGGATGGTTTTTAAGGATTTGTCCTCATTTGATCAACCTAAATAAGTAATGCCAAAAAGGAAAAATGGTGCCATGGACATAGTCAAGTATGCTAATGGTGCTGCTAGTCATCAGTAATATATTGCATCAACCACAAAGACAAAAAAATGAGGAACTATTTTAAGTTTCTCAGTCAATTTTCAGCTTATAGCTCCAATATTGGTCCTAATGGAGGATCAGGATTGATCACTTGAACTAAAAAATGATGTTGACTGTATTGGGTTTTTGTGGTCAATGTTTCAGTATCCATCTAAGCTATAATTCATCAGCGAGCTCTGTAAACTTGCATCTAAGTCAAAACACATTGAGAGCAAATTTGATACAACTCAATCTTTATTTCCCAACACACTCACTGTTTTTGTTTGTCTGCCATCTACTGGCAGAGTTTTCTGGTTACAACTCCTTGACAGTTAAGAGGGTCGAGTGATGTTACAAGACTTGGTAAAACACAGGGTTTATTTATTTATTTATTGGTTTATTTGGCAGGGACAATGCACATTAATAAACATCACTGTAAATGCGTCAGAGTTAGCCAAGAGGCTATTTTTCATCAGTAGTCCCCGGACAGATTTTTACAAAGTCACCACTAAAAAAACAGAATATAAGATTCAAATTACAAAGTTATTCATCATTTATCATTTATAATCATGCAGAAACATTAATAAAAGAGAGAATATTAATATAAGTAGAAACATCATTCAGGACACCCTTATACATTGTCAATTACTATTTAAAACATGCAACACAGAGGCTCATAAAACTATTCAGACTGTGTGTGCCAACATACTATATTTGGTCTTTGTAAAAAATATTTTAGGCCCTAGAGATCAAGACAATACAGTAGTCAATGGATTTTGGTGTAGTGTGATTCAGTCTAATCTGGGTTTGACTACAAAAACAGTCCTTCTGGTGTATTACTTTTTGTACTGCATAGCCCTGAATCCAATAAAGTTGGGACACTGTAAAGCACTGATAAAACAGAATGTGGTAGTTTGCTAATCCTTTTTAACATGTACTCAATTTTAGAGATGGAGCGGTAGAGACAATATATTTAATGTTTTATCTCATCAACTTTGAATTTGAATACCAGCAACATGTTTCAAAGAGGTTGACAGCGGCAGCAAAAGACAAAAAGGTTGCAGAGTGCTCAAGAAAACAATGTTTGAAACATTCAACAGGTGGTAACAGGTGATAATATAATGAATGGAAATGAAAGGCTTCAGTTGTTCACAAGCAAGATTGGGGCAAGTTTCACCACTTGTGAAACACGTGACTGTATTCAGGTTTTTACTACATGAGCTTGGAACACTTAATAAAAACGTTGAACGGATATTTTGCATATTATTGCATTCTGTCTATATTTACATTTGACAGTGTCCCTACTTTTTTGGAATCAGAACTTGTATGTCTTATGTAGATGTCATGATGGTGAAACTATAACTTAAATGAGCTGGTACTTGACACATTTACTCTGGTACCTTCATTGAACTACCATCAAATTTGCTCTTGATGCAGACTGAGTATTTGAACAGGTTTCCTCCCTGCTAATGTGCATCGTTTACTATTCTTTGTAGCTAAAAGTGGTTTGACCCAACCCAAATTAAATTAGGAATACGGAATCAAAAGACTAACCAAAAGAGAGCCCAGGGGTGTTATGGTGAACAGAGGTTGTACTCCATATATTTTTGGGTTTAGGTCACTGGTGTAAAACTAAAATCTGAAAAACATTTGTTTGAATCATTTTTGGTTTCTCAAATACTACACAGGCACTCCTCGATATAAATCTTGATGACATGACAGGGCATCCCCCCCCCCCTTTTTTTCCCCCCCAAGTCTTGCATGATCAATTTTGTGTTAAATAACACAAATCATCAGCTGTTTTTGTTGTTGTTTTTTAAAGACTTATAGTTTCATATTTTGTGGTTCACAAGTGTAAACCTTTTTTTTTTTATAAAAAAGTTCTGCATGACTTCTTTTGGTGCAGCAAATACAGACACAAAACAAAGCTTTATACAATACAGGACTCTAAATCAAGCAACTCTGCAGTCTTATCAAAGTAGTGGTGAATAAGAATACATAAAAGCATGAATAGGAAAATGATTTGAATACATTTCTAAGCATGGATGTTTCTATAGTTTTTCATTTTAGGGTAATTTTAGCTTTGCACAGGTATATATGTCTGTGGGGGGGATTGCACATTGTTTTGAAATGTTTTAAATTGTTTTTGTGGTTTGGAATACAAATGTTTGATCATATTCTTTTGACCACTTTTTTAACATGCTTTGTCACATTTATACCGTACAGGTAACAGTGAGAGCCATTTTAAACCATCTATTCTCTAAAAAGTATCTGTACTCAGTACAGAGCCGCCAGCTTAAGCAGCAGGAGGGATCTTAAACAAAGATTCGGGGTCTGCCTCTTTTCAAGAACTGAGGATGGTGGTTTTTTTTAAGCATGACGGGTTTATTAATTAACCAAGTCTTTGTTTTAAGTAAACGTAACTCTGGTAGTACTGTATAATTTTATTTTTGGTGTTTTGTCTTGAACAATGTAATGTAAAAAAAATTGTATGTTTTATTTTATTATCTGCTGAATGTGATCACTTGATCATCTTGTGAAATTTCAGATGCATTGTGTCTATTTTTAAACGTATACACATCTGATTTAACTGTAACTGAACTATTGTTATTGGGGCTGGTATTGGCTTGTTTCTGGGTAAATTATGTATGCCATCAATGCATCTGAAATCTTATAACTGTACACATTTTTGGGTTTTGTCACATTTTTTAAAAGGCAGTGAAAATGTTAGTAATCCATATTTTTGCACAAATGTATCCACTACTACAAACTGTCACTAAGTTGTACTCAGCTAAAGAATGGCAAATGGCTAATACTCTTATCCCCTCAATTAGATTTGTATTTATAATTTTGGGGAGTTTTGGTTGCTGTTCGGCTAGTTGGAATGTGTTGATTACTCCCTCAATCAAGCCACTTTGGTCGAGCCATGGAAGTGGCTGTAAAAGGGAAATCGCCTTCATATCTCCATTTATTCCCCCATAGCAGCGCTGGAGACAGAGGTGGCTTCAGTAAGCCTGGTGGTAAGTTAACGAGTATTACACTGGTTAGTCCTTTGAAGCCTTAAAGTTTTTGAGCAAATATGCTTCGAGTATTGATGTGTCTTACATTGTGGTATGGAAAACAAAATATTTGAACACTTGAATTTGAAAATATTGGGGAATTTTTCTCAATGCCTGAGACCATTTTCTCTGGGGTACTGGTATAATTCAGTCTCTGCTTATGGTTTGACAATGAGTTTTTGACGGGTTAATGGCAAATTTTCACACAACTGTCTGTTACTGCTTTAACAAATCTCATGAGCTGAATTCCTGGGTATTTTGAAGATTTACAAACTGGTCTTGGAGGCTTTTACACAATTATTTGCCAGGGTCTGAAGTGGTCAATTTTCAATTCAAAATATCACTTGGGGGGGGTTATTGTGATGTACCATTAGGTGCCATTTTCATTTTCCCAATATGGCTGACACCGTTTATAAGGGAGTGTCTGGATTATCTTTGTAGTACTCCTCAGGTGTTGTACACTGAGCTAAAGTTGCACACACTGACTTTTCTCCATCTGTTTTCTCTTCATTGACTGGACCACAGGACCGATGGGCGGTGACGAGCGTGATATGGGTGAGTTGAAACTTAATATTGGTGGTTCATTTACTGAATACTTTCGGTGTTATCGGGGAAAATTGTTTTTTACAGGATATTTACCGTTTATATGTATTTGTAGGACGCCCTGAGGAGCAGGATGACTCTGAGAACAGCACAATCTACATCACAGGGTTGACTGATAAGGCTAACCTGGAGGAGATGGCTGAATTCTTTAAACATGTTGGCCCGATCAGGGTACGGAAGGTTCTTCACTCAGAATTTTTACACAAGTAAAATTAATGTGGAAACTAGTTAAACTGTATTATTTTTGTATGCCTAGATGAACCGCAGACTCGGCCAGCCTGCCATTAACATATACAAAGACAATGAAACAGGAAAGCCCAAGGGAGTTGCCACCCTGTCCTATGAGGAGCCAATCTGTGCCAAAGCAGCTGTGGAACATTTTGATGGTATGTTTTTCCCCCAGACCTTAAGAGAACCACTTGAGTAAATGCATGAATTTAAAAGCATTGTTTAAAACAATAAAAGTTGTGTGTTGGGTCCCGACCTACTCTATATGTGAAGTCATGAGATAACTTTGGTTGTGAATTGGCGCCTTTAAAATAAAATGGACTTGACTTGAGTAGTTATGTTTTTTATCTTTTTAATTGTAGGCAAGGAGTTCCAAGGCCAAAGGCTTAAGGTTTCCATGGCACGCCGTAAGCCCATGATGGGTGGGATGAGAGGTGGCATGCCCATGCGAGATGGTATGATGGGTCGTGGAGGTAAATGTCAGCAATATTTGTTAGTGTTTGATTATTTAAGCGCATGTTCGGAATATCTTCACAAGAAACCACTTGTTTAGTAAAAATATTGGCTTGCTTCACATGACAAACATAAGATTCATGTGAACCCTGCAGCATATTGAAGTTGTCCTGCATTGGAAGTTTGGCAGTAGCTGAAAAATAAGAGTGGGAATATGTGATTAAAAAGTGGTGTATTTTCCTTTGTCATCAGGTATGATGGGCCGTGGTGGAGACCGTGGTGGGTTCGGCCCACGCGGTGGTCCACGTGGTATGGGCAGAGGTGGACCTACAGGCGGCAACATGCAGCAGAGAGCTGGGGACTGGGAGTGTCCTAATCCGTATGTATTAACTTGTACTGCAGCGTTGTCTTGATGCCTTTTTTGTAACAAAGATTAGTTTTTCATTTATTTAATGGTCTATGGTCCCAGGGGTTGTGGCAACCAGAACTTTGCCTGGAGGATGGAGTGCAACCAGTGCAAAGCCCCCAAACCTGAAGGGTTAGGTGGAGGCCCTCCATTTCCCCCTGGAGGTGACCGAGGCAGAGGTGGAATGGGAATGCGTGGAGGCAGAGGTATGGACCGTGGTGGGCCAGCAGGGGCTGGAGGCCCAGGCGGCCCTGGAGGTTTCCGTGGAGGATGGGGAGGCGACCGTGGTGGATTCAGAGGACGTGGTGGAATGGATAGGGGAGGTTTCCGTGGGGCCGGGCGTGGAGGACCACCCATGGACCGAATGGGCAGTAGAGGTGGAAGAGGAATGGGCCCACCAGGTGGCAAGATGGATATGAGGTATGATTAAGAGGTTTTGTTGCTCTTGGCATTGAGTAACTCCAGGAATGTTAACAATAATTGTCAATTGTTCTATTGTTAGAATAAAAAAACAAATGCAAACCTGACCAGAACTGTGATGATGGAGATCTGGCATTTACTTTTGTTCTTGCTCTTATTTTAGGGACCATCGTCAGGAGCGCAGAGAGCGACCCTACTGAAGAACTTCGTGATCGTTCCTCTTGTGGAATTTCATTTTTAAGATGAGAAATTTTAATTTATAATTCCATATTTCGATGGTTATAGAACTGCTCTCAAACATCTTGTGCAGTTTCATTCAACTTTCCATTTTTTTTTTAAATTTTAGTTGACCTATGTTGCTTTATCTTGTATTGTGCACATTTTTTTGTTGTTGCTATTTTTTTTAAATATGCAAATTAGATTTGATGTATTGTAAAAACATTTTTCCATTCATTAACATTGCTTCCCCTTTCCCATAACTGACAAATGTATGGTGACAAATTTGGGAAATAAAATTTTACTGATTTGATTTTGTTGATTTGTGTGTTTTACTCAACTTGCTGGAAAACTCGGTCTATCCCTAAAATGAGTTCACTGGTGATTGTTTATTATACAGGTGCATCTCAAAAAATTTGAATATCTTTTTTTTCCTATAATTTAATTCAAAAAGTGAAACTTTAATATATATTCTAGATTCATTAAACATAAAGTGAAATATTTCAAGCCTTTTTTTGTTTTACATTTGATGATTACGGCTTACAGCTCATGAAAATCAAAAATCCAGTATCTCAAAATATTAGAATATTACATAAGAAAACCACGGCACATCTAGACAAGGGATCCTCAGGCCACGCCCACGTAACATTTGGGACCGTTGGATCACCAGTTAAACGGTCACACCGGACACATTCACTGACATTCCGGAAAACTCAGTAACTCCACTTAACAGTCATTTTTTATCCGGTGACATTGTGACAGTATAGCATAACAGTTAACATCAGTAGGTTATGTAATTCACTGACAATGTAAATGGCAAAAACCAAACACAGCTGGCTTTATTTGTGTCTAACTTTAATCAGAAATACAAAACTGACAGCATAGTCCTCGTAATGGACCTTTTTCACGACAGCCATATTTACATGAAATTGCACGTAAACACAAGCGTAATTAATAAAATGTATTAAGGTTCTGTTCCATTTAGTGTGACAGAGCCTATCCAGTGAGCCAACATGCACACAAGCAGCACATTGACTATTTGACCTGAAAGGAACAGAACCTTAATGAATATCATTGGAAACACCTGTGTTTACCATACTATTTATTGCCAAAGCGGCTGCTGTGAAAAAGGTCTATCTACCGTATAGTCCATGCAATATAGGTTTCTACAATATCCGTGCATCCGCTATGAATGTACACTCGTGCTCTAAAGCGATTTGAGCGGTTGAGTTACGTGACCAGCTTAAAGACAATATTTGTTCATCGACATTCGTTGAGCGCCAGCATCATTATCAGGACATATTGCTGATCCCTTACCTGGGAAGCACCTGACCGACACAGAAGTGTTAATGTTATCGTTGTGTGTACGTAAAAGTTATTTCTTCTTCTTTTTCTTCTTCTTTTGGTTTGATTGGCGGTTGGCAACCAGCTTAAAGGTGCATTACCGCCACCTACCGGTCTGGTGTGTGGATCAGTAGATCAACGGCAAAAAGAAAAAAAAAAACACCCCAAAATGAACAAAACCAATTTTTAAAAAAACAACCTACATTCTCTCTATTAACCCTATTTCCTTTAGGTACTTAATTAGGTAACTGCATATTCCCCCTAATCCTTCTCCAAGGATGTTCCCTATGGTCACCAATGGTCAAACTTAGCTTGGCTTTCTTTAACGCTCATACACTCATACACTCATGCTCCAGCAGCACATGCTGAACAGATTCAAAATGACCACAATGCGAGCATCTACCGGATGGGTGTTTTCCTATTTTATGAAGTGTCTGATTAAGTCCAGTATGACCTATTCTGATACGGGTAATGACTGCCTCTTCCTTTCGATTCCTGCAGCTTCCTTCCTAAGCCCACTTTTATGGATATTATATAGATGTCTCCCTGTGTCGTCAATGTCCCAATATTCTTGACATACTTTTTGCATTTGTCTCTTGATGATAGTTTTTCCCTCAGCTTTACTCAGATATATCAATATCCTCATTTCCTTCTACACCTACATGGGCAGGAACCAAACTGTCAGACCCTGATTGTGTATTCTGTATAATAAATTGTGAATTTCAAAAAGAAGATCTTGTCTGCATGATTTTTTCCAGATTTAATGCTTGTGAGTGCTGCCCAACTATCAGATGCAATTAGTGCATTATTTTTTGTTGTTCTCTTCTATCCACTGTTGCAGTTCAGTTGCAGGTTGCAGTTGTAGGTGGTCTGTGGTTCTTTTCTTAATAGCTACCTCACATTCTGGGATGGAAACTGCAGCTCCTGCTTGTCCAGTCTCAGGGTCTTTTGAACCATCTGTGAATACCATCAACTTATTTGCATGATGCTGCTCAATGTAATTTTGTGCTATCCTCCCAGCAGTAACCTGTTTGGATTTCGTCCTTAGCAGTTGTTGTATATTTAAATCTATTGAAGGAGTTACAAAAAAACAAGGAGGAATAGTTGATGATGGGACAGTTGGACTGTACTGTATGTTAAACCTATTGTACATTTTCTGCTTTTACATTTCCTACCCATCCAAAGCTTCTGTAATGAGTTTCATTATGCTCCCAACATTCCTGAAGGATCTCCTGACCCTGCAAATTACACCAGTAGGCTATGCCAGCATCAGTTTCACTCTTCTGATCCATAATGGCTCCTACCCCATTTCTACTTGCATGGCAGCTACTGAAGATGTTTCAAATGCTCCGCTGTATATTCTTAGCCGTTGTGCCTGCTCAACAGCCAACTTTTTAAGATGGCTCTCTGCTGCTGATATACTGCATATGCTATACTCCCATAATCTAATGTAGCTCTCAAAAGAGCCTGACGTATATTTTCAGCAATGGTGCTCTGGTTGCTCCCCAGTCTCGTCCTGACAGACATCTTAAGATTACCTTTTTACATTTGTCCTTAACTTTATCAATGTGCTGCTTCCATGTCATCTTTTCATCAAATACCATTCCAAGAAACCTAATCATAATTACCTGCTGAAGAGTTTGGCCATATAATTTAATAACTTTTGCATTTTTACTACACAACTATACGCCGGAAGAAAATATTCCTACACTAGACGTCTATCAGATGATGCTGTGGCTAAATTTAAGGAAATGATTCCATCAGTCATAAAC
>JBBPCS010000386.1:10105524-10159665 GCA_037974645.1 Hollardia meadi | reverse complement strand
GATAGATAGATAGATAGATAGATAGATAGATAGATAGATAGATAGATAGATAGATAGATAGATAGATAGATAGCATCATAAAATAGAACTGTCACAGTTCTCACAGACGGTATCTTTAAAGCTTGATGCAAGTTTTCAACATTTTAACACACCGTTTAAACCTGAAAATCAGGTCTCGTGCACCCAAGTTAGACTGAAGTTTCAAACCTCACATTGAAAACCTGTCGTCCCTCAACAGTATCAAGAACAGTGTGTCTGTGATTCTCACTCTGGCCTTTGGTTTTTTCAGGTGATGTAGAAGAAGAGGAGAAATCTATCATGTTTCCTGAGTTAAGATAACACAAAGGTTGTTTTAACTTACTATCTAAGGGCCCCTCAAAAAAGTTGTCCTCTCTGCACTAACAGCAGCCCTGTTATCTTGAGCGTTATGTGACGGAGGCACGTTTCCTATCATGCAGACACTGTACGTCATGTGCTATTGAATTTGCTGCTTTGTCTTGACCTCTGTTTACAGTCTGTTTGACTAGACTGGATAACTTTAACAATCAACTGTATATCTCTCACTGTCTCTTTATAGTCCCCAATCGCCAACTGTTTTCAGGGCTCACCGGCTCTGTCATCCCGGGTGAGGCTTCTTGGACTTGTGCAGTGCCTACAAACCCAATATTCATCGCGAGGAGAGGTTTAGACAAGGCTGTTAAAAGAGTTTTTTCTTCTTCCATTAATCATTGAGGAAATTATATAGTTGGGAGGGAATTTCTTGAGTTGCTGTCTCATGATGCTCAAGATGCACGCTTTAATGGCTTCTTTTTCTTTCTTTTTTTTAAATCACTTGAGGCTGTTTGGTAAAGAGACCACACAAAGACTTCATTGTTGAGAGACTGAAGCTTGCTTACTGTATGTTTCAAACCAAACGAACATTCTTAAAAATACAGCTATCATTTTCTCACAGAGTGGACAAAACAGCCCTCATACCCGATGCAAACAATGCAGCACCGTAGAGTTGAATCTACCCCAGAGAGTTTAAACAAAATAAGCTTTACAATGATCAACTTTGAAGTGATAAAATGTTCTACTTTTCACTGATCCATAGATTTGACATCGGTAATTAATAGTTACTTTACAGATTCAGCTTCTTCCTATTTATGATCATCAAAGGAAGTAGCCTCATAGATGAAACCACTAGCATGTAAAGTAGGAGAGTGTCTGTTGGAATGAGTGTATGAGTTGGGGAGCATGGGGTTAAGTTTTCCTCCTCTGTCGGGCGTTGATCCCTCATAATGGGATGTGCCACCGAGTCGGTGTGCTGGTCTACAGCAGGTCAACATATTCAGCGCGAGAGGCGGGTCTATCTGCTGGGAAGAGGAGCTGCGGACTCGCTGCTGCTGCTCAGTGGTTGTGATTGAGCTGAGCGGACACTTAGACATGGTGACACGTGGATTTTGGTGGGTGAGAGGACCCACCGGCCACCGGCGGGATTAACTGCGCGTCACATGGGTGTGTATCGGCGTCCCGGACTGCTCCGCTGCCATTCTCAGCCCAAGACCCGGCGATGCGCTCTTTAAAGGAAACGGCTTTGCCAAAGACATCCGGAAAACGCATCCATGCGCCACGGCCGCTCCGCATCCCGATATGCCTCTGACAACACAAAGCCTGGTTCCCAGGAGCTCCGGAAAGAAACCACACAGGCAGATCGGAATGGGTGCGTCAACACGGTTATTTCGCGACGCTAGCGGCTGAGGGTTTTGGAGCGCAGTTGTGC
Organism: Hollardia meadi; assembly: GCA_037974645.1. Taxonomy (NCBI): domain Eukaryota; kingdom Metazoa; phylum Chordata; class Actinopteri; order Tetraodontiformes; family Triacanthodidae; genus Hollardia; species Hollardia meadi. The sequence continues at coordinate 10,157,903 of JBBPCS010000386.1, read as the reverse complement.
AATGAGACAATCGGGAATTATCAAGTAGACTTTATTGATAGGCTACAGAATCCGACAATATGGCTGATCAGAGCAACATCCAGTCCGCCGCCTCCAAGAGTATCCGGCCCTTTAAATCCAGCGAAGAATACCTGTATGCCATGAAGGAGGATCTGGCTGAATGGCTGAACACCCTGTACGACCTAGATGTCACTGCGGACACCTTTATGGACGGGCTGGGGACGGGCTGTGCCCTCTGTCGGCACGCCAACAACGTGAACCGCGCTGCGCAAGACTTCCAGCTGGAATACCCGGAGGCTGCGCTGTCCATGAAGGTGCCATCTAAAGATGTTGTCTTTCAGTCGCGCAACGTTGTCCCCGGCTCGTTCGTGGCGCGGGACAACGTGTCCAATTTCATCACCTGGTGCAGGCAGGAGCTCTGGATCAAGGACGTGCTCATGTTTGAGACCAACGACTTGGTGGAGAGATGCAACGAGAAGAATTTCGTTCTGTGCCTCCTTGAGGTGGCGCGACGCGGGTCCAAGTTTGGCATGTTGGCCCCCATGTTGATCCAGCTGGAGGAGGAGATCGAAGAGGAGATCAGGGACCAGGAGAGCCTACGGATCGACACGGGGGAGCCAGCTGAGCAGAGCCCGCCCAGCAGGTGTTTCAGTCGGAAGGAGAACAGTAAGAGCGTGGAGGATGAGGATGAGCCTGAGCCGGAGCCCTTCATCTGGCAGCAGAAGAGAGTTTTGTGTGACATGCGAAATTTGGATGAGCTGGTGAGTTGAAAAATGAAAACACAAGCTACTGTATATTAATATCCTGATTTAACTACTCTGAGTAATCCCAGTTGACTCCATAGAAAAGCAAAATGTGTCATGGCTGCATTATGAGTCATACAGTTTGTCATATACTAGTGTAATAACCGTAGAGCTCAATCCAGACACATTTTGATCATCACTTCTCATAACACAAATGTGAAATAGCCTCCCACGGGCTTCTTACCCTCTGGCCTTGGCCAGAAGTAAATATTCAGTGTGTTTTTGTCTGGTGTTATAGCAGCTGATAACTGAAGCTGAGCTCTCCCACAGTAAAACACAGAAATGTATCAAGCACCCCCTCTGGAAACATCACCAAGAGGGCAGGCGCCCGATAGATTCTCTGTGGTGTGGGTGTGTTCATGCATCTATGCATGACTGTGCTGTTAAATTCCTCACCTGTATCCGGTCAGTGTGGGTTTGACACCCACATTCTTGCTTTGTGCCACAGAGGAGCTCTGCAAGGTCACAGGTCAAGTCAGTAACAGCAAGATTAAATTTTTTTCAGCTTTCATTTAGCTTCAATGCAATATCCTGCAGTTTAGGAAGATTCTTAATAGTGTTCTATTTCTGCAGTCAACACCACTATAAATATCACTTTTGGCAGTGTGCTTCTAATACATCTCCCGTCCTGTGGAATTCAAACCATCAACTCTTGACACTTGTCCTGTTGAACTGGCTGACCTTTGCCACTGCCTGCAGCACATGACGGAGGCAAAGATCTTGTCAGGGCCAAGCTAATGAGCAGACAGGCCAACCAGTGGAACGTGTGCTTGGGTTGTGAGTGGGGGGAGCGCAGCCACTATGTTGTCATGTTGACGAGAAGAACAATGTCCGTCTTTGGCACCAAAGATGTGAGGGATAGAGGAGAGAGGGAGGAGGGTAGACAGTCACACTAATGCTGTTCAGGCAGCAGAGCGCGGCGGGTCTAGTGTGACCTCCACAGACAGAAATAGGAGAACATGTGGAGCAGGATGTGCGCTGTTTGTACCCAGGCTGTCTGAGTCCACACACTCTCGCTCATATGACTGAGGATGATACAACGGGCAACATTTCAGGACTAAAACCATCACAGGAAAGATACAGAGGACATGTCTGTCTTTTCCTTTTTCCGTCATTCTCACTGACACATCCATCATCAGACAGTGACTGACAGACACATCTGACTCGCTTTGACTGATGTGGGAAGTGGCGGTCATCTCCTCCACCCTCCCTGTCAACCATAAGATCGCTTGTAGGTAAGCTGTGCAAGAACAGCCCACATCAGCGACATGAGGCTGTTCAAACGAGAAACCACAGTGTTGCTAAGATGAGAGATCAAGGAATACAGTTTCACCGAGGGCGCTAGTTGTATTAACACATCTCAGCTACTTGCTGCTATCAAAAGGCGAAATTGACCATTTCTCCTTTTGACGTCCAGACGTTGTGTGAGACATATTTCCACCGAATAACCTCTCAGCTTCCAGGAAACAATCAAAATGAAATTTTCTGTCAATAGTTTTATAAATATCTGCTCAATCAGCGACCCACTCAGGTGTTGCTGCTGTCCTCCATAACATCAGCCACAAATAACCTCATTTCCTGTAGTTAGTTATGAATATCTGACGGGGAGGGAGAGGAAAACAAGTTAAAGGGCTCAGTTTCTTGGTCCACAGCTGTGATATATATTTTTTTTTATTTAGTAAAAGCTACTGTTTATGATGACTTCATTTTGAAGCTGCTTTTTAAAGAAAGTATCAATCATAAACCTATTCATGACTGCCTCCCTGTTCTTATAAATAACATTATCGATGAAATGTCACCAATCAATCACTGGGCCGTTAACACTCACAGAGATGTGCGCAGCAGCCTCAGACGCTTTTGCAAGTTAAAATGCTGCTAAACTTCCATTTGGATTTCTTTTTTTTTTTTTGAAGGGGGGGGGGGCATCTACCAATGATCGCTGTTTATACGTGATGCCATTACATGTATGCTCCACAACGATGCCCAAATCAAATTACATCTCAAGCAGAAAATGTGAGCTGCGTACAATGCATACACTGTGTATGCATGACCACATTTCATGCCAATATTTATAGCAGTCAGTATACAGGATCGTATTTATTTATTAGTAACTAATGAAGAAATTCAGAAATACAAATCAGGACTGGTATACTTTTTTTTTTTTTTTTAAAGAAAAGTTTGGTATTTGTTTGATAGCAGCTCAATGAGATCTGTACATTTGGCAACTGTTTATCCTTCTTTACACTGAGTGGTTAGTTGGATGATTAAACTAATCTTCTTGTCAAGTTCAACAAGACAATGCAAGTGTAGTGATAATAGGATTACAGGTCATTATTCTAATGAGTGTAGCATACAAACAGAAGGATCAATTTAAGTACAGGTCCCTTTAATGACATGTGGCTCTTCAATAATAACGGTAAAAATATATTATAAGTTATGAGTTGTCTTCAGTACACCCGGCTTATGTAACAGCAAAGTGACTCAGTGCACTCCTGACTCTTAATGCAAACAGTTGATGAGTCACATGGGCATTACAACAGGTATTTAATCTTAAGAAAGCCGTTGTCTATCCAGTTTACTTTCTGAGTTCCAACATGCTGTCATGTAAACATTGTGTCTCTCCCTGATCTGCTCCTACATGTTTTATTATTCATTGTACTGTGGGATGGCGTTCCACTCTGAAGATGTGGAAGTGCCCGGTGTCGCATATCCTTTATCATCGTTTGAGTCATTCATAAATGTTTCTTTTTCACAGTGGTACAGGTAGCAGCTGGTTCAAGTTGCTATATGTCCACGTAAAGTTTATCCTTTGCATTAGGGGATTTTCTTTCACATAATATAGGGATTATAAAAACTTCGAATTAATCTGTATTTTCCTATATGCTGCAAACAGCCCAAGGTAAAGAAACACGGTCATCTACCGGCAAAAAATGACTTTTTTTGTATATTTTCTAGGTCTTGCAATTAGGCCCTGGGGTTTGTTGTGAAAACACATACAGAACTATACAAAGTCATATACATGTAATAATGTAGAGGACACCTACTGACTCCTTAATGCACATTCTAGTTGTTCATATGTTTACTGCATGCATAGGCATCTCTGCAGTACAGTGTAATCACAGCCTTTGTTGCCTTCCTTCATTCGCATTTTTCCTTCTTCTTGCTCAGTCATACAAACTGGTTCATGTCTCTTCTCACCCCAGGCTTCAACATTCAGCCCTTGTTTAGTTCATACATGTGCAAGCCCTTCCCATCCCCCACCCTGGTCCCCGCTAGACATGATAAAGCCAAGAGCACAACAGTATGTCTTGCTGGTGGCGTTGACGAGGGAGAAATAGACTGTTCACAGCGAGGTAATCAAGTGCTGACATCTCAATCAAAAGACTTTGGATGGAGACACCAGCAGAGCAAAGAGGAAGGGCAGTAAAGAGAGAACATGTGCCTACATGGACAGTCTGCTCCATTAACCTTGTGGTCCTATTTGTGCATTCAGGGAATAAAAAAAAGGGGAGTAGACAAGGGATAGTGTGCCTAGAGTGACTTTACTGTACACTCTGTTAAACCTGACTGGAATGGATGTTACTCTGGGAGGAAGAGCTACAGTAGAGAGCGAGCTAGAGTCTAAGAGAAAAGTAGGTCACCATGCTTTGCATTGGATCACACTCATTCTGTTCACTGAGAGAGAGCGTGGCATCCTTCAGTGTTTCTCTCTCCTGTGTCACACTCTTGTGTTTTCAGGGGTTTAATATTTTAATGTTTTTTTTTACCCTCTAGACTTTGCACATAACAGACCAGATCTCACTCAGCCTCCATGCATGTGGAAATGGCTGACTCCACACTTTGCATGTCGCCCGCTTTATTTCTCTAACGCAGCGTTTGATGCTATCAGCTGGTCGTTTGCATGATTTTCATTCTAATTGGGTGTTTATCCTTCAGTGTAAGTAGTCTGGTTATTTTCTGCACCTGCCGGCAGCTTCCTAAAACTGGCTTCTGGTGAAGACTGTCCTCAGTAGGACACCAATTCTTCTAACCTCGGTGGCCACAAGCAGATAGTGCTGAGTGTTCTTGAAATATCATCAACTGATATTAAACTTCCTGCACTGGGTGATTACACTGCTGCATGACTGAGGCGGATGAATAATAGAGTTATTCACCTTGCAGCATTTGACATCCATTAGATTATATCCTCCCAGCCCCCCAATGGGCAGTTTGTCATGTGGCCAGAAGATAGGCATCGATTTTCAGAGAATGGTTTCATTGAAATGAAGGATGAGGCTTGCCCCGGAGCAAGTACCATTTTCTTTTTGCACCGTGCACCCAACACAGATTATAAAATATATAATGGCACACTGTTAATATTTTATCAGGAATAGTTTTTTACATTTTGTGAAATGTGCTCTGTCTTGCGGGGAGTTCAATGAGCATTTTGATACAACTCTCATGTCTTTATGGTAGATATAACGCTACAGCTAGCAGCTTAGCTAAGCTTAGCATTAAGATGTGAAATGTCTAGCCTGGCTCCATCCAAAGGGAACAAAATTTGCCCAACAGCACCTCAAAAACTAACTAATTAACACATCAGTATAAAGCACTTATACATGATCTGTAGATTTGCTGGTTGGAGGATTTTGTTACTTTCAGCTAGAGCCATGCTAGCTGTTTCCCCTAATTCTCGTGTTTGTCCTAAGCTAAGCTAACCGGCCGCCGAGTGATTTTTCTCATTTCAGCCAGGAAGAAAACAAAATTTTTTCCCAACATGTTAAGCTATTGCTTTATTCTTTGTTTGCGTAGACTAACCTATCTAGACTTTTTGAAAGGACAAGTCATACTTAAACCGGTGGTCCAGTGTTGGTCTGATGGGTCAAAAGATGATCAAACAGATTAGAAAATAAAAATTATATACATTTCAAAACTCTGCCTCATATTTTTGCATTAACTGACATTCCTGAACCCGAGGTGTTTATCCAACTCTGTTTTAACGTCTCATGTCTGCTGGTCTGGCCTGTTTGACCAGCTACAGTCTCTAAATACATGTATTTCCATGGCCTCTCCAGTTTGTTCCCTCAGGCTGCAGCTCCAACATTCTCATCATTCAGTCATTTTTCAACTCCCTGCAGGTTCATTGAAGAGTTCATTTGTGTAAAGTTCCATGTTTATGAGATGTTGTCCACAAAGGAGTCATTTACACAGGCTGCCAGGCCACTGGTTTAATAGTGGATAGACTCTGATATGTAGCTGTTTTCAGAGTGTGTTCACAGGCTTTAGGAATGCTTACTGTGAGCAATAACCCATCAAGTTCCAAAGTATCTCCCTCCTGCCAACAAGGCACCCCCAGTGACATAGTTTTCCTGTCTCTGTGCTTATCTGATGGTGAGGTTGTTTTATCTTAGGACGTTTCTTGGGGCAAGACAATAAGCTAAGAGAAAGAGTCTTGTTGTACTTTTTGAAATACACCTTGAAAGTACTGTATGTGTCATATAATCTTTTAATCCGCATTTTCTTTACCTTTTGAAAGTACCGTGTATTCAGGAACCCTCCAATATAAGTTAAATCCTGGAAACACCCTTGTGTAAATTCCTGTGAAGTGAACTTGTTGTAATGTTCAGTTTTTATTGTTGGAGTTTGGCAGTAATTACTCTTGGCTTTCATAAACAGGGCCAGTTACACCAGGCCAGCACACCTATATTTTATGACTTCACTAGAGCAAACTGTGTGGTTTGTATGTTGTTTGTTAACTTGGGAGGAGAAGTGACAAATACTCAAATGAATTTGTGGCTTCCTTGAGTACATTTATGAAATTTGGATCTTCTGATGAAAACCTGAAGCACAAAACCAAAACTATATTTTGTGTATTCATATGATAACAACCAATAAGTTCAAATCATACACCAAACAAACTTATTAGAGTAGAACAACATTGGCAACCTTGTACTTTCTTTTGATTGGATATCATTATGTTAAGATACTGTATGCATTCTTAGTGTTGCATGCCAGTCCACATGTGTAATCAGTGAAGAAAATGCGGAATAAAATCTTTATCTCTCCCCTCCCATTTCCTCTCTTCGTCCCCGGGGTTTGCTCAGCCCTCAGTCTCAGCCTATCTCTTCCATGAGTCGCCCTTCAGATGTTTGCAGGTCAGGAAGGAAAGGCACGAAGAAGTTGTTGACTCACACTGAGCAGATATGGAGTGATCAGAGCAGTGGGATAATTAAAGCAATATGTCCTGTAAATGTTCTTGTACATTAAACTTGCTCCAAGACAAACCCAGCTGCACAATTAATGGGGACAGCAACAGCATTTTCATTTGAATACTGAAAATGTTTCTCTCTCTGTTTAAGCAGAAACATTTCTGCATTCCTATCTGAAGACAGATACAGCAGATTCCCAGTATAGAGGCGTGCTTTTTTTTCTTCCAGTTTTTCCCTCTTTTCCCTCTCAAACATCTGCAGCTCTTTCTGAAAGCACCTCTCATTTGACCAGCATGCATCCATAATTCATTCCTCAGTTTTTCGCAGTGTTGCAGCTCCACTTCCGCATGTTTCCTGCTTGACCTTGTTGCTCTCTCCTCCCCTTCTGTCTCATTCTCGTGTGCGAAAGCTTGTCTGTTCTGGTAGTATGTCTAAGTGCGCCCATTGTTGACACAGCGAAGACATGGGAAGTGCACACAAACGTTCCACAGAGTAAATATTTCAAATGGCACGACTGCTATTGATTAGCTTATTATTATAAAACACTCCATGGTGCTCAGTGTTTCATATGAGACATGTGTGACTCCTTCACTTACCCTCTGGAGGATAACATATGACCTCAGCTGAACAGCTTTGGGGCGAGAGAAAGGCTTTACTGTAGCAAAAAATGAAAAAAAAGGAAAGAAGGCAAACTGTACAGTTAAAAAAGGGAAGGGAAAGGCTATGTGTGTGTCTGTTGCCCTAGCAATCTTTCCATGAACTCACCGACTGGGGTTTTTCCAAACAGGGCTCTTCCACCTACTGACAGACGGAGTGACAGAGCGGAGAGAAAGAGAGGGAGCGGGCAAATGTAGAAATGTAAGCAAAACAAAGAAAGCACAGTCGAGTATAGGTCTTGCCGGCTAGTGCACAGGCTAAAAATAAAGGCTGATGGACAATAAAGTAGATGAAAGAGAAAAGAAGGCTGGATAGAAGCAGGTGAGGGGGAGAACAGAGAGGCAGGTGAGATGCTGAGGATTGGCACTGAATCCATCCTCTTTAATTAGCATGGGGGAGAAAAAGAAGGGTGCTGTTTCAAGAAAATAACAAGGTGGCTCCTTAATCTTTTTAATACACCATAATGTAGGTGTTATAGGCCATCCGGCTCTCACGCACACACCATCTCCCATCAGTCCTGTATACAGCACCAAGGCTACTGTAAACAGCCAGTGGGTGGGAGTTCAAGACCTGAGCTTTTCCTCTACCATGTCATTTTACCACTATAATATCAATAAAATACACTCCTCCCTCTTGTAATGGCCGCCCCCTGCACGCACAATTGTGGATCAGGTATTCTTCTTCTCTTTCTGTGCTCTCCTCTGTGCACTTTCTCTCCCTCGTGGTCGACAAGTGCGCATACGCCTTTTGTCTGAGCGAGACGCCAAGAAAAGCAACAAAGTTGTCTAATCCTGCCTGAGCACAGGCCTTTGCAACACAGACGGATTTTGCTCCACCCTTCTGTCTGTCTCCAGCTGCCTAATAAGCACCCCCAACCACAGCAAGGGCACCGGCTCTGACTCCCAATTCAAAACCCAGCTGGCGGCACACAGGCCTGCTGACATCATCACCACCACCATCAGTCTGTTTTCTGAGCTCTTTCTTTCCCCAGTTTATGATGTCACGAGGAGAAACATTGTCGTGTAACAGCCTAGAAGGGGAGAGTATTCATTAGCATGTCCACATATGTATTTGTGTGCTTTTGTGACACTGTGCGGCAAACAAAATGACCACAATGTTCAGCAGAGATGAGATGACGCAGGGTGTTTAATGTGGTGAGAGGGCAGGGCAGGGCATTCTGTCAGTATAGGTGCATGGAGAGAAAATTTGGCAGGAAAATGACGCAAGTACGATCAACACCTTCATATGCTCAGGCAGCCAAGGCTGCTCATTCCTCACACCATAAAACAGTATCCTTGTGTTGTTTACACATAGTGCTCAGGACCAGTGGGGTTACGGATACAGTATGTGACTAAACATGATCTCATGTGGGGGCACTGACCTGAATGAACAGGAAGAGATCCCCGTCAGGTTCTTACTCGGATGTATGTGTGTGTCATGCTTGCCACTGGATGTTAATCTGCTCTGTTATGTCCTCCTCAGGTGCGTGAGATTCTGGGCCACTGTTCCTGTCCAGCTCAGTTTCCCATGGTCAAGGTGTCGGAGGGGAAGTACAAAGTGGGAGACTCCAGTGCATTGATCTTCATAAGGGTAGGCCCTCACCACCACAAACAGTTATCTGTTGTACATTTTATTTTTACAGATTGAGCTACAGTTCAGTAGAAGGGAGGAACTAATTGTGCATGATACTGTCAGTGAAAACAAAAACACACAAAAGTGAATTGCTTTCATAAACTAAATTCCAGTCTTTAAAACATGGTTTTTAATTCAGAATAAATGTTTGCAATGTTATTAATGTTGTTAATACAAAAACGAAAATAGCTTTTGATCAACATTACTTGTAGTATTGGTAATACCAAATGGAAGAATAATGGTTACTGCACACTGTAATTCTAGTTTATTACAACTTGGGCCTTAATTTGGTAGTTTTATCATTCCTATCAGTAATTATAACATTGAGATCTGGGAACAAGGAAACATCACCACAAAGAAGTCAGGCAGAGACGACAGAGGGCTATTGTGTTGGTTTGAAACAAGTTGGTAATAGCTATTTGGATGAAAAAAATGAAAATGATAACACTTTCGACGGTCATTACCCACCCACTGCTATCCAGTTGCTACCTTAATTTTCATTTATTGTGCAGGGACACCTTAGAAAGACCATTTCTGTTGGAATTGTAGTCATATTAATGTAGAATAAAAGAAGAATTGGGAGCGAGATGGCAAGCTACGCATACTTTTCCTGCTGTTACCCAGCACCTACCGAAAATGTATATTTTAATACAATTAATTTAATGCAAATGATTGTCTGGTCCAACTTTGACCCACCATGTTTTTCAGAACGGGCACACACACACACACACACACACAGTTTTCTGTGCTATGAGGGATTAATTTCAAGTCTCATTCTGTCTGATTTATCTGACCGCTTGCGTTTCTTGCCCCGTCAGACTTCTTGTAGCCATGTTGCCAGATCTCAGATAGATTCGAGAGCCAAAACAAAAACAAAAAGTAAACCTAAGTTGTAATAAACCTGAATTATCTTTTAAGTCAGATTTACACTCACTGTTCAGCTGAATATATCGTATATAAGCTACTTTGGCAAGTAGCACAGAAGACTGTGAGGCCTGCAATAACTCTATGGAACCATACGGTGTTGGCATATGGCGTCATATGTCGCTTCAAGGAGAACAAGGCTATGTAGCAACAGATAAACCACTCAGGTGCCTGGCTGCATCAAAACCCAGGGAACTGTGCAGTGTATGTAACAGTATTGTGATTTCTCTCTCTCATGTAAGTGTTTACAAGCTGCCTTCATCTGGCCCACTCCCAGGACTGTACTTTTCCCCACTGAGACACAATTAGAGCTTTAGGTCATTTCCTGAGTTGGCCCTTATCTCGACTGTAGCCCGTTTTTGCTGGATTGTTTGTCTCAGTTTCAGTTTAAGAGCTGCCGCTGTACCCACACCAGGCCTCACAGGACTGAAGGCTGGTGGATACCAGGGATCGATTTGGTCTCACTTACCTAAAATGTATCCCAGCCAGACTAATAGAGTCGTTTGATGGCATTCCAAGTTGCATTTACATTATACTGTAGGTCTTTTCAATATTTCTTCACTTTTTATCACTCAGTCCAGACAGAAACATACGAAGAAACGTTTGGTATACCACTATCTAGGGCATATCTTTTCCTACCTTCATAGTGAACTGTACATTTACTCAAAAAGGTAAATGTGTAGTGAATTCATTAGGACTAAATGTAGACGATTGTAGAAAATTGTTGGAGTGGTCGAATCCTTTATTTCACTTTTTAAAAATGCATGACTCTCCATTGACTTTGGAGCCTCTCCTTGACTTAGAAGAAAATTGTAACACCCTCCACCTGACAGCATAAGATTCAGTACTGAGTTGGTACAAATCGTTTCACCATTAATAACTATAAGAGGCAAAACATTAACAATTTAAGTTGGTGTAATAATGGAATAATTATTTTCACTATCTACCTGTGCACACATTAGAAGTGGAATGAGCAATTGTTGAATTCATGGCAAACATAACAAAATTATTAATATTCCAGCCATTTTACAAACACTAAAGGCTGAACATATACTTTAGGCCAACTTTATTTGGCACAATTACTCGATTTTACTCTCTGTAATGAGGCAGAATAAATTGTCTGTCTGTGATAAATTAAGTGAAACAAAGACAGGATTGTCCTCTGCATCTTCCATGTGCGTCATAAACACACATCATGCACACTAAAGCCAACAGTGGCAGCTTTTTTAAAATAAAATATCCAGCAACGGAAGGCTGAATTCATTTAAAATTTCTGGGGTGAGGAAAAAAAAAAAGCCTTTACCAATTTCCCACTTTAAAAAAAATCTCAGATTTATAAAAATACATAACCCTCCCCCTCTTCTGACCTCCCCTCCCTCTCTAATATATTTCTTACAGTCCCTAAAATGGAGTGTGAAGTGTTTGATCTATGCAAGCTCAATGTTTGCCTGTTGGAACATCTATTTTAATGTAACTGTAATTTGCCTGTTCGTGATGTGTGTTAGTCTGAGCCTTTGACTTGTCAGATTAGCCCTCTTCACACTGTCTCCGCCCTCTCCTGATTCCTCATTGGGGATGACAGTGATTATGCATATGGCCCAGCAGCTACAAGTGTGGCCATACACTTCCCTTATTCTTCTGAGGGGAGGAATCAGGCGGCCGTTTTGAAAGCCAACAAACCCCTATTCAACTGCCAAAGCTCTGACAATGATCTCGCGCTGAACAAGGGGATGAAGTGGAGACAGCAATCGGGCGAATGAACTATATGAACAGAGGGGGGAGGTTAATAAGGCCGCGTGTCTCCTGGGAGGTCGCTCCCTAGAAGGAGGGGATGCCTTCAGTCATGTGGGACAACAGCTGAACCATGGGCTTAATTTTTGGAACTCACCAACAAGATTTAAGAAGAAATAGGTTCAGCACGCCCCTGCAATGATGACAAGAAGTCTCTTTGTTCACTGTTGCCATAGAAACAGGGATTGGGTCTTTCTGTGCTGGTAAACACTATGATAGCCCTTCAGTGGTTGGGAAATTAGGCAGCTAAGCCATAGATCTAAAGTGTTACATGGTCCCAAAACATCTATTTAGCCTCAACGCATTCCTCAGTAGTGCTGTGGCTTTATTTATAAAATATGAAATACGTAATAAACTTGTTTAAAATGGAAACAAGTAATATAGAATGCTAAAAAAAATTTAACAGCACACATGTTTCTTTTTACTGTAATTTTGATCATTAAATTTATGGTTGTTCTGCAATTTTAGACTCAAGAATAAGTAGGTTGTGATGCATAATTCAATACACACCTGCTTTTGTCTTTTTGTCACTAATGTCATTATGTTAATTTCAACTGATTCTGTGACCTGTTTGGTTCTGTTGTTAGATGACTATAGAAGACTATAAAGAAAGCTAATTATCGAGATAACAGTCTGGAAATTTGTACTGTGCAATTAGCATTTTAGGACCCCTTTGATAATTGCCTTATTATGATTATGCCTTATGATTATTGCCTTATACTCATGCAATTATCTCACTCCAGTTAGAAAAAGATATCAGTTTATTTGGATTCCCAGTAGCTGTTACCACCATGACAGCTCATCCCCCTCCACAATGATAAAACTATTCATGCCACATAAACACCTCTATTATAGTATACTGTACACTATGCAAAAATGAAAGTAAATGATCACAGAGTCAGAAGTGAGAGCAGTTTTTTCTGTAAACTGCTGAAAGAAAGCAAAATGATGTTTGCTGAAAAATGTCTATTCCTCAAGTTGTATCTACCTATACAGTATGTGAATCTCTTTTGGTGGACCTTTATTGATGTTTGTATTTTGGAAATTTATACCAGTGGTGATCAAAATATGATGTGAAACTGCTTTTCTCTGCTGGCACATGATAGTCATGCAGCATCACACAAACAGTAAACCTGTTACTGACATAAGGCCAGAGCAGTGGAGAGTAAGCAGTTTACAGCCTACTCTCAGGTCTGATAGGAGATAAGCAGATCAGCTGTTTTGACGGATTTGATGTGGTAGGGGAGCAAGGCAGATGAAAAGACTTCTAGCGGATTGGCAGGGATTGTGTTACAGAGAAGGTGGGGTCAGACTTTGGTGCACATGCCATGTCTGTTTGCCTTGCTTGCCCTTGGGTACAACTTTTAAAACATGTGGCTGGGAGACCCTGTTACACAACCCAAGGCAGAGGGATGCATCCAGGGGGCTCTCGCATCAGTCAAATTGTGTTGCTTCAGTGGAGGCACCTTCTGCCTGGAGGGAGTGAGGCTCTTTGGTCTGATCTTGTGGATGTGTGTGTCTCAACAAACAGAGAGTAGGAAGTGACATATCCACCAATCCCCCTCTGCTATGGCCAGCCCCCCCCCCCCCCCCCCCCCCCCCATCTCAGCTGAGATTTCAGTTATCGGGGAGAGGAGTGGGGAGGACAGCAGGGGTGCGCTGTTACCATGCTAATTCCCCCTCATACCCTGTGAAAACACGGGGAAGCCAGCTGAGATGCATGAGAGAAATGAAGTGGAAAAAAAGTGTCTTTCACAGCACTTCAGCTTTTTATTATGCTGACATACTCTGTTCAATTGTGAGTTGGCATGGCAATGAGCAGCCCTCATAATGGCAGCAGCTGGGGGTGATGTGGGAGAAAGAGGAGGTGTGGGGGAGGGAGAAGCAGGGGCACAGGCAGGGGTGCATCTCGATGTTACGTAACACTGAAGGCCAGCCAGACTTCAGCAAGTTGCCCCACTTGTGGAATTTGCATATCTATTGACTTGTGCATTGTGTGTGTGGTAGCGCTGTGTATCAAAAGGTTTAGCCATTTTATTTGTGCATGAATGTGTATGTTACTTTCCGTTTATCTGTTGGGGCCTTGTTTTCTCTTTTCCTCCCTCAGGTCCTTCGTACTCATGTGATGGTGCGTGTTGGAGGGGGCTGGGACACATTAGAGCACTATTTGGACAAGCATGACCCGTGTCGCTGTGCTGCTTTTGGTGAGGTCACTAACTCTTTCTCATCAGCCCCTTACCAAGTAACTTCATTGTGGTGTCTTGCTTTTGCATAATTCATAATGCATTTAAGAATAGAAACAAATCATTCACATCTGATGTAATAGGTTAAGTATAGACTAATAACTATAATTGATGTTAATTCTAAATTCTATTTCACATCCTCTGGTTTTTGCTGTTGACTGATTTGGTATTGCTGTATCACCCAGGAACAAGCAGTCTGTTTTATATCAGAAAACCCCACCAAAATGATTTCCAGACGGGAAGATGTGACTCTGACCCCACACACTGATCCCACAACACATTTATATAGCATTGCAACTCATCTCAAAACAAAAACATTTTTTGCTTGTAAATTGGACATCATTACAGACCACTCAAAGCCTACACTCACTGTGAATACAGAGCACAGTGATACATGTTCATAGCTATGCTGGGTGAGACCATCCCTCCCTGTCTCTAAATGGTGGGATCAGCATTTCTCTGGTCAGATCCATCTCTCTGGCTCAGGGAAGAATACAATATGATATCTACTGCTGCTGTCTTGAGAGCTTGATGACATTGATGTGGTTAGTTATGATATATTTCTGGCCCTCTAAATGACTGGCTGTCTGATAGTGTTGGTTAGAGGTCTATCTTGAACCCTTTTTAACAACCTGTCTCCCCAGCCCACCGCTACCACCAGGCTAAAGCTAGTGGCCAAGGTCAGGGAGGCCAGAGCAAGTCCTCGAGTGCCCACTCCTCCCGCTCCACCAGCCCAGGTCCACACTGGCGAAATGATGCCATTGCACCATACAAACCTCCTGACAGGCGCTCCTTGGAGCCCCCTTCTGCTCCATGTGCCTCTTCATCCTCAACACGGCCTGGCCGCTCTGGGAACCCTTCTG
Organism: Hollardia meadi; assembly: GCA_037974645.1. Taxonomy (NCBI): domain Eukaryota; kingdom Metazoa; phylum Chordata; class Actinopteri; order Tetraodontiformes; family Triacanthodidae; genus Hollardia; species Hollardia meadi. The sequence goes on along the minus strand of JBBPCS010000386.1, from coordinate 10,142,802 downwards.
GATCCTCAGAACTCGACTCTGGTTCAGCACGTACTCTACTCCCAAAGCCACCACGAGACCGCTCAGAACCCCGCCACTTTAATCCTCTCAGGTGAGTGTGTGTGTCTATGCAAGTGTGCGGATAAGTGTTGTGATAATTGTGTTTCCATGATAAGACATTAATCTCTCTCTCTCAAGTAGCTCAGGTTTTGCTGCTTGCTCTTTTGTGCCCAAAGACAAGCAGGCAGACAGAAAGGCAAGCAAACACACACACACTAGACACAAATAACTAGGAATATACACAACAAATACACATGCCAGGAAGCCATGGATTAGACCAGAGCAGATTTATCTAATCTCAGGTGACATTGCCCAGATAAATCTGTCTCACATAGCCACCCTACAGCACATCCCAGTGGCTACAAGTTAGACACCAAACACCTTAGCTCTGGTCTCCTTTCCCCCCACTCTGTCTCTCTTCTACCTTTATTCAGTTAATAAGACCATTGACTGCCTAAAGATGGCTGTGATTCTGTGCAAGCTGTTGCTCAAGTCTTTCTTCTCTTGCCATGGCAAACAGATGGGCTGAATTAGTATGAAGCTAGTGACAAATGAAGCCACACATCAGTTTAATATGTTTAATATCACTGGCCAGGCTGCTGACATTAAAGTCGTGGCATGTTTAGGCCATTATACGTGGCTGTTCCCATGGGATATAAAGAAATTAAAATCTTATTATGCTCTTCATGAAGCTAGTCAAGGGTTTAGTTGGTCACATGCCTTCCCTATATGTCAGAGCGGGGAGCCAAAGCACCATTGTTTAACAAAGGTTGGAGCTGAATGGTGGTTTACTTTGGCTTCTAGCCAATATGTGGATCATTTCTGTACTGAGCGATGGCTCAGACCAGACGTCAAAGGCAACAGCTCATTCGAATTAACTCTGTTTAGGTGGGGCATCCTCTTTCAAGTGCGCCAGACCAGATAAAGACTAATCTGACAACTATCCCTAGACAACTGTTCACAGTTAACTGGGAAAGTAGGTCAACAGGTGGGTTCCTCACAGACAAATGACCATGCCTGAATATGCACAAAACTTATTTCTGGGGATAACTTTAGAAGTCAGATGAAATAAAACTCTAATTAAAGGCACAACTTGTGATCTAAGTGGCAACAAAACTGTATCCTCACTAGTGATCAAAGCACAGGACTGCATCATGCTGTCATTCTAAATGACCTGACTTTTAATGTATGGACTCGAGACAACAATATATACTGTTTTCTGATGGAAACCTGGAGGGCGGTTTACATACAGTATATACAGTATACATAACTACATTTAAAATTAGATATGCAAGTACACTTGAAATCTTCATAGTCAAACAAATAACACAGCTTCCACTGGGTCTTTAAATATCCAATTTACAATACACACTCTATTGATCTGTACTCATCAAATCTATCTAGGTTTTGTTCTTCCTGTAAGTGACCTCAAGGAGCTGATTATACAGTTAAACCGTATGATCCTACTGGTGTGTGTGACAAAGGAGTGGTGTCTTATTGAGAAAGGGCAGAGCTGTGTTCTGGGTTAGAAAATCTATTAGACCAAGTATGTGTGTATATGTATTATATAAATGATTCTTTGTCTCCTCCCCATATTGTAGGAATAAGGAGACAATGTTACCAGTGGCAAGACGTCTGTCTGGAGACAGTGACTCCTCTACAGCCTCCTCTAAGGGAGGAGGAGGAGGAGGAGGAGGAGGAGGAGGAGGAGGGGGAAGGTACTCTCTTGGTGGTGCCTCACGGCGCTCTGGTGAAGAGGTAGTCCTGCTTGTCAGTCGCAAGGAGGGGAAGCATTTGATTCAGAGACCTGGAGCTGGAAATCAGACCCCCTCTCTGCGCCCCACTATTCCCCGTGCACGCAGTCAGTCTCGGGAACGTTCTGCACTCGCTCCAATACTCAAACCCAACCCACCACAAGGATCCTTTGATGGATCGCGAACATCCCGCACAGAGAGGGGCCGCTCACTCGGAAATGACGGCACGAGGAGACTCCATGCTCCACGTTCCCACAGCCAGAGTAAATTATCGAGCCGTACACGGTCAAGTGATGCCAGCCCAGGACCCGCTTCCTGCTACAGAGACCCTCAGCCCCCTCCCTCAGACAGAAGAGAGGACCTTCGGGCCAAACAAGTGCCCCCATCCTCTCCCAGATTAGGTGGTGGGTTCACCAAGAGGCAGTCGTCCTCATGCTCTAACTCGCCTATTAAAGGGGTCCAGAACAACAACAACAGCAGCCCCAGCAAGAAGACTATAACAACTCCCAGACCTCCTGCGCCTCGCTCACCCTCCATAGGAAAAGGCAGACTACTGCCACCAGTCACCTCAGGGGGTCGACGTTCACCTCACTCATCTCCCCGCAACTCACACCATCATGCTGCCCGCTCCCCTCGGACATTACAGGGCCTTCGCTCTGCTGGGCGCGGCCACCATAGGAACTGGTCTGGCCTGGAGCGCCAGGAGCCTGAGGAGGAAGACCTGGCCCTTGGTTTCCAGATGATGCCAACACTAGACCCCCAGAGGGAGCAGGACCTGTATCGCAGCTTTGAGGCTGAATTTCTGGCCAATACACAGCAGGCTAGAGGAGCGTCCAGCAGAGCCCCAGGAGGAGCAACCCTGCAGGGAGCTGGAACACATTCTGGGCCAGCACCCACTGATTCTAATGTCACTGACTCTGCGTATTCCTCTTCTAACTCCTCCACCTCCTCACTGAATGTGGGGGCAAAGATAGGAACTCTGCCTGACCTCAGGGAATCCAAGCGAACTAATCCCCGTCACCTCCCACTGGAGGACCCCTTAAATTTACTTTATGGACAAAATTTTGGAGGACCACAAAACTTTGGTCAAGGAGAGCACTGGGGAGAGCGTGGAGGAGGTCTCAAGAAGCTCCCAGCCATCTCCAGCTCCATAGAGGAGACAGAACTTCCATCTTACCTGCCTGGTCTGAGAGACACAGAGTCAGACAGATTGATGAATCAGGTCCACTCACAACCTGCTTTACACTGTAGGAATATGAATGGAGACCATGGAGGTTTTCCTGCTAAAGGGGGGCTGACAGGTCACCAGGGTGAGCTTGGCTGGGGCGCGGGGCCTGAAGGAGATATTCCTCTGGAGAATCGTCAGCCAAACTTACCTTATGACCTAGAAAATGGTGATGGCAGTGATGACCTCCCGCCCCCAGAGGCTTGTCCGTCACCTGTGCCCCTTCCCCCCTCTGAGGACTGCTCCTTCCAAGATTCCTCTAGTGAAAACTCCTCCATGTGCTTCAGCCTGAGCGAATCCCGCTCAGAATCTCCCCCACCATCTTCACCCCTGGCCAATGGGGACACCGATGGAGAAGTGCAGTCGATTAAGAAAGGGCTAAAGAAGGGAGACAGGGTAGGCCCTATCTCAAAGCACAAACCTAGAGCCAGGATCAGGCCTCGCATTGACAACAGGCCAGAAAACAGCCCCTCACGTATCCCCACCCCGGTCAGCTACAGAGATCTGCAGGCTCACGAAACACTTTCCCCATGCCATACCCCACCACTGTCCCCTCAGGCCTCGCGCTCTTCTGGTCGTACAGCCACATGCAAGATCCTGCACCAGGCCTTCGCAGATATGATCCATCCTCAAACACGTTCCCCAGCTATGGGCAACAAAGATTGCTCATACCCTGGACAGTCAGGGAGTCTGGACACTGAAGCTTGGCTGTAGCACAAATGATACAGGAGGTTGTTGTCATGAACTTTGACTACTTAAAAAAAGACTGGGCTATAGACTGTTTTTATTGCATGTCTAACACTCCTTCTTTTTCACTTATTTTCCCCCTGAATAACTTCAGGGGGTCCATGTTGCTTTTAATTTGCACTCAAGCCAAATTATTTATTACCAAAGGAATGGTCTTTAATATTACTTTTACTGAAATTTTACATGCATGGGGATGCTTTTGCCAATCTTATGGTGTGTTTTTTTTTGCAGGACACTTGTGAAATTCTCATGGTTGATGCAGAGAGATAGAAAAAGAGAGAGAGCATATGTGCTGCAATGTGCCCCATTGAGGGCATGGTAAAGTGCCAGGGATTTAAAGATGTAACTCTATAAACAGTGCAAACACGAAACCTTTAGTCACATGGATTGGCTCCCTCTTGTGGTTTGCCACAGCATCACTTGCCTTGATAGTCAAAATACAGGTTTGACTGTGATATGTTCATTCTCTCCACGTCAGTCTTCACATATAACTCATTAAATACTCATATTTACAATGTACTTATAGGTAACATAGACAAAGGTACCCCCATCATTCTTCTGACTTTATGAATATTACATGCACTACAATCTCTGTACAGTTGTCTGCTGTTAAAAATGTCTAAAGACACCTTTTCACAACAATTGATGTGGTCAAGATAGATAATATTTGTTTTTAAATGCTTAATGTGTTACAGGTGTTCAACAGTCTGTTTAATGCAGTAAAACATTTTAACTATATTTGTACTTTTAAGTGGATTAAGTGTAAAAATATGAGGAGCAGTGAAGTTGTATTACTTTGTGTCATTGTCACTGAAACAGAAATGTTGAGAGCTCTTCCTCTGACCAAACTGCACTCTGGAAAACAATGTTACATACACACATGTGCAAAAGTCAGTTGCTTAGGAGAATGAATGTGTAAATACATGTTGTTGTGCTCACTGATAGATGTGGGTATTTTGTATATAAAAAGGCATTAAATCTACAGTTTAATGTACATATTCACTGTAATCAGTTCTGTGTTGCCTTAGCTATGCAATATTGGTGTTGGAAATGCCTTGACAATTCCCTTTGCCTTAAAATTTATTTTAATTTTTGAATGTTTTGCTCAACGTGATCTATTTGGTAACACTACATTGACATCAATAACTGTTTATGTTAATAGAAACTGGAGAGTTTGGGTATGAATGTGGAAAAAGTGAGGAACTTTGCCAATTTTAATTAAAAATTATACTTGATTTAGGTGTACAATTCATTATAAAGATATATAATTTATTGCTTCTGAATCCTAGTAGTTGTTTTTGAAACACAAGAAGCCAGATATCTTAGCAGATGGATTTCATATACATGGCACAATCTATGGTGACATCTAGTGGCTAAAGAAAAACATTTTTATCCACAGAAAAAGAGAGTTTTTCTGACGCAGTCAGTACCCTTTCTTCCATACTTTTGGAATGATATGTGTCCGGATGCTAATTAGAGCCAATAATAATGTATTAGAAGGTGAAGTTTGATGGATGAAGAATAATTTTGACTTGAGTGTCTACACGTGTGCAACAGTGCATGAATAATGGATACTGTAACTGGATATGTTCTCTTCTGAAACTCTAGCACAGTTTGAAAAGCCAGGCTCCAGCTACTGTTCTGTTTTGGTATATAAATGGTAGGCTTTGTAAAAAATATATTGACAGTAAAAATATGGGAATTGTAGTGTTAGTGCCCTGCATCAACCTCATAGCCTCCAAAAACACCTTGTTGTCAGTTAAAAGATGTCGGTAGCCATTTGTTTTTTATGTGTTTCCATTTTTTTTGATAAATCTCTTACACAGAGATTGTGTGGACAATATCAGTAAAAAAAGAAGGAAGAAAACATTTTTGGATAACATCTTTTTGCAGGGCACTGACACAGTGAATAGGCAAGAAAAAAGCGTGTGCATACATTGTGTACATATTGTATGAGAATATGTATAGAGTTGGAGTGAACAGGGAGGAGTGATGTTGGTCTAATTTATTTATTTAAGAAATTAAGCACCATTAGGCTCAAGTGACATTTGTGTCCCAAGTACTGTTAAGATAAGAAAGCTGAATGTTTAGGGAAATCCAAACAAGGTGGGGCCCAACATATAGAGTTTTAAGATTTTTAAGTTATCTCAACAATATACTGTACAGAAACATAATAATGAGCTACAAATGATGTAAGCTTCAAAACTGGTATGATCCTACAGAGAAACTAAATACACCTGGGCTGTTTTGCAGCATTCAGAGTTACAGTAATTTGATTTAATGCTGACTCCTCATTGCTACAAATAATTCATGATGTATCAGTATTGCTAGAGCTACATCAACCTAATATGTAGCCAATTATTAGTTTCACTTGTATAAACAGATTTTTTACATGTATTATTATTGTTTTAAATTTAAATTTGTTTTGGCTTATTTGAGGAAATTTGCATTTTGATAAACTGGTCTACCAATTATGTGAACTGTGACTTCATACAAACATGCCATTACAGTTGGTTATAAATCATAAAAAGACTGATTGTCCTTACATATTTTTTGTCCTGCACAATTTCCACACAAATTTCATGAAACTCTCTGTCCTTCTCTCTATCCTTAATCGGCAAAATCTGAATGTTCATGATCAGACAATTTCTTGTTTGCAATGTTATTTTCACTAAGACTTCAGTTAAATGTACAAATTGCTTGAAATTGTGGAATTTGTATGTATGAAATAGCAATACTGCAACATTTCACTGTTTTTGAAGTTGAAAATGCTGTCAGGTTCTTCTTGTAATAAATATTTTCTTCTTAAATTACTGAATTATCTCTGATATTTCTTTCATGTAGCCCTTAATTTGGTCAACGTTGTTAATGAACATATTATTCTTCATGCACAACGTTATGTACTAACGTTTTGTAGCTGAATCATAATGTATTTTGTGCATAACAATTTGGAGTTTAATCATTCCATTTATCCAGTTGACTCTTATTTTAACACTGCAAATTGATACAAGACATTGAAAGTGCTGAAAACAACATATCGTTGATGGGGATGTTAAACCAAATTTATGAACAGTCGTCTCTGACTGAAAGATAACCTTAATGTCAGTTTGCAAACGTTTTTTCTTCTGTGGAAAGACGGAAGTAAATCAAGTGGGAGGGGAGTAAAGGCCATCACAGCCCCTACTACGCCTGTCACGGTAAGATGTTTGTGGAGATTTTCTCTCCAAATTCATTGTGTGCCGAGTCTAATTTTAACTCCAGAAGGTACGCTAGTTCGTTGGGTAAGGTTTAAACCAGGCCGATAGATTAAGAGCTTAACTATTCCGGCAATGGTTTCCTTAAGCCTGTACTTAGAAGGTCATGTCTCAGCTGTGCAAGCTAGAAAAGTGGCCAGGCGCTAGCTGACACTGACGGCAACAGTACACCAGACCGCTAGCCTTTAGCACCAGTTTCATTCAGCTAACCGTAACTACTGCAAACATGCAGGAATGGGCCAATCAATTATGCGTGAGTAATTGATTGCAGAATTATCTAGACTGATTTAACTAAGTGTACGTTTCTGTTACAAAATTTAGTTTTCTTCCAACGGAATCGTATACACTGGAGCCCGCTATGCTAACGTAAACGTCATGGTAGCCTGATGCTAGCCAGCTAGCGAACCTTTCCTCTACTTTCTGGCTAAGTTAGCAGATTTACTAAAAGTCAGCTTGTGTGGAGTACTCATATTGTTAGTCGGGAAAATATTATTAAGAATACAGTATTAGTTAAGTGTCAGTTAGCGTGAATTATTGTACAAACGTACCATAATCAGGTGTATCGTCTTGCAAGCTAACGCTACGTCGTCAGTATTTAACTTGTGGCTAACAACCTGTCTGATGATGACAGTTACCTGAAGCTCAATTAATAATGAAACAACTACGCTGTAACTTGTTGACACCATTAATTTATACTTGTAGCAAGTTGACGTTTATGACTGATGGCCAAATTTAGACTTGGCATAAAGTAACGTTAACTGTAAACATCACTCATTCAATTAAACTTTAAAGATACTTTTAATTTCAGTTAATAGTTGTTTTATGGTTATTCGGACTGATAAAGGCAATGTTGATTAATATTATTTCCAAAGCACTGTTCTTGTTATTATAGCAGTATGGTTATTGGTCAAGGTAAATTCCTATCTCCAAAGAGCTATCTTCAGTACTGTCTGATTTAACAGGAAGTCGGTCGAATAAATGTAAAGCTAATAAGATGGCTGTAAACCATAATAATTTTGATTGAGATGCCATCTGTTTGATTCAGTATAGGAACATGCCATCAATATGTGTTATGGTAATGAAGTATCCTAATCATTATATATATTTATAACTATACAGTATGACACATTAAAAAGCATCACAATTTTCAGCAACATCAATGTGTTGTCATTAATATTGTAACCAGAAAATGTTCACTGTATATTCAGGGAAACAATAAAAGAGCCAACAGCATCACAATATGAAGTGTAGTGTTTAGGTAAGGTATACGTTTCACAAAATGCAGTTCATAAGACAAAAAATGTCATTGTCAAAAGTTTTTGAGTAAATCCTGGTTTTATTTTCCCTATAGCAGGAGAATATTTACCTTTTTAAATCTTAAACTTGGCAGCATTCCCTTTAATTTGAACAGTATTGCTCAAATTTTATAGCCACAAGTATTGTGTAAATGGGAGAAGATCTTTTGTGGACAGTTGCAGGATCCAGAGTGGAAACAAAAACACATTGTTTTCTTTTCTGATAGATCTCTGTTTGTTCAGGAGAAAGCAGGAATTCCTTTAATTTCCCCGTGCTTGCACTTCTAGTATTTCCTGTTGCTCTTGTGATGCTCCAAGTTTCCACACAGGAAAGATTTCTCAGTCATCTTTCTCACCCTCTTTATGTTTTGCAGGAGAATCGACAATTTGGATCCAAGATGACGGACTCCAAGTACTTCACGACCACCAAGAAAGGTATGATTGCTCACCATGTTTTAATTTGTAAGGTAAGTGATTCAAAATGTACCTGCATGCAATGCACCTTAGTGGCAAGTTACACTTTTCTTATTATACTTGAATCTAAATCATTGCTAGCATTGTTTTGAAGTGTTTTGTAGATATTATGGTATAGTCAGCTCGGTGGTACTGAATTATTATTTCTGCAAATGGACACCTAAACTTCATAGTCCATTTACTTCCAAGTTGTTCAGTGGTTTCAGAAAAAATAAGTTGAATATATTCACAACAACATCATGATGCATTAATGTTCATTATCATCTTGGCTGATTATTGGTTCCAATATTCAGCATTTTTCTGTCAGATTGCCTATAAAATAAATTAATTTAAAAATTATTGTTCAAATAAATGTAGTGGTGTTAAAAGAATATTAGCCTCCAAAATGTACGGGAGTGTACGGGAGTGGAAGTATAAGGTAGCAGAATATGGAAATAAATAAACTTAGCAAAGTATAAATTGTACTTAAGTGTAGTACTTGAGTAAATTGTACTTTGGCATTCCATCATTTATTCTAAATTTTGACATGTAAGAGTTTTGTTTTTACTGCAAATATATATATGGGTTTCAAATATCAGTTTACCAGTCTCCTTGTTTACTAATAATTTATATCTTTATTGGCCCTAAAAAACCTCTCATTCTATAAATTTGAGTTGTTGTATATATTTATTCTTGACCAATACCTAACTGACCAAGCTTGACCTTGAATATTGAACCAAATATGTCATCACCCTGCAACTGAGCAGCCCTGGATATTGTAAATCAGATTAGACATATTAAGCATTAGTTGTCAGAGATTCAACTATCCTGCTGTGCCTCCTATTGTTTGTGTGGTTCTTCTCACACAACCCAGAACTGTGCATGTTCCCACACACAGGGCTTAGAAAATGCAAACAGATGCTTGTGAGTGATAGAGTATGATTGTCGGGATTACTTGAGATAAAAGAGCAAAAGAGAGTTTCTTTCTGTATCTGCTTTTATTGTACATCTACCCAATGGTACTGTATGCAATCTGTTGTTAACATCTTGGAGGAGATTGGAAGTGATTAGCAGTTTACAGTGCCTGGGAAACTCTAAGTAGGTAGGCTCAAATTTAAGCCAAAAATTGACAGTGTACTGACAGTGTATGTGTTTATAGTCTAATTCATGCCATTAGTCACATCAGTGACTCTGCACTGAAACCAGATAAAGTCGAGTCGCTTTCAGTTTTGTACAAAGCAACAGAAAACTCATCCTTCATTAAAGGTTCACATGATAACATGATGCTTTACTCAGTGCTTACACCACAAAAACAGTCTATTAAATGTTTTCAATTCCTTAACAATAATTCAGTTTGTATTAGTCAAAGGTGACACTAAGCTGTATACATATCATTGTACATCTCCACTACCACAGAGATCACTGGGTAACCCACTAACTAATCGTTACTACCTGACCACAAGAACATTATTCCCTAAGTAATATACATAAATCCCGATATAAAAATATGCAAAATTTCATGTTATCAAATTGATATTCAGTGCTTTGAGCTGTGTCCCACTGGCATGCACACATAAAACAAGAACCTACGTTTTGTTTGAAAGTTGATAAAAGATCATATTGAAAAATTGCCCAGCCCTATCCATCGACAGTTGGGTAACATGACTTGTGCATTTGTGTGTTTGTGTGTTATTAGAGGTGTTGGTCTGCTGCTGCTGCAGCTACTCATTATGTCAAATGAACACGTCCTGCTGCAGCTTTATGATAAGAGCCTTCTATTGCTAGACCACTAGAAGGCTTATAGGGTGCAGCAGCTACCATGCACTCCTATCAAGATTAGAGGTCAACCGATTCATAGGTTTGGCCCGATTCATTGGCGCGGATAGGACATTTAAGAAAATATTGTTATTGGTACAACTTGGCTCCGATAATTGCCAATGGCTGCGCAGCCTCCACCAGTCACAGCCTGATGTACACCCCCTTTTTACATGGAGGCTCCATACACAAAGTCAAAGTTATGTGTACCTGAGGTAATTTATATATAAATAAATGTTAACTTTCTATAAGTTTGTTGGTTATAGTATGACATTATTAATGCATTAGACTGAAGATAATGGCTGCTCTGCTGAAAGCATGGTGTCTCTGTTTTGCTTGTGTAATACTGGTTATGTTAACTATAAACTTGATTGTTACAGTGAAAAACACAGAAAGACACAGCTCTTAAGAGTGCATTGAAACGTCAGGAGCGGCATATTCATCTTGACAGTCTTAACTTTGGTGAGATAGACAAGTCCACTTTGAGGTTGTAGTAGAGAGTAACATGTCAACAACTTTACCATGTGACTGTGCCACGCAGAGCTCATAAGCAGCACTCCAACATGAAGCAGTGTGAAAATCCACGGAGAGAGCAGAAAATCTCAGTGCCCATCTCTGTTACTCCCATGTCGTCCTTTCTTGTTATCCTGATGATTAAATGTCCAACAGAGTCCGTTTCATTTCACCACACACCGACTACACCAATCGAGTCACTAGTGTTAGCTTGTAGCAGGAGCAGTCCACAGTGAGAGAGAGAAAAAAGGCACCGTTGTAGCACAGACAGTTAGCTTGTTAATCTCCAGCAAAACTTAAAACTCAGTCTCAGCTGTCCGCAAACTCGCTGCCACCAGTGTAACGCTGGCTACTCTTAGCATTAAGAGTACTACTACTGAATTGAATGAATGAATGAATGAATGAACCTACTGAATTACAACTATCGTCGGCCTGTAGGTAAAGCAGGAGCAGTGACAGTTTTATGTGTCACTTTGTCCACTAAAATATCCGCTTCAACAGTAGAAAAGCTGAACACTGACTAACAAACCTAATACATTACCTCTCTCTCTCTCTCTTTCTCTATGTATGTATGTATTTATTTATTTATTTATTTATTTATTGGCCTTTAAAAATCCACTATTGGTTGGCCCCTAATCAAGATGGTTGCTTGTCAGTGGCAAAACCCTGACAAGCAATACGACCCACCAGTATCAGAAACTGCTGTGGATGTCAATGTCCCCATTTTGTATTTATAGGCGATAGATGATAGATAGATAAGGGAACTCTCTACATTGCACAGTATGTTAGTGTATCCACTTTCCAGTTTGCACATTGTGACTTGAGGGCAATGGTGCACATTCTCCCTTTCTTTCCTCTACATCACAAGTGTATTACATGATGTGTGATTTCATTTTTCTCTTTTCTGTGCACAGGGGAAATCTTTGAGCTCAAGGCAGAGCTAAACAGTGATAAGAAAGAGAAGAAGAAGGAGGCTGTGAAGAAGGTCATTGCATCTATGACAGTTGGCAAAGATGTCAGGTGAGCCTGGGGAAATTGATGTCAGAATGTACTGTTACACATCACCTTCCATTTGGAGTCGGTAGTCACATAACACCTTGTCCCTCGTTCAGCGCTCTGTTCCCTGATGTTGTGAACTGCATGCAAACGGACAACCTGGAACTGAAAAAACTGGTCTACCTCTACCTGATGAACTATGCCAAGAGTCAGCCAGACATGGCTATCATGGCTGTTAACACCTTTGTAAAGGTAAAGCTCTGTCATCTGTCATTACTATGTAAAAACTAAATCATAAATGTTATCATTCAAGTGCAGAAATCAGTGCAGTTAGAGCTTGCTTGGTACTGTAATTAATAAAATGTATTTATCCTAGATTTCTTGTGCCAAAAATCATTTTAGAAATAAGTTATTTTTTTATTTAAATAAGTTAATTTAACTAGGAAATTGATAGAAAAAAATACATACATTTTGTTCACCATTGGGGCCAACTCTTGTTACCAGGAAGTTTCAGTTTCCCTGTGCTCACATGGGTATGCGGGGGTATACACAGACATTTTTGCAAAGCACTGTGTGATTGAGGATAAATATTCTTCTGCTAATTTGAATCTACTCATGCATGCTGTTTTGGGCCATAAACGTCTATACAGCTGTGTAAAGTGACTTTCCATTGTCTCCCATTTGAATTCCTCTGACTTTGATGAGATATTTACAAAATCTCAAGGTATCAGTTTTGATGTTTAAATAAGATTTTTTCTTCTTCCCCTTTATCATACTGCAATAGCAGTGACTCCCCAATATATGCTGATTTAATTATTTACAAAATGCTTATGCAAGTAAATGTTAGATACATTTAAAAATCTTTGTCAGATAATGTAGTATGACATAGAATTAAATCAAAAGTTGTGACAAAAATCTCTCTGAACCACCCACCTAGGACTGTGAAGACCCTAACCCTCTAATTCGAGCCCTTGCTGTTCGTACAATGGGCTGCATCCGTGTGGACAAGATCACAGAGTACCTATGTGAGCCGCTGAGGAAATGTCTGAAGGACGAAGACCCATATGTGAGAAAGACTGCCGCTGTGTGTGTAGCAAAGCTACATGATATCAACGCCCAGTTGGTGGAGGACCAAGGCTTCCTGGACACCCTTAAAGATCTCATCTCTGACTCCAACCCCATGGTACGACTGTTTCGGGCAGCTTACTAGCTGGCTATTGAGCCAGCCAGTTGTCTGACTCAGGGTCATACAGCTGGCTACAAGCCCCTCCTCTGCCTTTCACTGATGAGCCCTGTGCTGGCATGCAAATGTTCAACATGTTGCCAAAATTGTGTTAGTTCAGTGGGCTCTCATTTATATCTTAATATAGCTGGTAGCTAATATTTTTCTGTCACCATTTATCTGTACTCTTGTCTTTATCTTTAGGTTGTAGCAAATGCAGTGGCAGCACTGTCTGAGATAGCAGAGTCTCACCCCAACAGTAATCTCCTGGACCTGAACCCTCAGACCATCAACAAGTTGCTGACAGCTTTAAATGAGTGTACAGAGTGGGGACAGATATTCATTCTTGACTGTCTGGCCAATTACACACCTCGTGATGACCGTGAGTCCCAAAGGTAAGAGGAAAAACTTAATTAATATTGCATGTCAGTTAGCAAATATTTCCAATAAACCCTGTGTAATTTCCTGCTCCTTCTCTCCCAATATCATCAACAACTGCTAGCATCTGTGAACGTGTGACTCCACGGCTCTCGCATGCCAACTCTGCAGTGGTGTTGTCAGCAGTTAAAGTTTTAATGAAGTTCATGGAGATGCTGCCTAAAGACTTGGACTACTATGGCACTTTGCTGAAGAAGCTTGCCCCTCCACTGGTCACTCTCCTCTCTGCTGAGCCCGAGTTACAATATGTAGCCCTCAGAAACATCAACCTCATCGTACAGAGACGGTAAATGTGGGGAGATGACCTGGGGGGGGGGGTATTGTTTATACTGTGGGAATAGCAGGCCCCAATAAAAGTTGCTTTTACTGTTGCATGGTACATTTCAGTTGGATTCCTTTTACTTAATTGGATCTTTTATTACAGTCTAAATTGATTGCCACAAATAAAAAAATGTCCCTTTTTAGCCCAGAGATCCTGAAACACGAGATGAAGGTTTTCTTTGTAAAGTACAATGACCCAATCTATGTCAAACTGGAGAAGTTGGACATCATGATTCGCCTAGCATCTCAGGCCAACATCGCCCAGGTAACACACCCACAGCTATAATACATCATTGTGTTGGAAAAGTTATAAAACAATTATCTTAAACATAAAAATCGTTCACAAAATGATCTAAGTGGCACTACTGCTGGTCTGTTTTGTTGTAGGTCCTGGCTGAGCTGAAGGAGTACGCCACTGAGGTGGATGTGGACTTTGTCCGTAAAGCGGTCAGAGCCATTGGCCGCTGTGCCATCAAAGTAGAGGTGGGTGGAGATCATACTATCATCAGATGTTTGTTGGTTATATTTGCATATAAGAAACTAATGACCCACAGTGCTGGAGGAAGTATAAAGATCCTTTATTTAAGTGAAAGTATTGATGTTTTGATGAAGTACTCAATGCAGAAATATATCACCTGTGACTGTTATACAAATACATATGGTATTATTAGATTATTACTACTCATGCATTAATGTAAAAGCCGGATTTTGCTCTCTTTGGTTGAGGTGGAGCTCATTTTAATGAATGATTATTTTCATTATGGATTAATCAGCTAATTTTTTTCTGTGGTAATTGATTATTTTGTCCAACCAATAGTTAAAACCTCTACACTTTTAAAAAACAAAATCAAATAGTTAAAAGTAAAAGCAGCAAATCCTCACATTCATAAAGCTGAAGCCATCTTGTACATTTGTTTTGTGTGCAGAAATCCAAATTTAATAAGTAACTATTAACTAAAGCTGTCAGATAAATGTAGTGAAGTTAAAAGTACAATAATTCCTTCTGAAATCAAGTGGTGTTGAAAAACATTAAAGCTGGCTCCATATTGTGGATTTCTATGTACATAATATGCACATATTTTATTGTATATGCATTTGTCTATACTGTTTTGAATCTGCAGCCCTATCATGACATATTTTTGTTTTTTCGTTCCATTCATTAGCAATCAGCGGAGCGCTGTGTCAGCACACTGCTAGACCTCATCCAAACCAAGGTCAACTATGTGGTGCAGGAGGCCATTGTGGTCATCAAGGACATCTTCCGCAAGTACCCCAACAAGTAGGTTCCCACAAAGGCATGAGTGTGGTCATTTGCACATTCTTTGTTAACACTGGCCATTTGAACATTTTTAGGTGTACTGTATATTGTTGTATGAAATAATAGATGCTTTGCATTGTTCTTTGAACAGTTGTATTTACTCAAACTGTTATACATAAGCAGACGTCCCAACTGTTCCACTTCAGGGGCTCTCAGATTATTTTCTCTTGGTCTTTAAATGTGCAGAGTGAAAGCTCATGACACAGAAAAAGTGTCATCAGGTTTGTATTGACTTGTATTTGTATTGACTTTTGCTTTGGATCCAACAGTAAAGATTTACATGCCAGACCTCTCACGCAATCACAGTGGAGTCGTGAATCTCCAAGGGGGAGCAGCTTTGCAAAGCCTCTAGCTCAGTATGGCTCGAGGCTGTGGCTTTATGAGTCACTACCCACTCAAACTTCTGCCTTTTCTATTAATTTGATATCAACTCAATATTTTATCGTCATCCACCACTGCAGAAAACATTGGCTTAATTGAGCATATGGCAAGTGAAAAAACCTAAAGACCAACTAGTATTGCTCTGTGTCACCTGGGTGTTAAAGTAGGCAGTTGGCTACCATGTTTTATAAACCAGTGACATGTAGTGGCTGCTTATCTGTCAGCTTGTTTTGCTGTTTTTGTTTTTTCTGTCCCTGATGCTTCACAAATAGATTAATTCAGCTTTCAGTTTATTAGCGTAATTTGCTCTATGTAATCGTTTACATCTTTTGTCTCTTATAATATACTTGCAATATTTGACTGCATATAATGTTGTTTTGTGTGACTGTCCAGGTATGAGAGTGTGATTGCCACTCTGTGTGAAAACCTGGACTCCCTGGATGAGCCGGAGGCACGTGCAGCCATGATCTGGATTGTGGGAGAGTATGCTGAGCGCATTGATAATGCTGATGAGCTGCTGGAGAGCTTTTTGGAGGGTTTCCACGATGAAAGCACTCAGGTGTGGTTGGGAGTTTGTTTTTGTTTTTTTAACACCTCTGTGCTGGCGATAGACTTGGCCAGAACAATTTTGTTACATCTGGCACAAATGTCCGCTTTGGACTGAAGGATAAACTGATTACAATTTGGTGTAAACTCAAAGTCACCATGACCTCACAAAACAAGTTTTTGGCCATAACTGAAGACTTAATATGCTAATTATATAACATTCCACACAAATGTTCATATGGATAAAAGTGACATTTTATATCCCAAAAAGGTCAACTTCACTGTGATATCATAATGTTCTGCAAAAACACTTTTCTTGCCATTATTCAACACCATAACTCAGGAACAGAAGGGGACATTGTGACCATATTTTATATTTGTTCAGATACTGAATTGATGATGCTAATCTTGGGTGCCCTTCTTAAAACTGTGCTGATATTTAGATCTTCTGTCCTGCTGGGATGAAGATGTGTGTGAAGCATCCACGTTTTACAATTTATAGCGTCTTTGCAGCAACTTCTAATTTGAAGCATTGTAGTCCAACAAAAGCTCATTGGCTTTGCTGATATTGAGCTTCGGGTGATTGTTGTCGCACCACGTGATACTATATCAGTTCTCTGTAGTCTTCTCTGCACAAATAACAATGTGTCATAGTTGTCTTGATGGATTATGGTGCTGCAACACTCATTCATGGGCTCCCATATGTTCCACTCAGGAGCAGCTGAGTCACTTACGACACTTAGTGGTATTTACACTAGCTGTATCTAAAAGTAGTATGTGTGCAGTTTTAACGTGCACTATATGTGTTCACTGTGTCCTGTAGGTGCAGCTGCAGCTACTGACAGCAATTGTCAAATTGTTCCTGAAAAAGCCGACCGAGACCCAGGAGCTAGTGCAGCAGGTGTTAAGCCTAGCCACACAGGTGAGAAAAACACACGTTATGTTCCTGTCATCATCTCTCTGAATGAAATGTCTTTCTCTTCAGGTTTGTGTAATTTGTTCTCACCAGACATAGCTTTTGGCTTTTGGTTTCCCAAGGAATTCTCTATCTCTAATAGTTCATTCATTCAAGGACAGTAGGTTACTGTAATTGCAATATGGATCTGAGCCTTGCATTTCCCTCATTAATGACTGCAGTGGTTTGAGCTTATTCTACTGTTACACTAATTGTGGTTTTAATGGTCTTGCATAGCAAGTAGATTTTAAAAAATGAAAACAAACATTCTTCGAAAATCCTATTTAGTATTATCTGAGCTAAAATTCTATCAGCATATATATTGATGCAGTCTAATACAACACATTGAACACATGGTTTCAATAACGAAGGAAGGTTTGCGACACAATGTCAACAGAAACATGATGAGCTTCACAAAGCTTCAAAGTACAGGGAATTGGAATTTATTACAGGGCTTGTGTATTGTGATTCTACAGGTTTATAAACAGCAATAAACTGACAACTGTGTGTGCAACAACATTAGATGAAACATGTAAAAACACAAGGATTTGGTTCCTACTCTTGGAAGGCAGAAAGGAGCAATGGGAAGAAAATGTTCCTCATAAGTTTAAAGAACCGTTATAAATATGTTTTCCTACATGGATACATTTATTTTTTATAAAACATATTTAATTTATTTGAATCCCTGTGATCTTTGTACTTTTTTCACCGTAATAAAACTGTGTCCTGCATTAGCCAAATCCTAGCACTACCAAGGCTGACTCAGTTTTTGATGTCTTTGAATCACTGTTCAGAACCAAGACAGAAAACTTTATATATTAAACAAATTTAATGAAGAATAATGCTTCCTCCTCATGATTTAATCTCTTTCTGCAGGACTCTGATAACCCAGACCTCAGGGACCGCGGTTACATCTATTGGCGTCTGCTCTCCACAGACCCTGTGGCTGCTAAGGAGGTGGTTCTGGCTGAGAAGCCCCTGATCTCTGAGGAGACAGATCTGATTGAGCCCACACTGCTGGAGGAGCTCATCTGCCACATTGGTACTCTGGCCTCTGTCTACCACAAGCCTCCCAGTGCCTTTGTTGAGGGGAGCCGCGGTGTCCAGCACAAAAGACTTCCTGGCAGTGGTGGATCGTAAGTCATGCCCTTTTTTGAAAAGATACTGTACTGCAGGCAAAGGGGTTTGTTTAAATTGACCTAGCTTCTTGACTTCGCTATTTTTTCCTTTTACAACTGCTAAGTGACACACTTTGGAGCAGTGTTGATATATAGCTCATCACATCTACTTGCTGTTTTTCTTAGTGGAATAGATGGATTTACATCAGTAAATAATGACAAATTAGGATTACAGTGTATTTAAAAATAATGAATATCTGCAAAATAGTAATCAATAGATAGCAACTTTATTCATTAATTCTTTTTTCTTCTATTTCTTTTAGTGGGGAGAGTGTTGACAGCCCAGACACAGGTTCTACTGCTGGAGTTTCTGAGGCACCCCCTGCTGTCATCCCATCCCAGGGAGACCTACTGGGAGATCTGCTTAATCTGGACCTGACACCCCCTACTGCTACACCAGCCCCCTCCTCTGGGTTGCAGATGGGTGCTGTGGATCTTCTTGGAGGAGGACTGGACAGCCTGGTAGGTCTTTTACACACCACTGTGTGTAAATTCACTGAGTGAATCTGTCAGACTCTGAAAGGCTATTATAACCCAAATGGTTGATGGGACATACTGCATTACAAGCTACGGTAATGGTATGAAATAGTACACACTTCCAGCCTCCTAAGTGGCCGTGGTCGCCTGTCCTGTCCATCTCCACTGGGCATTTTTAACACTAACACATCACTGAGGGATATTGTTTGTCCACGTAGAAAAAATACAACACTAGATACAGACATAATTTTCATGTTTGCGCTTTATTTTGCTGCTCGTTTTTATCAGCTATCTTCATAAGCTCGCTAGAGATCTCGTGAGAGTGTATTGCTGAGGCAGAGACAGGTCTCAAATAAAGTTAATTTCCTCCTGGTTTGTATGAAAAATTATTTTTTAGTGTCAGAAGGATATGTGGCCTGTGAAAAATGAGTCTGATGTTTACTTTGGTGACTACAGGGCAATGGAATTAGTCATAATCTTTGCTCATGTTCAGTTCTCTCATAAGGATGAATAGACTCGGGACCTGCCAATAGTCCTGCCAATAGTCTCCTAAAGGGGCGGGGCAGTGACGAAACCTATTTGATAGATACAAGAAATAAATGGTCAGTAAACTGTCTCTGGTATAACACATCTTAGTTAATATAAGTAATACTGTAGGCTTAATGTCAATGGGACCTAGTTACAGTAATGTGTCTTCGTAATGTTTATTTATTTCTCCCATTTTGGTGATTTTTGTTTTTTCTTTTGATCCCTGTGTTTTCCTTTCTTAATGCTGCACCTGCAGATGGGAGATGAGTCTGAGCCGGTAACTACATGGAGGGAGAGGGCACAACATTTTAATTAATTTTGATTAATCTAATTGTTGTTTTACTGTAGTTCTTATTCATCAGTCTGACACTCATTCTTCATTTGTCATCTTTTAGAATTGTGATATCTACAGTAAGCATGCAGTTAAATCTTTTCTCATGTTTTAATCAGCCACCCATTCCCCTGCGGACGGACACTCCTCAGTCACCTCAGTTCTCTCATCAGTCCCCATCGACCCCAGATTACAGCCCAACTGAGGTTGGTCCAGGGGACCATGCTGGACCAGTAAAGGCCAGCATCAGCCTAGAACCCCCTCTTGTCCCCTGTTGTACTGCGTTGCACTGTGTCCCTTGAATAGTCCTCCCCAGCAGTCATCTCTGCCTCTCTGCACTTTTTATTATATTGTTTATGTTTGTCTCACTCCATTTAGGTGAGATTTTGTGAATCGTGCCTGTGTTTTTTGCAAAGTTTTGTTTTCCATACAAGGTAGTTCAGCCTTGTCTCTGTGTGTTGAGAGACAAGTCCACAGTTTGTTCACTGTACGCATAACCTTAAGTGATAGCATTTGCACAAAACCTGTTGGATTTCAATAGCTACTCAGTCAGACTTTTGTGAACACTAAAAGGTGGAGAAATCCTCCTTTGCTGGTGTCTCCTTATTTTGCTTGTTAATAGTATAAACCCCATAGCTGTCATTTATCACAGAAAGATATTTCTTAGACCTTGACACCCCTTCATCCATCCTCTTCAAACCCTCATATAATTTAATATTGCACCAATAGATAACCTGAATTTCTATGCCTCTTCCTCCCCCTACCCAGCTTGGCGGAGACCTTGGAGGAAGTCCTGCTGTAAGTCATTTTGTCTGAGTTTCTCTTTACCTCTGTTAGCTTTGATTGCTCAATACAAGGTCACAGTGAATGTAACCCTATGTGGGGGTTTTTTTACCCACAGATGGGCACTGGTTTTGGTGCACCGCCAGCTGCAATGCCAGCCTCTTTCAGTGCCCCTGTGAGTGGGGGTCTGGATGACCTGTTTGATCTTGGAGGTGGAGTTGGTATGCCTATGGGGGCCTACAGCCCTCCTAAAACAGTGAGTTTTGATAATCTGGGATGAGACATACTATTGAATAATGTAAGAGCAGTGGTTTTCCCTAACAAAAAAACTGATCTTGCTCTTGTTCAGGTTTGGCTTCCAGCCATGAAGGCCAAGGGTCTGGAGATATCTGGTACATTTGCTCGCCGTGCTGGGGTCATCCAAATGGAGATGACCCTCACTAATAAAGCTATGAGTGTCATGACTGATTTTGCCATCCAGTTTAACAGAAACAGGTAAGATCACCTACTAAGCAATGTGCTTCTCTTAGATTTCTGTCTATTGTCACATTTTGTGATACTTTCCCCCTCTGTGTTCCTCTGTAGCTTTGGTCTCGCTCCAGCTGGTCCTCTCCAGGTTCTCACACCTCTTAGCCCAAACCAGAGTGTTGAAGTGACTCTTCCCCTCAGTACTGTGGGACCAGTCATGAAGATGGAACCTCTCACTAACCTTCAGGTAATCTTGTCAATATTAATTTTGCCTGAATTTTGCTAATTTTTGTTTTGGTTAAATAGTGGGGATAATTTTCCTGCTATTCCATTTTTCATGAATCCTGACTGGACTGAATTTTTGAGCATCACACTTCTGAGTGATGCAACTTGTCAGCAAAATTATTTTCATATATCAACTACAGACTAGAAACACAATGTTATGTATTCTAACATTGGCCTTATGAGGACACTGATGCCTTTACTGTCCTGTCCTCAGTCCTCAGTGTTATTCAGCTTTACTGTTGAATTCCCATGTTGTGAATAAAACGTAATTAAAACATGAAACGGCCTTCAGAACGGCTGTGATAAATTGTAAATAAAAAAACGGCAGAGGCTGGCTTGTTTTTGATCAGGATGCTTCTTTTAACTGGGCAGAATGGTGGTTGAGTGCTGTGTGCAGCTGTAGAAAGAAGATAAGAGTGTTGAGGGGGATGATAGAGGTTGGGGTGTCATTAGTGGTCACACAACACATAGCTCCTTTGTTTCTCCTGGCCTCAGTAGCCCTGCTAACCTTTCTACTCTGCTGCCTCTAAGCCCTGCTTTGATGATGACATTTTCTCTGATATTTTAAGAGATTCTTCGCATTCAGATTTATTTAGCTGACCAACAATCCAAAATGCAAAGATATTTAATTTGCTATCATGGAAAACTAAGAAATCACGACACAAACCTCTGTGGCTTCGAGTTGCAGTGAGGTCTTCCATAATGTCTAAGGGAGCACAAAAATGTTTGACAGAGTTCGGGAACCACTAGTCTAGTCGATTAACCAGGGCTCCAGGCAAAAAAATATATCTAGGAGCCATTGGCTCCTAAACCCAAAATATTTAGGAGCCAAATCAAATTTTCAGGAGCCAAAATATAGTGATGTCATGTTACATTGTTAAAGGGCTGCCTCTCACTGCCTTTTCTTACCCTTCTGTACTGCCTTTGTTTGCTCTGCCTCCCATAGTCTACACAATGTATTATTTACATACACAGTAGAGTGTAGAAATGTCTCCATACCGTCGACTTTCCTGCATGGTTTTCGGCAGTTTTAAACTTTCCTGATGACAAGTTTTGTTTGACGTCCTCCATTCCCCCTAGTTTAGGCTGAATATTTACCTCGGTCTGCCTGAATGTAACAAATAGCCTGTGTTGAGTTCATGCGTTGTCACGTAATTAACAGACTCCAGCACTGAATACGCCGTAGCACAACACAGCAGCATGTCAGGTGGCCCAAACCTGAGCCGAACCCGAACATGACGTCTAAATTCTTATCCGAACCCGGCAATCATTACCATAAAAACTTAAATGTCCAGTCGTCTTTTTTCCACTTTTTTCTCGTCATCGTCAGCATCTGATGTAGAGGAGGCTGGGTTTGGACGGGCAGGGCGTGAGAAAAAGTCTGATATTTTTCTTTTGCGCATCTCGTTTTCTTGCTAGCTGACTAACGTTAGCTAATTAGCCTCCGCAGTTACGCAGCAGCTACCTAACTTCTAAATTCAAACTCCTTCGAACTAAACTATATCGAACTAAATTAAACACCCTTGATTAACACTTCACATTTTCAACCCGATAAACGTTGATGTTAACCTATCTTCAACCACTGTTTCTGTTCATCTGCACAGCCGACACTTCAACCACTGCAGGACAGGAGAGCAGAGAAGTTTATGTATTGGAAGCCGTACAGGAGTTAACGCGATAGGGCAGGTAAACGCAGAACGCAGGCGCAAGAGAAGATGGCTCAGTACACAAACAAGACGTATGGCCATTTCTATTATTGTTTTTTTTTTTTGCTTGTGGGTAACGGTGGCCAATGGCGACTGTCAGAAAAAATAAGGTCGCAAAATTAAAAAGTTAGTCGCATTGGCGACCGTTTTAGTCGCCATCTGGAGCCCTGTTAACTCGGTACATAACATGAGACCTAAAATATTATGTTATAAATTATATAGTGCAGTAAACATTACATTTGGAATTGGTGTCTGACCACCTCTTACACTCTTTCAGTTAACAAACATACAGAATGAAGGTCTGTGTAGTTTGTGTATATAACTTGCAGTGTTAGTGGCACTCCTGCATTGCACCCAGGAATAAGACACCCTTATGAATTATTCATGAGCTGTTCTTCTGCTTTCCCTTGGCTGAAGTCATTGTCCTCCACTCAGCACTTTGTTGGTGAGCAGCCTGAACAACATCACTGGCTGCTGCCTGTTGCTTTCACTGGCTGCTGCCTGTTACTACAGTTGTTATACCTAAGACTGTAAAAGGTCCTGCCTGAGGAGGTTAAGCTAAAAGATTGATTCTTTTTTTTTTTTTTTTTTTAAATAAATACAGAGCTGCTGTTAGGTGTTATTTTTGTCACTTGTCATTCTTGCTTCTTTTTATTTTGGTATTTTATTTTTCAACCACTATCTGTCACTGTCTATTACGTCCTCTTGTAACGCACTTTCTGAAAGATGATGGAAATAATAATTTTTAGCTTGTAAGTACTGTTTGCTGATATTCTTTTACAAATGCTTTTTGTTTACTATAAGATACAGTATGATGGGAGGCCAGTAAAGAACATATTGTAGGATATAGAATTTTCTGTCTGTGTCTTTGTGAGAGAGTGAGATTCTAAGGACTGCAGCCCTCTTGTTCAGTGAACAGCATACATAAACCAGCAGTGTGCATCCTTGAAGGGCATTTGAAAAGTAATTACCCATATATTGCTTTTTGTTTCTCCTCCTGTCGTCCTCTTCTACCCCTTCCTTGGATGTGATCACTCTCACAGGTGGCTGTTAAGAACAACATTGATGTATTCTACTTCAGTTGCCAGTACCCCATCAGCATGCTGTTTGTAGAAGACGGAAAGATGGGTGAGTGTCTCTTGGCTAAATCTCTTCACTCAAAACCTCACTGACGTCAACAACATACACAGACGTCAGTCTTTCAGCAACGATTCATTCTAACCATTGGATAAAGTAGATGAGTGTGAGACTTGTCTTCCCGCTTGCACTCGTTCATCTCTCGGGGCTGCACAGTTGCTTCTAGATTGTACAATACTAGTTAGGGGATTTTTTCCTTCCACTTTTGTGTGTTGCTGTATATTTATTATATGAAAATGTGCTGGCCTTACTCCCCGTGTAGCCTTGTGATGGGTCTAGCAGCAGTACCACTGCCAGTGACTGTGAGCTAAAGCTCTGAAGCCGCAGCAGGAAACCTTGTCTCTAGTGTGGAATACAACTGCTCACTCAAGACTTTGACATTTTGCTGCTCGTGCTGACAATAGCCACTCTTATAAACTGAATATACCAGGAATTCTCTGAGAGAAGTTCTTCATATTTCACACCAACATCCTCTTGGTTTCAAGGATGAACTGATTACATTTTGGTGGTCAACATTTCAAGTTCTCTTTGACCGCACAAATAACGTTTTTAGCCTTAACTCAAGAATTCATATGCTAATTATGACAAAAGTTGCACACAAATATCTAATAGGATGAAATTATTCCGTGGGGACAATTTATATCTAAGGTCATGCAGGTCAAAGGTTAACTTCACTGTGACATCACAATGTTCTGCAAAAAACACTTTGTGGCAAAACTGTTCTGATTGTATAGATCTTGTTTGCTGCTGGGTTGACGATGTGTGGGAAGCATCCACATTTTAGAATTTGTAGCTTCTGTGCAGCAACATCCATTTTAGTAATCCACCAGAAAGCTTATTGGTTTGCTGATATTGAGCATCAGGTGATTGTTGCACCATTTGATGTAGCTCTCTATCAGTCACTTTATATATGTTGTAGAGACATGGATGTAAACTGGAACTTGACTGGTGCACAGGAGAGTACAACTGCATGTAGTGTTGTTAGGATACCAAAATTATGACTTTGATACAATAACCCCCTAAATATCTCTACTGCTATGGCAAAAACCTGATACATCAGCAAACACTTAATAGCACATTAACTATGATTTCATTGAGCATATAAATAATAAACACAAATGTCATTAACTCCACTTCGTGACAAAGCTTAAACCCAGGATAATTGGCCTCCACAATGCAGCAGTGCACTAAATTACATTACAAATGACTCAATATACCTCATTAGAGGAGGTCTGCACTCTACACATTTTCTAGTAATAAAGATAATTATTTACAAAATCGTACACGCCATCATTACCATCACCAGTATTGATTGAGTATAAATTAACAGATTATAACTGGTGTTATAAATTATTTGAGCATAGTTTTTAGCAGTCTGAGGGTTATGGTTTATGGGTGACTGAAGTCAAAAATAAAGGGAAAAAAAAGACTCAATAAATAAATCAATATGCTATTAAATGCATCAAACATAATATTGAAAATGAATGTAACCATTAATAAATTCATAAAATGTGACATTAATTGATATTTCTGTTTTATTTATTAATACATTCATTTTTAAATTTACTTATTTATGTATTTTTCCTTTACATTTCTTTATGCGTTTCTGAAATGGGGGCTGAAATGCATAAAGCAAAATAAATAAATACATAAATAAATGTGGGGAAATAAATTGGAGCCAAATATCCAAAGGATAAATAATACATAAATACATAAATAAATTTAAAAAGGAATAAGTTAATAACTAAAATTGAAAATTAAATACAAAAGTAAATAAATACAGAAGCAAGTTATAAACATTTTAAAAATGAATGCCTACACTAATTTTTTATATTATTTTTTGGTGAATTTAACGGCATATTATTTTGAGTCCTTTATTTATTTCATTATTTATTTTTAGTTTCGGTCCTCCATAAAAGTTAACTTTACAAGTGTGGACGTTGCGTTTGCATGTACGCATATATTTGCCACAACTAAAGGCTCAAGGCCAGATTACAGTCATCATTGCCCTTAATTACCTCGTCAAACGCCGACTTTAAAAAAGAGAAAAAATTCTCTTGTCACAAACTAAATCGCACTCGTTTGACTTAAATTTGAGGGTATGTAATTATGTCATCTATCACATTAGCTAACCTGTCGCTCTTTGAACTCCGAGAACAGTCAGCATGTCTGGAGTTGGATGTGTTGGCTCTCTTTGTCTGCATGGGTTTAAGACATCTTTTACAGACGGGCCTTGTGGTATCTGTCGGCTTTCCCTAACTGTAACTTATTTAAGCGAAATAATGCCATATTTAGCTTTGTGTATCTGCTTTGGCAACAAACTGTGAACGTCGGTAAGACCACTTGTACTTCCACTCGTGGCTCTGTTTTTGTCGCCATGAAACCTGCATGAGAGAAAAGAGACGACACGCCCACTCTGCCAGCAGCAGGACTGGAGAGTGAGGCGGAGTGCTGCACACTGCCCTGCTCTGTTGACGCAACTTATAGTATGATTCTCATTCACTGACAACACTCTTCTTAAAGTACAGATAATAATAGAATGGGGGTATTGTACTGTGTGGTATTGCGATACCTTTCTAGTATCGGTATAGTGTGCAACACTAACTGCAAGGCAGTAATTCCAGCTTTTACTGCAGTGTGTACATGTATTTTAACCACAAATCCTGTTGTCATTGAATGTACATTTTGGTGTGTGCTCTGTTTATGGACTCATCCAGTGATTGTGTCTCCTCATCCACAGAGCGGCAAGTGTTCCTCGCCACATGGAAAGACATTCCTAATGACAATGAGTCACAGTTTCAGATCAAAGACTGCCATCTCAACTCAGGTAATGGTGGATGTAAACTCTACACTGTGCAGCCATATCCTACAGCTTCCCTATATGTGAAATAGCCTGACAGAGCAGTGGCGATCTCAAATTCAAATCCTCGCTGATAAAGGAAATTGTATCAGCTACAGTAGCTATTTATGTGTGATAATTTAGTTCCACACAAGCATGAGAGCAGCTGAACTGGAGAAGAATTCCTAATGACAGCTCAATGGAGATTTCCTCCCACAGATTCAATTTTACTTCATGAACAAAGAGAGAGGGTTTCACATCCTACTGGGGCACAACAGCAAGACAGAGACTGAAGTGAAAAGATTATTCCGAAATAGTGGCTGCATCTTTGATAGCCCGTAGTGAAATTTTAGGGGATGATGGGGGGAAAATGAATCCTGTGTAATCTGGAAGATTTAATGAGCAGTAGCTTGTTTGGATAGTTAAAACAGTATAAGCTCAACAGCTAAAATGTTGACTGTATTGTGTTTATTTTTTGATTATGTTCCCTCAACAGACGCAGCTTCCAACAAACTGCAGGGTAGCAACGTCTTCACCATAGCCAAGCGTACAGTGGAGGGTCAGGACATGCTGTACCAGTCGATGAAACTCACCAATGGCATCTGGGTGCTGGCTGAGCTGAGGGTGCAGGCAGGAAACCCAAACTACACGGTGAGTACTGTATAAGCTATGAGTTTGAGTCCTATTACTGTTTACTACCAAAAGAAATAGGTGGTCTGTCAAATAATAAACATGAATGAGGAATCAAAGGGAGTACTGAACCAAACTGTCCACCCAGGGCTATCATAACTTTATCCACAATAGTCTCACTAATGTACATTCACATACACAGTGTAGGTTCCCACTTCAGCACCAAGTGGCACCTGACTTGTTGAATTAAGTCAGTGTGGTGGAGTTAAAGTATTGTCCTCACTGCACATTTGACATGACGTAGCAGAGACTTGATGTAGATTGACGTTCAGTAATTAAGTCGTAAGCCTGCTGAAGGTGGGAGGCTGGTTGATTGTGAAGTGTGGTGCTAGTATTGATGACTCATCTGTCCGTTTGTGACAGCGTGCATGTATTTGTGTTGTCCATTGTGTTGTTGCATGTCTCTGCTTTGTAAGGGTGTCAGGGTCTCCACTCTCGATGGATTGTGTTTGGTTTAGGAATTCTGCAAGACTAGTCCAGAACGGTGACCTTGGTATGATATTCCTCCTTCCTCATCACTCAGACTGCTTTCACTCAGACTGCTTTCAGATCATGTTCTTATTTATAAGGTGGCATTAACTATGTCTTTGTTTTTCTTATGTCTAGACTGGTCAATTTGTCAGTCAGCCAGCTCTCACATATTAAACAGGCAATGGACATTTTTTTTTGCTTAACTTATCATTATGACGTAATGTATATTTCACAGTGTAATGGATAAAGAAAAATTGCACCAACTGTGTTTAGATTGGTTCCCTCTAAGCCCCGTTTTCAGTATGCGATTCATGCTGCCACCAGGCTGGATTTTTTGGAAAAATTAAGACTTGATTTATAGCACCATGGTAATGCATCAGCCATTGCAGAACCAAAACACGAAGAGCATTTTTTTTTACCTTGGTCGCTATCCCCAGATAACAGTCGAACAAATGGAATAACTGTGGAAACTCTACCTTTAAAAAGAAAAGTAACCCTGCTAATGAAGGAAGGCGAAGAAGGAGAGTGATAGAAACTGAGGTAAAACAAGAGCAAATGGACGGGCATTCACTCAATGGAAAGTTCACCCTTTGATATGTTTCCCTTTATCACTGGGAGGGTTCAAAACCAACATTCTTTGTATTAGATCAGTAAGTAACAAGACCTGCTGCCTACTTATTAATACAACTGGGTGTTAACTGCCTTTATCATAGCACTGAGACCAGTGCTTCTTGCTCCAATTGGAATTCTTACGGTTGCTTTACTTTGGACAGTAGCCAGGCTGCTAGCAGTAGCCATATTACTAACGCTGTCTTTGCGGCCATGGTGCCAACAATAATGCCACTTGGAAATGCTAGGACAAGGAAAGCTGCATATTTTCACTTTAAAACTTCAGAATTTTAAATTGGTTCACGCCTTTCTCGGTTTAATAAGTCAGCATGTTGGAGACCAAATCTAGGAGATTTTGAAAAACACAACTTCAAGAGTATTTCCTGAACTTAAATGACTGAAGTGTAAGCTGATTTTTGCTTGATGGTAATTTGTTGAGTATTTAGATTGTGTGTGTGTGTGTCTGTGTGTTTTGCTGTAATAATAATAATAATAACAATAATAAACTTTGATTATATAGCACCTTTCAAAACAAAGTTTACAAAGACTAGGAGACCAAAGATTTAAAATGCACGACACAATGTATTAAAAGGACAGTAGCAAATACAAGACTAAAGGTAGTAAAAGACTTAATTTGGAATTGAGAGACGAGCAATAAAATAATAAAACAAATAAAAGGAATAAATAAATAATATAAATAAGTAAAAAAGAATGAATGAAATAAAAAGAGATAAAAAAGATAGAAAGACAACATCACATTAAAGCTAGTCTGTAAGAATGGGTTTTAAGAAGTGATTTAAAAGAGGACACAGAATCTGCGAGCCTTATCTCCTCAGGCAGGTCATTCCAAATTCGAGGGGCCCTGATGGCAAAAACATGGTCACCTTTAAGCCTTGACTTCGGAACGGTTAAAAGGCCCCACCTGAGGATCTAAGGCTGCCAGATGGCTCATATGGGGTCAACATTTCTGCTACGTAACTTGGAGCCAGACCCCGACAAGCTTTAAAAGTGATCAATAAAATCTTAAAATCAATTCTAAATCGAACAGGGAGCCAATGGAGGGAAGCCAGGTTTGGGGTAATGTGACGTTGTCTGTTAAAACCAGTAAGAAGCCTAGCTGCTGAATTCTGAACTAGTTGGAGGCGGGAGAGTGACTTTTGGTTTATACCAGAAAGGAGGGAGTTGCAGTAATCAAGTCTGGAGAAAATGAGTGTGTGAATAACTTTTTCCAAGTCAGAGTGTGAAAGCATTGGTTTAATTCTAGAGGTGGTTCTAATTTGAAGGAAACGGGACTGGACAACTTTTTTTTTTCTGTGGTTCAAAGGTGAGATCTGAATAAAATGCTACTCTACTGGTTGTTGTCAATGATACTGCTTATGTTTGGGGGACTGAACAATATGATTTCTGTTTTTGAGTTTTTGAAAGGAAGGAAATTTCGTGCCATCCAACCGTTAACATCGTTGAGTCTAATACAGCAGCTAGGCTTTTTGGGTCACCAGGTCTCAGCGGAAGGTATATCTGGTTGTTGTCTGCATAGTAATTTAAAGCTATGTTGTGCTGTTGAATGATTTTGCCAAGTGGAAGCATATAAATAGAAAACAAAATTGGACCTAAAACTGAACTTTGCGGTACACCACAAGTAATGTCAGTAGTTGTACCAGATGAGTGATTACCTATGGTGACAGAGTATGTTCTTTCTAAAAGGTAAGAATTAAACCAACTAAGTGCGGTGTCCTTGATGCCAACCCAGGTTTTGAGACGGTCAATTAAAATGCCATGGTCCACAGTGTCAAAAGTAGCACTTTGGTCTAAAAGAATTAAAATCGCACTGTCTCCCCTGTCGGCTGCTCTTTGTGTCCATTTTTGGTGTAACCTCATTAACTCAGGAGGAGTTTCTGCACTGTCATTTTAATTTCATGTTAATTTTAAACTTCAAATTGTTCCTTAGTGGGGCTGGAACTGCTCCCCTACTTTTTGCAGATGGATCATGAATTGTTTAGTGAAGACTAGACTTCCAAGTTAACTGTATTGCATATACAGTGTGATGCTCGTCTCTCTGAGCTGCTGGCTGCTGCATGATCCCTGCACTCTCGGCACGGTACGTTAAAGCCAAGCTGCCAAAGTATTTTGTCAGCACAGCCCTATTTTCTGGATTTTTTTTTATGCATCTGGAGACCAGACATTAAAACAATTATAATTCATTGTCATGTTTGGAGACAAGTGGAAGCACATTTGATTTTTGCTGTTTTAAGGTTTTTCTCACCTTAAATCTATGAAAGAAGGTTTTTCTCAAAACTTGATTGGATACATTTTTGAAAACTGTTACATCCTTGAAAAACTTGGGAACAGAACACTGACATATCATCATCTTTAAAGTTGATTAGCGGTTAGGACAACAACATTAACATGACTGACAGATGATTTGAGAGCAGTGAAAATGAATCAAAACGGTAAAGTTGTGGGCCGGACAGCTATGCAAACGAGCTGAA
Source organism: Hollardia meadi (assembly GCA_037974645.1). Classification (NCBI taxonomy): domain Eukaryota; kingdom Metazoa; phylum Chordata; class Actinopteri; order Tetraodontiformes; family Triacanthodidae; genus Hollardia; species Hollardia meadi. The sequence goes on along the minus strand of JBBPCS010000386.1, from coordinate 10,111,539 downwards.
AGTTGGAATAAAGCTCCATGAAGCTGAGCAGAGCTGCAGATTCGGATCATAATTCTCTGTAGGTTCATCACTGTAAGCAGTATCTTTCACATGTTACATTTCCATTCGATACCTTATTATAAAAAATGTAGATTGTAGCAGTGTTAAGTTTCCAAATTTGAAATTGCCAGTAGCTTTCAAATTTAATTTGACTGACTTCCTGGAGCTCATATATTCTTTATGGTTTTTATAGTGGAGAATTGGGACACCGCTCTTTTTGACATGAAGCATGATGTTCTCATCTGCCATCTCCTGTCCCCATGGCAACTATGCGACCAGTGATGTTGGCTGATTTTCCTCTGCGCAGCTCTTGAGCTGGTAATTCTGAGGGTTTTGGTTAAAGTGAATTTCAACACAGAAATGGACAGCAAAGTGCTGTCCTACACACAGATGTATCTGCCGTCCCTCTACACAAACTTATTTACTCTTTTCTCACAAGTCTCTACATGTATACCTAATGTCATTATGCCATGGTATCAATCCCTTTAATATGTCAGAACTAGACCTTTTGTGGGTAGTGATTTAATACATATTGCCCACTTAACACATGCAATTGATATGCTAAAGAATAAATCTGTTGATGTAGAACAAGGCCTAAAATAGGGCTGTCGCAATAGACCAGTATCGACAATAACCTTGATTTAAAAAAAATTAAATATTGATATTGTGTTAATAATACACATATAATATTGTGCAAATAATCCAGCACAGATCTTAGGCTTGTGGATCTTTGTTTATCAGTGCATCTGGTTGCCTTTTCACTATTCATTAAGTTTAATTGTTGTTTTTGTACACTTTTGTACAGTTATGGTGACAGACTCTCTATTCACCTCCCTACAGTCATATTTTGAGTGCAATTAATTTGCTGAAATAGAGACAAAACGCACAATAAACAAAGTTAAAGATGAATTTTCTGTAGATATTGTGATAATATCATTATCGTGAATTTGTTTGATCGGGTAGTGAAAATCTGATATCCTGACAGGCCTAGTCTAAAACCATCAGTCTTGATTATGACTTGATAAACAACTTTTGTGGAGTAAACAAGGTTGTATCTAAGTTTATCAAATGTTGAGATTAAGATATCATCAAATAAGATGAGATCTAACTATAACTAGACAGTGAGTGGTCATCTTTCTTTGCTCTATTACAGTTCTGCTTTGCTGCATCCCCATTTATGCAGGTTTTCCAAAGACTCCTGCGGTGTTTTGCAGCAATTTGAATTCATGTCTGTCTATCATTGGAGAATTATGGTTGAAAAGAAAAATCTTCCCATCACATATGATACCTTGACCTTGATACTTGAAGTTTATTGTCTTGGAATGATGAAACAAAGCTGGATAAAAATACAATGTCTGTCTCTTAAGACCTGACCATGCACACACTCAGATGATCCCACCCTGATCCTTTATTGTCTCTTATTTCCTTGCCTCTGTACCCCTAATATAATACTAATATATTCTGGCAGCATGCCTTAAGTTGAACACATGAATGCCGCAGTGTCTAGATCTCTGAATAGAAGTTTCTACACAGTGGCTATATCAGCCGCATTTCCTCACATCTCTGACCCCATGCTGACAGGAGAGCGGCTGCCTAAAAGTTGCCTGCAGCAGCGTGCATTAGTAAAGAGTGCCGAGTACACAGAGGCAACACTTGAGGAGCTTTGCAGTATAATTGCTTTACTCCACTGCAGTGGAGCAATGTTGTGGCATCTACCACAACACCCTCCATCACCTTCGTTTGATCTTAATATCCATTAATTACAATAATCTTAAAAAGAGGTAACATTAATGCTGTCACAATACTGGAACTTCAAACTTGAACACTGTATGGTGAAAAATGTTCATATTAGATCTCATTTTCAAAACGACAGGAAAAAAGCAGCAGACGTGAGGGCTTAAAAACAAATAATACTGAAAGAAGTCCCTGGACATAGTGTTCTTGGATTTAGTTTCTTCTTTGTTGGTGGCATTTGACATTCAAAACCAGTCACAAAGGGTCTGCACTTACTATCCTTATACACTGTGACACACACCCCCCAAACTATTTTCCAGTGGAGCAAACGTGATTCTAAGAAATGACATTGATGAAAGCCGAATGACCAACACTGAGTTTAGAGGCAGAGCTGCTTCATGTGGACGGAGATGGCTGCTGCATTTTGTGTGTGTGTGTGTGTTTCTGTCAGGCAAGAAAAATGCTTGTTTCCTATATTTTTCCCAAATTTTGGGACTTTTGTCATCGATAAGAAAGCACATCTGTGTTTTGATTGTGCAGCTATTGATTAGTAAAACATTTTTATTCAGAATGACTGTCTTTGGTAATTATTAAGTGTTAAGTGCAAAATCATGACAGTATCTATCTGTCCTGGTGCAATTTACTCCAGCTGCCTTGTATTTCCTGTAAAGAGTGAATATTCTGGATCCGAGGAAGTAACATCTGCAGTATGATTATTGATGGGGGGGAGGGGGGTACTCACTTTGTAAAGCTGTATCAAATCCTAAACCTACTCCCAGCTGAGAGTAACATCAAAGAGTTGAGAGGCTGCCTCTATTTTCTCTAGTGTGTTTATGTATATATATTTCTGTCCATATGTCTGCCTGTTTCTGATCATACTAAATTGAGCCTTTTTTCCCCCATCTTTTGAAAGATGATGAATTTTGTGTCCTGGAAAAATTTCAGGAGATGTCTGCTTCTTCTTCCTAACCATTGTCTCATTTATACCCATAAGCTCATGAAACTGAAGAAACATTCACATGCTTATGTCTGAAATTTGCCTGATGAATACCTTTCATGTTGAAAACATACTATCGTTACATATTTGGGAGCTTGTAAAGTACCTTTCCTTTTCCTTTGTTTGTTGTTCCATTCATATTAAAGATTTGAATCAAATCAAGTTGAGATTAAGTTGCTATGTCAGCTTATCCTGTTATCATTCCATTGTACTGACACTTGATTCTGCTTCACAGTTCTCTTAATTTTATAATAAGACCTCAATTTAAAACAACTGCTGTGTATCTGCATGAATATACATGAACAAATGTAATATATCAGCTTCTTTGGTGTATCTCCTTAAAGGTCTATGTGACTTGTTTCCTGTTGTACTGCATGTCCCACAGTGAGTGTTTATGATAGCTGTTCTGTGTTGATGCGTCTGTCTAAAGTTTGCATTTTAGCATTATGGGTCAAATCATATTCAACCCTGCTCGACTCTCCTCTCCCTCAGGTCTCTCTGAAGTGCAGGGCTCCAGAGGTTTCCCAGTGTGTGTTCCAGAGCTATGAGGCGATGCTGAAGAATTGAAAAGCGCCCCTACATTGACCCAGCCGCTACCCTCGGTGACTCGCCTGCTCTCGCTCACCTGACCCACGAACCATGTCACACCTTCACGCAGTGCAAGAGCCACTTCCAGCAGTGTCGGCTGAGGCAGCACTCTGTGTGTCATTCAGCTGTTTAATTAGGATGGTTAATGATTCCCCACCCCACCCCCAGACTGCAGACATTTCTGCTTCACTGTATTCCTCCTCTTTGTATGTTTGTTCATACACCATTTTCAGTTTCAGGGCATTATCTCATGATAGGTTTTCTGAATGAACGCTGTCACTCTTAGCAGGTCCTCCACTCGTCCCTGCTGGGGCTCGTTCTTTTAGGGACAGACAGCTGTATCACTTGAATTCCCGTGACTGTTTCCTCTGCATGAGGCTCTTAAATCATTATCTAGGCCCATTTCCCTGCAAATTAGAGTCTATTTTTAGCGTCTGCAATCAGCAGGTGAACCATCACCGTCGGCATATTTATTTAGACTACTTTCGATTCAAATGTGGCAGAAAAAGGTTTTAACTTTCCCTCCACCTGTGTGAAGTGGAAGGTGGCTGTCTGGGCCTTAAATGAGAGACATATTTACTTACAAACTACTTTTTTTTTTTTGTTGTTGTCATTGTAGAGTTTTCGTTAGTGTCTGTAGTCAGCAGTGCGATCAGAACCTCTGCTGTCCCTGAAAGCAGGATATCTGATGTGTGTGCCTGAGAACTTTTTATTAGTGCGTGTTTTCTTTTAATTTGTACATCAAAATCAAACACTTGATAGATGAGCAGCAGTTGTCCGCTGCCTGCTATCTTACTTAGTCATTCCATGGTTTAGTTTGCGTTTGTAGTCTTGGTGTACGTGTGGCAAACGGGCATAGAGCCTCAGGTGTTGAGGATTTTTCCCCTCGGCGTCAGTGACAGACAGGCTAGAACAACATCCAGTCTCTCTGTTACACCTGCAGATTAATTGGATTCCTTTTTCCAAGTCATTACACTGAAACCCTTTTTATTGGCTCTACAGGATGTGTGCACTTTTGCTTACATGTAAAGACTACAACAGAGACGGCTGTGTATTGAGTGTGTCTTTGTGTGTGGTGATGGCTGATTATTATGAAATGCTGTAAAAAAAAAATAAATAAAAAAAATACATAAATCAAATGTTTAATCAGATGCTTTTGATTGACATTAATTTGTTCATTGTGTGTACAACATTTAAAAAAAAAACTATTAAAAGTCTTGATAAACTCACATGTTCAGTCTATTTTTTTCAGGGTTTAGACCAGAATAAAAATTTAAATTGTGGTGCAAAGACGATATTTTTATGTGACACAGTCTGCCGATGCCAAAGTCTCAGTGCCACGGGCTGCAAAACGTTATGTCAGTTTTATTTGCCTGGTAAAGTTCACATTCCCAAAGTCCATGGAAGCCAGTGTGCATTGTTTTCACACATCATGCTTTATAATCGTTCTTGACCTTTTGAGATGTTTGCGTCTTCTCATGGACAGCTCAGCTCTGCTTCAGTGTTTTAGGGCAGGTAGCCCCTCACAGCCTTGCATACAAAGTCTCCCAGCGTTGTCTGGCCTTAAGCCACGAGTAAAGTCGGGTTTATCCACAGCCAAGTTCATCTTTAAGGTGACCGGGTCTTTTAAGTCCGAGCTGCTTGGGAAAGCTCAGCTGGGATTTGAACTGCATCACCTAATTGGGAAGACAAAACACCTCTCGTCTCACATCTGTCCCTGTGTGAATTATAAAGGGCAGCTGCAGGCTTATACTGACCAGAATGGAGTCAGAGGAGTCCAAAGCTGTGCCAAGTGTCTTCTATTAATGATCTATAACACTGTTCCTATGTGATTTATGCATTCCAACAGGGGGTGCCACTGCACTGCATTCTGGTAAAGGCTTAGCCCATCTAAAGGAACGGTTTAACAAAGTGATTGTACTTTTCCACTGTATATTTACCACAGTGTAACCAGGGTTATAGCTAGGATTTTGAAAAGAAGACCAAAATGATTCTGAAATAAGATTTTTAGTTAATTAATTAATTATACTGTATGTACAGTTTATTTCCCAAGAAGAGGGGCTATTTATTATTTGTAATTTATTTGTTGGCGCAAAAGGAATCAGGCTAGCCACCAGCATTGATACGCAGCATTTACAGGTGAAGTAGACAATTCTGGGGGAAAATAGTTTGTATCAACGTTTTGGGTTGGTATTCGGACCAAGCAGTGTTGGGCGCCTCTGCTGGGCAGTTTCCCGCTTTGCCTGTTTAGTAATCCAGCCTTGATAAACACCAACCATGTTGTGATTATTAATAGATTACAACGAATATATCAGGCATTACTAAACGATGGATTAACCATTAATAAAACCACCATTTACAGTTCCCTTAACAATGAAGCCTCGTTGGGTGACCAACATGTCTAATGTGTACTCCTCAGACTTGTCACTGAGTGGATTTGTGGCTGTTGTGGTCCAATAGTGATTGATGGAACACATCGACCCTGCCCTGCCTTTGGACCCTCTCCAGTAATAAGTCTTGTCCCTCAGAGATGCAACGTGCAGTCTTGCGCCGCTTCTCCATGACCCTCACACTGAGATGATGTATTGTGTGTGTGTGTGTGTGTGTGTGTGTGTGTGTGTGTGTGTGTGTGTGTGTGTGTGTGTGTGTGTGTGTGT
>JBBPCS010000386.1:10060884-10074779 GCA_037974645.1 Hollardia meadi | reverse complement strand
ACACACACACACACACACACACACACACACACACACACACACACACACACACACACACACACACACACACACTTCTATCTATTATTTCTTGGATCTGCTGCTTTCATTTTACTTTCATTTCACTTTGGTTAAAAAAAAAAACAAATGCTGGTTTTCTCCCTCAGGTGTCAGTGATTTCAAGATTGAGGCGGCTCAAAAGATCACCATCCAGAACACAAGCTACTGAGAGACAGCCGCTGTTGATGGAACAGTGATCGATGAGTATCAAATCACAAAAGCGGTTCAATCTTCTTCTTTTTTGCTCCGTTGTTTTAACCAGTGATTAAACTTAAATTACTGATTGACACTGATTATGACACAGTTGTCATAATCTTTGAATAAATGGTTGTAGTGTTTTCACAGAACTTTTGCATTTCAAGTAGGTTTGAAGCTTGAATAAAAGTGTAATTTACAAGAAAATGAACAGACTGTTCTGTGATTATACTAACTTTAGTATATAAATTGTGAAGCTTTTTTATGATGGACTGTTAAATGAGTGTGAAATGTTTATTCAAATATTGCAAAGTGTGATTGTGCTTTTTTTTTAAACAAATAAAAGTTGTGATGTCTTTTTAAATGAAGAGTTTCTGTAAGTTTGTGTTTTTGTTACAAACTAAACATGAATTATAAAGAAGTAACAACTGGTTAATTTATTAGGTAATATTAGATCTCTTAACAAAGTAAAATGGTTAATCAAAACGATGTAATTTGGATGTAGATTTTTTAGAAGATTTAGTAGATTTCCTAGAAATAAGACCCTGGGTGAGCGAAGTTGTGAGCGACATTTTGTTCCACATTTTCACTTTTGTTCTAATAGACGAGGCCTTTAACAATTAAATTAAATGTTAGATACTGGATACGGCTGGAAATGGTGCCAAAAGAAATGCTTATTATTTTTTTGTTAAAACGAGCAAGATACGGTTTGTCAAAAGACTCTTATTGTGAAAGAACAACAGCACGTGTATACCGGAAGAGTTTCTTGCTGCTACTGTTTGTAGCATTTTGGTATATTTTCCAATGAATTTATCTTAGCAATTTTAAATGGCAGCAGAAAATATACGAAACTCGGACATGTGAGCGTTACAGGAACACTTCAAACAATATATTGGTGTTTCTAAATAGTTACACATTTAGCTGTAAATCGATTATTCATAAGGAAAGTTAATGTTAGCTAGCTTACGTCTTGGAGAGGATAAGGGCTACCATGAGGTTTACTCAGCGGTAATGTGAACTCACTAACATTAGCAATCACCAAGTAACATTTAGATAAGTTGTAATTATGTCTGGCAGAATGTCTGCCATATATCGATGTGTTCTGTTAAACCGTGTTTCCAAATTTAAAAAACAGACATGTTTTATACAGGTCATGAGATTTGGATACAGTGCATCTCCTCTACACTGGATGACACCGAACAGCGTCCTGCGAGTTGGAAACACAGCCATAACACAGAAAACAACTAACCTCATTACTATGGCTGATAAGTCAAGGAAGCATAGTTCTATTTGTTCAAGGCTCCTTTCAAGTTCAACTGAAGATGGGACAGCCAGAGTGAAGAGAGTTTCTATAGAGGGAAACATTGGTAAGTACAGTATTTCAAAATAAGATGAAAATATTTATGCCAAGATGTGGTCTCCTGTACAATATCCTTTCAAACATCAGCTGTTGGAAAGTCGACTTTTGCAAGACTCCTTCAGTCAGCTTGTCCAGACTGGGAGGTGGTGGCAGAACCTGTCAGCAAGTGGCAGAACATTGAGACCGGGACCTCAAAGGTTTTGCACATTTCCGAACCACCATATCTTTTCCCAAATAGCAGTAATAGGAGGCCAAGCTGACCATTTCCGTTTGTATCTTTGACAGAGAACAGATGCGCCCCCTCAGACGGCAGTCAGCAACCTGTTGCAGATGATGTACCAGGACCCTCAGCGCTGGTCGTACACATTTCAGACATACTCCTGTATGAGCCGGCTGAGGACACAGCTGCAGCCTCCTCCTGCTCGCCTGCTCAGCTCAGAGGGGACACCTGTCCAGGTGTATGAGCGCTCAGTCTACAGCGACAGGTGAGTGACTTGGGGCAGGACAGGAAAGTGAAAATGAAATCATGTCGGGGGAATTCCAGACCCATAATCATCCCAAATGGACAAGGTGTTGATGTCTTCTTTACCAAATCTTTCGATCAGAATGAGGTACGGAGCTGTAAACTTACTCCATTATCCATAAACTCTCTTATTGTTGTTGGTAATAATCATACTTATGCTCAGAATTAGTTTGCACTTTTTGAACGTAGCAAGTTCATACTCCTTTATTTTGTTTGTTTAAAATTGGACTTGACTGTGTCCTGTCAGATACATCTTTGCCCTGAACATGTTTGAGCTGGGTTGTATCAACTCTACTGAGTGGGCAGTCTACCAGGACTGGCACTCCCTCCTGGTGGAGCAGTTTGGACACCGGGTGGAGCTGGAGGGCATCATCTACCTAAGAGCCCCACCTAGGGTACAGAATCTGAGATTTTATGTCGCATCCAAGAGATACAATTAATCTCGCAGTAATTCATCAAGCAAAAACGTGCATTTGCTGCATAATTTTTAGCTTGTGTGAGCTGATTTTAATAATATTTACTGTATTTCATCCTAAAAACAAAAGACTTTGTATTTCTGTTACCTCTCAGACATGTATGCAGCGTCTGGAGCATCGAGGAAGAGCTGAAGAGATGGGAGTGAAACTGGACTATCTGGATAAACTGCACATTCAACATGAGAGGTGGCTTGTTGAGAAGAGCACCGAGTGAGTGAGATCACGTCTGTGTTGTTTGTGTTCTTCACACTTTTATATCCTGAATATTTCCTGCTGAAACTGAAATATAACACAACTTTCAAAGTCTACGTTCACACATGAGGTGCTTTAATAATCAGGTGGCTACTGTCAATACAGGCCTGGTGTGCATGTGTTAAACAGTTTGAAGGATTTACATTTGTTATGACCTGTAAATTATCAAACCAGAATCTGGTATGATGTAATGTTCATATTTAAAAAGTGAAATCACCAACACCAGCGGTGGTGCAGCCATTATATTACAGGACGCTCTACCCAGACTCCTGTTTGACAGTTGCTATTTTAAATGGCTCTCTTCGCAGCTGTTTGTTGCTCGGCTGTGAACCGGTTTGGGGACTTGAGGCTGTTAATATGATGCGGACTGTAATCCAGCTTGGCTCTCTCTCTTTTCAGAATACATTTTGAGAAGTTGAAAAATATACCTGTGTTACAACTCAATGCCAGTGTGGAGTTTCAGAGTGACCCAGAGATGCGGGAGCAATTTATAACAAAGGTATATTTACTTTTTACCTCATAGCTGCTATGCCAGGGACAACCACATGAGGGCCCCATCCTAATGTTTGAGACCTCATTTCTCAGCCTCATGGTCGCATTTCTGTCTGATCTGCTGTTTGATGTGTTTCGTGTTTCTGCTCCATTGTGATTCTACCAGGTGAAGAACTTCTTCAGTTCTTTGTGAGAAGATCAGCAGTGGGAACAGATGAGACCATCCAGACTTCAGTCAGTCAACTGTGTTAACTGACATATAACTAATCATTAGCCTCTGATAGAGTGAAAGAAATGTAATAATATAGAAGGTTTTCTCCTTTTGATAAGCTGCAGTCTCTACAGGACCATACTACTGGACTGAAACACACAGTTGTCTGTATTTGATCTGTATGTGTTGCTTCTAAACAGACTTTTAGATTGTTACTTTTTTTCAGCTTTTTGTTGTTTGCTTGTTTATTTGTTTTGAGATTCACTTTGTAGTTAAATTTACATCATCTTGTACTGTGATGTTCCAGTTGTAAATCTCTCAAACATAATAATTCCAGTATCCAGTAGAGTGAAACACAGATCTGTAATGTGATTTTATTGCCTGTGGACATTATACACTAAATCTGTGCTTTCATGACAATGACAATTTGAAAACACAGTTTGCTGAATATTGTACAATTTTTTATGTATGTTACTGTTTTATACATTCCCGCCTGACAGCCTGGAGCAAGCAAGACAAGTACTGTATCTGATGTTTGTTGAATAAATGTAAACTTTGTTTTTTATTTTTTGTGATGTGTGGGCTATTTTATCATCAAAGCTTTTTTCTTTAATTTTATCTTATTTTTAACTTCTGTATGTGTGAAATTGCACATTACTTCTGCTACTGTTAGTTAACAGAAAGGTGCTAATGACTGTACAACATTTAAAGTGTTATTTGTTAATGGATTTTTACATTTCTAAAGGATTAGGCTCCTGAATGAATATAAAAGGCCAGGCAGTTTGACAGGACAATGACCTTGGCTAAATGTTTTCTTTTCTTTTTTCTGCCCCTCTGATGTGCTCTGATGATCAGAGGGGCTGTTCGGATTCCTGGAGTGGTTCGGGGTCATCAAAGGGCAGCTGTCCACTATAAAGGGGCCTGGCTGGAGCTCCGTCTGCACAGAGCATCATTTGAGCTCGAGACCAGCTGGAGGAAGGAAAGACATCTTCTCATTATTGTCGGAGTAGATGTTGTGAGTTTTAGTCAAAATGGAAGCTCGGGTCCTGACAGTTTTCTGCACAATCCTCCTCTGCTCTTCTGGACTTGTTTTCTCCACTCAGGCACTCAGATATCACACCGGCCTCGAGGCCAGTTTAGCATTCAGAAATCTGTCAGTGAATCATCGCAGCAGATACCCTCTGTACATGATGCAGCTGTACCGCTCCTTTAGGACGGCTGATTTGTCATCAGTAGCTGCCAACACCATCACTACACAAGGTGACAACCCATCAGTGCACAGTTCTGACTCCGTCATAAGTCTTACAGCCAGAGGTGAGTGAACAGTTTGTGTTTTTTACATTACTGGATATAAAGCATGTTATATACTGTATATGTTAGTTTCACCTCAGTGTGATCTGTCCTCCAGATACTCTTCGGTCGGTGCATTATCTGTGTTATCAGACCCTCTCTTTTTACAGCCCTGCAAGTGTCAAAATGCTTATTCGGCTTTAAAGGCTTTCTCTGTTTTATGTGACAGGGTGTGTATATTAGCCCTCAGACGTCCTTGCACCAGGGGGGTTCAATACACATCCTGTCCTGTTCAACCTCCCACACGAGTGTTTTGACATTTGTCCAGGGATCTGGCTTGCCCAGAAACATCCAGACTGCTGACTGCTTTGTGTGAATTTGAGTTCTCATTTAAACGTTTTGCCTCATTTTTAGGTTGCTATCAAGTGGGTGAAAGATGGACCGTCACGTTTGACATGTCGTCCATCTCTACCAGTGAGCTTGTCCAGCTGGCAGAACTTCGGATCAGACTGCCAGCTTTCTCTGGCTCTAAGCGTGCCACTGTCGATTTGTATCACTCCAGAAAGCAGAGCTGTGACCTGAACAGCACATCATGCCAGAATGAGCAGCTTTTCCTGGGGAGCTTTAGCACATTACCCAGCAGCTCCAAGTCCCCCTGGAAGGTTTTTAATGTGACTGCTCTGTTAAAATACTGGCTCTACCAGGGAGATGGAGTGTGGAGTCAGGAGGCCTCAGGAGAACTTGACATGGACCTTGGGAGTGGTGCTGGAGATGAAGCGGAGATACATGGCAAGTTCCTCTTCAAGAATTTTGGATTGAGGCAAAGAAAAATACACCATCCAACCATGAACCGGGTAATGATGGTCATCTTCTCCAAACACAACCTGCCCCAAGAAGGCCTTACAGCATACAGTCTCATACATACTGTGGAGAACTCCAAGTATGTGGCCATGGATAGAGTCAGCAGTGACGGTCAAAGTCGACGCCACAAAAGGAACAGGATGGAGAGGATTAGAGTATCTGACGGAGCGTCGCCCACTGCTGCACCGGCAGCAGAGCCGGCCCAGAGGCCGCTATGTCGGAAGGTGGACATGTGGGTGGACTTTGACCACATCGGCTGGGACGAGTGGATTATTCACCCTAAGCGCTACAATGCATATCGCTGTGAGGGCGAGTGTCCTACACCACTGGATGAGTCCTTCCATCCCACCAACCATGCATACATGCAGGTAAGGTGAAAACTTTGATTTGATCCCATTTATCTTTTCAGAATGTTCAACAATCACAAGTTTTTGTATGGTTGCTGGTTTGTTCATGTGAATTACTCATGCTTTTTTTCAGAGCCTCTTGCGACATCACCATCCAGAAAGAGTGTCTTGCCCGTCGTGCGTGCCAACACGCCTCAGCCCGCTCTCCATGCTGTACTTCGAGCACGATGATTTGGCCCTGCGGCATCACGAGGACATGATTGTTGAAGAGTGTGGCTGTCATTGACGGCCAGACCATCACTGGTTTTCACTGCTGTCACAAGAGCAACTATTGACTGGGCATAGTCTCCAACTTTAATCCAACTGTTTCTTTTGTGTCTTCATGTAAAACATAATATTGAAATAATAAACTAAGAGCTCCTGGTCATGGTCCTTTATAACACATGAAAGGACACGACTTAAGTTTGAATGAATATATTTCATCCATACTGGGTGCTGTACAATAGTATGTATCTTTGTAAGGAGAAAGCCATTTTGCAAATGTTATGTTGTCTATTTATACATTATACTGTATATTTTGTACATAAAATCCAAAAAAAATATATTAAAACATTTTATTTTGACATGATTGTGATGTTTTTTTGTTTTTTGATTATTGGGTATTTATGAATTTAAAATGTATATACACTGGATTTCAAGTTTAAAAAAAAAAAAGAATTGCACAGCTTGACATTGACCACTGAAAATTTTAAAGAGGAGAACTCAAACCACATAACTTAAAATAGATTGTAAAATATTTCAGTGCCATATACTTAGTGGTATTTAAATCCCACATGCAAATCGTTATAATAATAACAACCATTATTTGCTTTCATGTATATCTTTATGATTTGCAATGTTTAAAAAATATTCAGGACTTGATATTAGAGAGTATTTCTACATATTTCTTTCATCTAGATTGCACTGGTAGTGATTTCCATTGACTCTCTCAGCAGTCGCTATTTCACACAATAAAATACACATAAAACTGTTGAATACAACTTAACTTCTCAGAGGCTCAACCTGCTTGTAGATACTCATCTCCGTCTTAATCCCACTTGTCTTCTGTGACTTGTGACTGCTAATGTCTTTGACTTGGCCACCTCCAATACACATCTTTGGGCCTATTACAACACACACACATCATCAGAGGTCATTGGTGTCCTTTCTGGCTGGGCTTTTTGTTGTTGTTGTTGTTGATTGTGATCAAACAGGCAGGCCGAGTGGAACAACACAAAATGCATGCTTAAGGATGGAGCAGTGGGGGGAGAGAAAAGCAGTAGCATTTGTTTACTTTGGAGAGGGGGTGTCAGGAAGCAGAGGTGACAAGGGGAGATTGAGACCTCAAACAAAGAAGAGCGAAGGAATGGAGGGAGTCACCGTCTGCATGCTGAAGCTACTGTGGAGGAAGGACAGGGTGGACTGGAAACGATCAGCTGAAACTGTTCAATCCACACTTCCACCCAAGACAAGACCAGACTAACTTCTCTGGGAACTTTCAGTTTTATTCACCTGATGTGTTCTTACTCAAGTTGTCTCTCAGAGATGGTGCCGGGAAGCTTTTAAACAGGTTATATGACTTACATTACAACTAATGAGTTATACAATGATCAACTATGATGAGTATAATGAAGCTGAACACACTGAAGCAGAGCTCGATGTCATCACCTCCAAATCATGTGTCAGTTCTCACACATCTGCTTCATCCTGAACAAACCTTTCTGTTTGGTGGTCAGACAATTCCACTTTCTTTAGCAGCAGTAATTACAAATGAATGCAGATGTAACAGACTGCTGCGAAAATGTTTTTATATTCCTCATAATGCTTTGTCAGCAGGTCTTCTGCTACATAAGGTCCTGCTTTGCATGTTTTCAGTAGAACAATGAACAGGTACTATTGATGCCATCTACCTTCATGACATCATTGTGGTTTACAGAAATCAGTGGTTATTGCTTTTCATCAAAAACATTTTTTTGTTAATTTTCTTAAGCCATTTATTCCTATTCAATTTTAAATTGATATCTTAGCATATATGTTTGTAAAAGAAACTTGGAAGGCTTAACACAGCTCTTCATATTCGTATCTGTGGATTGCTAATTGTCCAATTCCACCTGATTATGCACATCTGGCACTTGGAAGACGCACTAATAGAGGATGCATCCCAGGACCGACATGGGAGAGAAGTAATAAAGACAAATATAAACCTTCAAGTCACTTTCCTCCATGAACAGAAAACAAACAGCCTCAACAAAAGACACTGACACAAACTGTCATGTTCAAACAACTAACGAAGAGAGGACTAGCTAATGGTTGTTAGTGACTCTAAATAATGATCCCAACAGAACCCTTTGTGTTTCTGTTGTGTCTCGTGTGAAAATAATTATTTTGTCTCTGAAGAATTATAAGCAATGTTATTTGCCATTTTAACCACACAGCTAAATCCTCAAGAATTTGTAACATCTAGCATCAGTCTACTTTAATTATCTTGCAGGGTTTGTGCAGGTTTCAATAAGTTCAATTTAAGACCATTACAAATGCAATTTAAGACCTATTTCACTTCCATACTGCCCCCCATACTGTTTGGTGGTTTTGTTCCAGTGTGATCAATACAAATTTGATTCATTATTTGGAAGCATTTATATAATACACTCGCACCAAAGCCACTTCAGAATTAACTTAGGAAACTTGGGCAACAGAAGCTTGTAATAGGAATGTTGCATACCCCATGTAGCTCTTCAGGAGGGAGTTTCTCCCAGCCATGTACAGTTGTATATTGACCTCTCTTTATACAGTCCACTAACTGAGGTTATCAGTGGCCAGCGAGCTCTGAGAGGAATTCCTCTGATATACCTTGTGCTGAATCAGGGGAGCACAGGAAGTGCTAAAGGCTCTTAAGCAACATGTCATCGTCAAGATTTATCATTTCAAGATGTGTATTAGCTCTTCACTTACTTTAAATCAGGAAACATTTGACCTGCAAATAAGTCAGTTGTGGTCATCAAATCTTTAACTTTTCATTTTACCCTGGTATGAACAGACGGCTTTCATGTTCAATGTATATCCAGACCAGTGAACAGATGAATATGAAGACATGACCCGTGAATTTTGTAAAAGTTCGATCCACTGACATGAGCACACAATTAATACACACAAAGTAATACATGACAACAACAGAGCGTCGTTTGCTTTAATGTTTTGTCACCGTACAAACCAGATGAAAATCTGTTTTCGAAATTTGATCAACAAAATTAGGTTTTACATTCTCCGTACGACACTTAAAACTCGTGAAAATCAATGAATTATACAGTATCTTGAACATTTCAAGGCAGTATCTGAAGAGACGTGTCAGGAACCGTGTGGAAATAAAACCGCGTCAAGTGAAAAAAAACCTTCTGGAATGGTTATAAATTCAGCTAAGTTCAATAATCCTTTTTCCAAATTGATCTCCATTTTCTTTCTTTTCTTTTTTTTTGGCAGTTCTTATGGATGAGGCTTTGTTGGTGTTAAGTACTTCTCAGTGTTGATTTTAAACTTGTAGCCACTACAAGAAGGCACACTGTGTGTCTCAGTTTCATTACAGATTTGTTCTGGGCAAAACAAGCAAATAAAATTGAAAAAGACAGACTTTAAAACACTAAGACACTGGAGATACTGAAGACGAACCTCCGTCCTCATGGAATGGATGATGGGAAAAGAGAAGGTGCTCCTGAGTCTCTCTGCACAGCATCTTGTTGGGAAGTCTGACATCTTAACACTTGTTTCAGGACCATCTAAATGTCCATTTCAAACTGGGAGTCATCACCTTAAATAAAAAAAACACACACAAAAACTAATATTTCATAAACTGAACACAAAATGTTGTTTTCAAATCTATCTACGCTTCATCCAAATGCGAGGGTCCCCCCGTGATGTTTGTTTGAGGTGTGAACTTACCAGTGTTGCCACTATCAGGTGCAGTGATGCTGTTGTTGTTCAGGGCCTCTCCGTTAGGGGCCTTCTCATTGGTGTCTCTGAAGGGAGGACTGGTCACCCCTGGAATGATGGGCAGACCATGCGGAGGAGTCTTGGCCACGGGAGAACTGCGACACTCCAGCAGGAACTTTCGGTCGTAGATGATCCTGGTACCTTTTGTGTGAAGAGGCAGGAAAAGAGAAGGATGACCCATCAGCTGGTTTAGCCATGCTCCACCATCACTGGGTCAGTCATCATATTCATGCAGGCGGGCAGTTCGTCCATTTTAACCTGAAACTGCTCATCAATACTCTGCTGCAGCTTCCTCCATCTTCTCCTCAAGTGCTAAGACTTTGGTATTGTGGATGTAACTAAAAATTTAATGGTCACGCATGTGTTTATTACAGGTGGTTTAGAAGAAATCCTCATTGTGACACTGATTTTTCTTTTTTATTCAAATAACTATATGAGCACATATAAATGTTGCATTCCTTGATTTCTGACTGAACTGGGGTGTTTTATATATTTTGGGTATTGCCAGATTATACCATACACGGACATCTGATCAGCTAAATTATCTAATTTGGCCTTTAAATGATGAATAGACAAATCAGACGTGTTTGAAACACAACTTACATCTTACTTACATCAAGTGTATCAATGTGTAGAAATCAAACCTTGTTGATTTAAAATAAAGATTTAACAGAAGTTTGTTGGGTTTATTGGATTTGTCAATCAGCAGGAGCTGAGAATGACATCAACTAACCAAACAGAACCGATCCGAAGGAAGCAAAGTGTTGCTGTTTACATGTTCCTCACAATTTGACGTGCCACAAATAAAACGTCGACTTAAATGTCAGGCTTACGCTGGAAAGCACCCATCACAGCTTTAGTTGTCGGTGACGTACGGCCACCGGCATCTTACGCAGCGGAGGACGGTAGGTGTCGCTAACGTTCCGAGATCAGCTGATAAAACCACAATTAAAAACCTGCAAACACAGCTCATTTACGGACAGAGCAGTGATACGAGTGGTATTTATAACACTCAATTGCACAAGATCACACTTCATTGCTTCAGAGCCGGCAATGCTCAGTTTCCCTTCCTCTATTTTCAACCAAACACCTGCTAGATAGCGTTAGCAGTTAGCTTAAGCAGAGCTAGCAAAGTGGTTATGCGCAGCAGCGTTTGACAGCAACCGACCTCATGGCGTTTGCCTGAGCGTGCCATGCGCTCACTGACAGTTTAGCTGTTTGGAGCATAAATGACGGCACGTTTCTTCGGCACATGCAAGTTAATAAATGTCTGACAACAGTTCGTACCGCCCGGGGTCGTGCTGAACAGGGTGCCTCCGGGAGTCGTGGAGTAGTCGAGGGGCATGTGCGCCGACTCGTTGATCGTCACCCTCCTGGTCGACGGGATGGCCTTGGCAGTGGTCTTCTGGCAGTCAGTGGACATTTTCTCTCAGCAATAATGAACTAAAACTATCTAAAGAACATGAATCAGGCAGAAAGTCTTGGTTTGACAAAACAAAGCCACGCCTGCTTCATATATTGCTTTGGCTCAACAGAAAAGGCGACTTTCGGATAAATAAAGACCTCTATTTCATAAGTGCAAATATACGAAAGGTAGAATCTAAATACGTCACATTACAACATGCAGCCTCACACACACAGTGTCCAGGTTCTTTGTTAAAAGGACCTGAGCACACGTTCCTCCGCTTCCACTCACTCTCTACATGCAAACAAAACAATACAGACTGCAGACAAGCTGCAGGGGAAAATGCTCCACAGACAAAATTAACCTATTCCGCCCCCTACTGGCACATAAAGCCTGTGCAAGTTAAGTTTGCAAACGCTGCTAATGTGCCCACGTCATCATAAAAACTATGATCTGGAGGCTAAATGATCAATTCTTATGACCTTGCCAGAGGAAGTTTAATTTTAGCCTTAAGCTGCTGCAAACACAAGAACTAGCTGCTGTTTTGTAGAACTGCATTAATTTAATTTAATGGATACCGAAAATGAATACATCGTACCATGTTTTGCAGACAAACCACTGCATTCATTTATCTATGTGGGCTTTTGCAGAGTTTCAAGGAGCAGCTTTGCCATTATATTGTGCACAGGACAATGACAGGCCTGGGGCAGCTGTGCATGTTTATTATAACACTTGGTTTGTTCAAATCCATGGTATGATCATCAGCATGTCTGCAAAGTTTCACAAAAGCATACACACAAAGACATTTCATTTCTTTATTAATTTTGTAAATGTTGAGCTGGTGTACAGAGTAAATTGTCAGTAGATGTCCTCGGATTTGATTGGATTAAAAGGCTTTTACATTTATATTTTTAAATTCATGTTTGACTCTCCATAACAATAAAAAAAAAAGCAAACGAAAAAGGTTAAAATACCCACAAGACCCCTATTTATCCCCAGGTTGCAGGCTTTACCCAGAACTCAACAGTCTCTTGGTAGCTACAGCTGTATGATGCTTAAAGTACATCCATAACATAACTAGAATCCCATTTGACAAGTAAGGGTGCATAGCATTCTAAGTAAATATATATATATATTTTCATATATTTCATATATATATAGCCTTTTATGTTAAAAACATTTTCTGTGCATGTGCGCAGTTGCATTCCTTATTATTGAGTAATATGCTATTGCGTAAATGTCTTCAATCCATTCTAAAGGAATATACATGTGTTCTCTAGTTTTTGCAACAGTTAATATTTTTGCATGAACTTCGTACATGGCATCATCTCAGTAGTCCCTCAGTGCAGGGCTGAATTATTCTGACGTAGCCACTCCTCCCTCTGCTTGCACTGGACTCCTCCTTTCAAACTGCGTTCGAACTGTCACCATGTGGAAGCCGTAGGACCGGCTCAGTCTTATATTTGGTAAAGGGGGTAGAAATTAGGGGAAGGTTGTGTTGAGGAAAAATGCTTGTCATCTTGAAAGACTAGCCATCGGAGCCACCAAGCCTCCCCCCAAAACTCCACCCAACTTAAGTTATCTTCCTTATTGTCTGTTCATCAGACCCCCCACCCCACCCCAACCCTGACATCAGCAGTAGATACATAAGCGGCCCCTGCTTCAGAAATCAACCCAACCATAATTATGAGCCCTTAGAGAGCAACTGTATGCTATAACATAAGGGGAAATACACTACTACACTGCTGTGTAATCTTTAACGACATCTAACTTTACATGATTATTAAAAAGGGATTTTTCCTAGTGTCCAAAACCCATTTGAGGCTTCCCTCTTTAAATCTCTCCTCTTACATGATTTCTATGTATGTTTGTAATAAATGTTGATGAACAACAGCAGATATTGAGTTGAAACAACAGAGTGAATACAGTGTCATCTACTAAAGTACAGATCCAACACAGATGACTACTTTATAACAAGACTTACGGTTTACCAGGACCTTACATTCATCATCTCTGGCTGTGAAGCCATACTAAACAAACACTTATTGATGGGTGATTATTGCAACGTTTTGGTGACTCACATATTGTTTCCATAATAAAGCATTCAATATCTAACATAAAACATCTAAAATAAATTCATATAGGTAATTGATATCATGTGAGATGGCACGCTTATTGAGGTAAATCAACTTTAAAAAAATATGTGAATTAGAATTACACATATAATCTGAGAGCCTCTGCTCTTTGTCCATTAGCAATATTGTTTCCTGTGATATTATCACAACTTCAACAAGTCCTAATATCCAGGACTGAATAGATGAAATTAAAATTGCACACACACACACACACACACACACACACACACACACACACACACACACACACACACACACACACACACAC
>JBBPCS010000386.1:10036085-10057941 GCA_037974645.1 Hollardia meadi | reverse complement strand
ACACACACACACACACACACACACACACACACACACACACACGCACACACACACACACGCACACACACACACACACAGGCTTCAGATAGCACTTCACAGGACAACTGGCTTTGCAGCTTTGATCTTGAGAGCTGTCACATTACAAGATCTTTTAGGTCGGGTGTTTTGCTGAGTGCACGTTGTGCCAACCCTTTTGCCTGAAATCATTCACTGCAAAACCATAATGATCTATTTGCATCAGATTTGTATGGCATTATATAGATTACACAATGGGACATTTTAAACAGAGGATAAATGGATAAATTACAAGAAGGAGTAAATTTAAACATACTGTAATTGATAATATCAATTCGGTGCTTAATACATTTACTTGCATATTTGCTGTTATTCACAAATACAAGCCCATACATCTGAGGTAAACATGACAAAGCATTTGTCAGAATTCAAGCAGCCTGAATTCTTGTATTAAGTTGTAAAAACTGAAAGAAATATATATATATTTTTTTTTTTCTGAAAGGTAGAAAGAAAATTACTGTGACAATAATTATCATTTCAGGTTTATATGGATATGTCTTCTTACTCACCTGCAATAACACTGGCTGAAACTCTGTATATCAAAACAAATTCTGTAAAAAAAAATTGTATGTTTGTCCCCATTTCCTGATTTCATCTTTCATTATGTTTTTGTGCCTTGCTGGTATGTCATTTATATTTTAACCATTTGTTCAACCGAAGATTCAAGCCATTTTGCTATGCCAGCATCGCATTACACATCATTAGTATTGATTTAAAGGTACATTCAGATGCATTTAATCCAGAGAGACTGGATTAAATGGTCCAGCCCACACGTCAGAGGAAGCACTGTGGGTCAGTCCCATACCTGTCAGTCTGCCTCACTGCTTAACTCTCCGCAGACTGGCACATTTCACTATCTGAGCACCTTTCTTCACATCCACAGTATCGGGCTACATCGGGGGGAAGGGGTTGGCAGCAGAGGAGGGACAGGGATTGAGAAGACGTGGGATGACAGGGGCAGAACAAGAAATTGAGGGAATGTTAGTAAGGGAGAGTAAAATAAAAGAGAGGTGACAGGGAGAAAAACAGAAATGGAAGAACAGAGGAAGGAAACAGTGCCACAAAGATAAACAACAGAGGAGATGTAGTAGAGAAGTAAGAGACAAATAAGTAAAGGAAGGGGAAAGAGGGGGGAAAAGAAAAAAAAATTATGTATAAACAGTAAAGCAAGGACAGAAGTGATGGGTGGCAGTTGGAAAGACAGTTGAAGATAAGAGGGCATCAGAAACATGTATAGTCTTTGGGATTCGGAGTAGACCTGTGTCAAATAATATTTGAAAACACATTTTGTAATTGATTTCTTGATATTCAGATGAATATGATTTGACCACATAGACAATACAAAAAAATGCAAGAAACCCTAATATTCTGAATTGTCTTGATGTGTTAAACCCCCGTAACCCCTCTGCAAATTCCTGCAGGTATATAAAAACTTTAATATTTTAAAGTTTTTATAGGGGTAAATACTATTTGACCCAGCTCTGATTCAGAGAGCTGCAGGTTTGAGTGATACAGCACACAGTCACAGTTGAAGGACTACAAGCTTTAATGAAGCCAAACAAAACAAAAAAAAGACAGAGGAGTCATTCATTCAGATAACTGATGGGGACAGAATGGAAAATATCAATCAATTTGTTCAGTAATTAATGTGCAAGAAACAACTGTATGAAGTGTAGGAGCAGCTTAGTGATGAATAAAATGATGACCTGTGAGCACTTCACCCAAAGCAACCAGAGCAGAGTGGACTCATTTGTTCCTCTTGCATGCAGATGATGAACATGAGGGAATAATATTTGTGTGGAGATTAATGTAAAAGAAGGTCAGCAATCAAACAACTAGCCATCTTTAACTTTGCACTCAACCTTCGCCAGTATTTTAGGACCAACACATAAACAAACAGGGCTATTGCTTTCAGGATCACACACTCAAATAATGTTCTCAGCCTGTCGTACTAAAGCTCATGCAGGTGAAGCTACTCAGGGACTGTTGGGATATGCCTGGGGAATCACGATGAGATGAGATTTTTAAGCCCGCCGCAGCACAGAGTACCCTGTTCACTATAAACTAGCTGCTACATGGACGGTGTTCAGCTGTATCATCAGATCTGATTCAGTCCATGTGGGCTCTAAGTACTTCCTGCACCTCCTAGTTAATAACGGGTGCCTCAGGCGTCGCAAAGGCCTCACAGGCCAACAGAGAGCTGTCTGCAGATCAGAAGCCCACCTTGCTGCTGTCCCGACCCAGGATGGCGTAGCTCATGAACTGCTCAGCATCAAGCTCCAGCTCGTTGGCATCCTGCAGAGAACCCTCCACGCTCACCTCCTGAGCCCCCTCCTCACCTGAGCCCTTCCCTCTGCGCACAACCTTGCGCACAATCTGTCACAAATGCACACAGGAGGGTGGGAGAGAGTGATGAATGGAGGCAGAGAGTGGATAAAAGACAGAGTTGGTGAAATATAAAGAAATGGAAAGAAAAAGTCAGTTCAAGAAAAAACCCCCAATGTGAAATCTTTTTTTTTTGAAGGCACACATGTGTGATGAATGCTGATGAACTTTATAATGATTATTAGTTGAATAATCATTCTGTGGAGGGATGCTGAGTGAGCGTGGTGATACGGACATGTGGGGAACAATTACCCAGTTTAAGAATACAGCATAAAAACATGTTGAGGTGACTGACCTTTTTTGTGACAATGTTTCCATGTTCATCTGTGAACTGTTCCTCGCTTACTTGCTCCCCGGGAACATCTTCAACCTCATCGCCCTGTGAACAGAAAAACAGTTGTGCCCAAACTCAAATTATGCACAAGGCATTTAATGTTTGCTGTGACACCAATTTTCACCATAAACTGCACAAAGTACTAGACTTGCATTTTAGTGTAACTGCTACAAGATATGACTTCCCAAGCCATTAGAAATTAAGTACAATCAGGATGGTGGAAATAAAATTGGCACCCAGTAACTTACAGACTTAAAGAATGTTAAAATAGCTGTCACTGCAGTGTAATTATTTGCATGCCATAAACCACTCCTCTAATTGGAAAAACAGAGAAGCACATGAACGACAGATGGGTGAGGGGTTAGGGATATGTTTGTGGAAGCATGTAAATCCACCAGTTGGGATCCAGGAAGCTCACTAATGTTTCTTGAGAGATGAATAATTACAGTTCATGAGGTTCATGACAATGTTGTTTTAGCCCCTGATAATTTGCAGCGAGTCTACACAGCTATTTATAAGCTCAAAGGCATTCCTAAAGCCCGGAGGAGTGAGAACAAGGGCCAGTCGAGTCTGTAGACCTGAATGGAAAACTACAACATTTGTGTTTGAGTTGGCAGAGACAGTAGGAAAAAAAATGCCACAGAGTCCATGAGGCTTTTTAATAGAACTGGAGTCCAAGACAATCTATTTACATCCGAACGGCAGGAGATAAATTTAGCCACATGTGCGCAGTAATCTGAAGGTAATTGAACAAAATCGAATTATTGGAGGATGAATTATTGTATTGATTTGATTTAGTTTTCATTATTGTCATATACAACATTTCCCCACTACTACTATTGTCACAGTCACTCCACTCATGCACCCTGTCAACACCCTTATTACCACAAACCTATCCTGTATCACTCCTGCATTTTATCAAACACACTGCACCCTTCAGCCTTTCACCAAACAGTATTTCCTCCTTCTCTCTCCTGTCTCCTTGTTGTTTTCCAGCCTCTCTTTGTACCTTAAGGATGACTCTACGGCGGACCACTCTGGTGGTGACGTTCTCCTCTTCATCGGCCACCCCCTCGACCTCCCCAAGCTCACGGTCCAGCTGAGCGTGTATGTAGGTGAGCACTGACCGCACAGAGCCGCTGGCTATGTGGAGGACATTCTGACAGCTGATGACCAGGAAAGCCAGCAGAACGAAGCTGAAGAGGAGCTCTGTCACCAGGGCCCACATCGCCCCACTTTGATTCCCAGCAAAT
The DNA here is from genome assembly GCA_037974645.1 of Hollardia meadi. NCBI lineage: Eukaryota > Metazoa > Chordata > Actinopteri > Tetraodontiformes > Triacanthodidae > Hollardia > Hollardia meadi. Next base: position 10,053,894 of record JBBPCS010000386.1, on the reverse strand, counting down.
CAACACAGCCCAACTCGACAACACACTCACTTAGCCTTCAGTGACTCCTGCTACCCCACACTCCTTTGAGCTAAGAGAAAAGGTGACAGCTGCAGCCCTCTGCCACTGGTTTAGTCGCAGTTTGGTTGTTTGTCTTTCACTTCATGTCCGTTCTCCATTAGCTGGGTCAGTGGGCCCTTTCCTCTGGTCTCTATTGCTTCTCCTTCCCACTGTCAGGTCAGGGGTACCCACTCAATGACTCGCAACCTTAGGAGGCTTCTATTCCCACCTCTTTCTTTCTGACCATGTGATCTGTGGGCTTTAAATATCTCTAGCTACTCCAGTGTGGTTCTGTATGCAGCAGTAAGAGCACTAACAAACCTGTCCCCTGACTTCCTTCAGGTACTCTCATTACAAAAGGATTATTTATTTTCCTCAAAAAGCATATCCCAAGTATGCAGCACTGCAACACATTGTATCTACAAACACTAAACTGAGACTGAATCAAGCTAAATGGCTCCCTCTTCACCTCTATGTACCACATATAAAAAGAAAAACAAGCCCACAAAAGCCCTAAAAGCAACAGTTTTTTCTGCCTGTCACACACTTTCACAGCTAAGATTGTCCTTTACAGTGTGATGTGGTGGTGTTGTGCCAGAGAGTTAACACATGGAAATGACTAGGGTAGGGATCATGTAACATGAGTGGGACAGTGAGAATAGTTGCTATATTTGGCCAGACATGCTGTTTGTGCCCATCTTGGGGGCCCTAGCCTGTGTGTTTGGGTGTGAGTGTGATCGTTTGATGTATGCTTTTAGGATTTATCATGAATAATTTAATGCTGATTTGAACTTTAAGTCTGACTTCTAGGACGAACTCGCACTTCTGGCTGAATCTATAGTACATCATAGTTAAAATCAATGTATAGAAATCCTGGTGTTTATTTTGCCATACTAGCAAGATGGCACTAGGGTTGGCAATGTCGGTCTTCAGGTCTTTCTACCCCTTTGGTGCAGACTGAAATATCTCAACAACTATTTGACTCATTGCCATGAAATTTCATACAGACATTCACAGTCACCACCCCATGGCCTTTACATTTGTGGTTTGTCATAAAATTTGATACACACATTCATGTATATGAGCATTGTCATTGTGAGCACATTAGAATCACAGATGTGGTTAGTGTGTGTCTGATGCACATTTTTGTCATCTGCAGTGCCTCATCTTGTCGCTTGTAACTTCAAGCGGACATGATTTATTTTTCTGATCGCCACTGTTTGTGATGGGCAACGTTGACTTATTAGTTTAAGCCAAAACATGATCTTTTCCTAAACTTAAACAATCTACGACTGCAAACTTAAAACATTTTTAAAAACACCTGAAAATACTGTGTTTGCTGAGTCCGAATTACTGCCTTGCGGTTGTATGCCTCCGTGCACCAGTCAACTTGCAGTTTACATCCATGTCTATCCAGACTTATATATGTAGTGACTGATAGAGAGCTTCGTCACATAAAAAACATGGATGCTTCATACACATCTTCAACACAGCCACACAGAAGATCTATACAATCAGCACAGTTTTAAGATGGGCAGCCAAGATTCGTGTCACCAATTCAGTATCCAATAAAATTTGAAATATTGTCACAATCCCCTTTTCTGTTTCCGAGTTATGGCGTTGAATAATGGCCAGAGAAGTGTTGTATCAGAACATTATGATGTCACAGTGAAGCTGACCTTTTGAATATAAAATGTCATCATTTTATCCTGTGAGACATTTGTGTGAAATTTTGTTATAATTAGCGACTGAATTCTTGAGTTATGACTGAAATTGTTTGTAATAGGTCACAGTGACCTTGACCTTTGACCCCTGACAACTAAAATCTAATCAGTTCATCCCCGAGTCCAAGTGAATGGTTGTGGCAAATTTGAAATGGCCCTACAAGGCAGAATATCACTTCCCTTTTATTTTAAATGTATTATTTAGTGTTTAATGCGAGACAAAAGACAAAACACTGACACGGCAACGTGAGGAGGAAGATGATGAATACAGTTCATTTAACAGGGAATAATATCGCTTTCCATGTACATAGATGTGAGACCAAATATACAAATAATATGAAAACAACAAGGCTGAGACTGTCACGGAGCTCGCCGAAGCATGCACTGCCAGTGCCAGTTAACGCCTAAGCAACATTTCTCACTCCATACAAAGTGAAATGTCTGTATAACTGATAACTTGTCATAGAGGACACACATCCCTCTTGTTTTGCGTGGGAGGAGCAACACACTCACCTGGCCCTTTAGGCGCACGTCGTCCCAGGCCCTCAGCTCTGGTACCCTGTGCGGGAAGCCCAAACCCTTCTCAAATGGCTGGGTACCTCTGAAGTGCCCCCGTAAGATCTCTGAGTGCCCCATGTCCCTCACAGGCTGAAGCAAGGCCTCCTGGGAGATGTGGGACTGGTCTCCGTCCATGGCGTTACACACCGATGACATCATGGTGTCCACGGCCTGCCTGGGTTTAGGCTGACTGCCCACCCAGGCCTGTGTAGGGTCTGTGACAGGGATCCATCCCGGGCCTGTCTGTTCCTGCAGGTAGGAAAGGAAAGAGCCTCCACCACCTCCGTTTCCACCATTACCTGACCTGGAAGTACAGAACGGATCAATGTGGAGGTGGTACACGTGTACATGCTTGCTCAAAGAAAAGTAAACCAACTTATCAAAACAGACTCCAGTACATTGCTAACATTTAAAGTCATGCAATAAAGACTGAGATGTTAGCACAGATCTGTTCCTCATTTCTGTTCTGTTGGTGTAATTGTGACTCTGCACCATCACCTGAGTGGCAGACAGAGGTCTGACTCACCTGTCTCCATTCCGATCTGCAACACAGCTTAGACCAGGTGACTCACTCAGCCGAGCATACACCCTTTGCTGTCCTGCAACAAGAGAAAGCCCTTCCACTGAGCCCGTCCCTCCTCCTCCTCCTCCTCCTCCTCCTCCTTCTCCACCAGTCATACTGGTGAACGCCGATGCCTCCGAACTTGCCTCTGACCCCTGACCATTGTTCAGCCCGTTAAGATTGATCCCAGCGATGGTACCCCCAAGCGAAGCTGGCGTGGCAGTGCTGAGCGAGTCAACACCCATCTCTGAATCGTCTTCAGGTAGCTCAATGGAGCCACTCAGCAACCCACCCCCTCCGCTGGCCGCGCTGGCCCGACTAGCCGGCCGACCCAGACTTCCATATGGCAGCCCTAGCAGACCTTCTGAATCATCAGCATTGCTGCACTCCAGCGAAGAGTCCTCCACAGGCACCAGGGAGGGGCTGTTGCCTGAGGGCCACACCTGGACATCAGACATCTCCATGAGGGTATCCTCTTCTGTGGTGGCAATGGGTGCACAGTCCAGACTGGAGACTTCCTGCCAATAAGGCTCAGAACCCAGCGGGGAGGGCAGGCTGTACTGCATGGACGCCGGTGAGAGAAGCTCTTCCTGCGCGAGACCATAACCTGGAGCGAAACAGAGAGAGGCACACTGACACCCAGCCCCCCGCCTCGCTCCCCACCTCACCCCCACAGCACCGGGACCCCGGGAGGGGGTAAGTGCCCCTGCCCAGGAGCTGGGCATCTAGGGGAGGAGTAGAGGAGGCTGAAGGGACAAATGGGAGAAGTGGGGAAGGAGAGAGGGGAGGGCCAAGACAATAGGAGTTGGAATAAAGGTGCAAGGAGCTTTAGACGAGAGCAACGGCAGCTTTTAGAAGAGGGTTTGTCAAGCTCGATCAGCCAGCGCTGACGGTAAGAGCAGCAGCGGCAGCAGCAACAGACACAGCCAGACGGGCTGAGACAGGCTGACACTAAGGTTCGGACCAAGCAGTGACTGCTGCTGCTCTGCTGGCTGCCACCTGCAGGGAGATGGACAGGAATTAATGCCTCTGCCCCCAACCTGGGGCTGGGACACACACCTGTCCAGCAGGGACACGCACACACATGCCATAAACACACTCTCTCACTCTCTATCTCATACTATCACACAGACATACATACACTCAGATATACATGCATTCAAACCCACTCAAAAAACAGGCAGGTTAATATTGTTGTCAGGCCGGATAGCATGCACGCAGGCAGTCTCATTCTCTCCTCACACACAAGTGCACAAACTTATCAGCTCACTCCAGCTATCCCAGTGGCACATAACAATCGATTGATTATAATGCATTCAATCCAACTTAGCTATATAAATGCATAAGCCATAGTATTGCTGACTGTCCAAACACAAACAGTAGACTTGATTTTCATTCCGTTGTGAAAGTCACATGGATGCTGCCTCAAGCATAAACCTGAATTGGTATTTTAAGTGCATTTATATCAATTAGTAAAACAACACATAATGGGGCTTTGGACTCAGGTCACTCCTCCGACACTCCTCCTTGAACACCCTTTGAAACAATATATAATAGATAGTGCACAATGTCACAGCAGCAGGAATGTTTTCTTTTGTTTATCTAATAAAAAAATAAAATAAAAATCCAGTTAAAGACTATTAAGAGTTTGTAAATATACATGTACATAGGATCTGCGTTGTATCTGTCTTGTAACCCGATCATAATGGATAAATTAGGTAAATAGTTTATTTAAATAATCTGATGAATAGCAATTTAGGTAAAGCAAAGTGTGAGTGGTACCATGACTGTAACAGAGGCTGATATAGGAGATGTAGTGCAGCGCATACAGTGTGTAGATAAGAGTGAGGAAAGGATGTGATTCCCCTTCTGCATGTGTGCATGCAGAGAGAGAGACTGACTGTATGTGTATATAGTGATGAGAAAACTGTGCAGAGCGCAGGGTGTAACTTGAGTCATGGCCGGCAGTGCTGCTGTTAAGTACTGCTGAGAGTGCAGGAGATATTTGTGACACCAAGCAGCCAGAAACACCTCTTGTCCTACTTTCTGCGTTGTCTTTCAACCTCTCAAGTGCTGTCTGTTGACTATAGAAACTATCATAAATATGTATATTTTTTGTATAGTGCTTTCTCTTTCGTAGTTATAAGCACCTTAAAACAAAGACAAAAATCAGCTGTAAAAACAGCATCAAGACTCTGGAATCTTTTTGATGACCACTGCTGAAATTCACATGTTTTGTGGCACTATATTGATGAGTAAAGAGTTAAATATAATCATTTCTTGTTTGCGTCAGAACAGAGGATGCTGAAGTGTCTGCTGTGTCAGGTTCCTTGGATTGTCCTTTGTCTTCACTTTAAATGCTGCATTATATCTGCATATCATTGCATGCCTATCCACTATATTATGGATTATTATACTATGGATCACTTGCAGATAAAAATGCGAGATGTTAAACCTCTGTATGAGTACATATGTTTAAATATCTGATGAACAAGACAAAGCCTATTTTGGAAAGAAGGTATTCCTTCCACATTCCTCTTGCAGGTAAATGAGATCAGGGATCAGGTATGTATTGGAAATATGGATTTAGTGTTAATATTTTTTGTGTCTATTTTTGGTGACGTCACACAAAATACAAAAGCATCATTTTTGTTTGACATGAATTTGTAAATGAATGAATTTGTCAGTGCTCTCTGGCCATGTCAGTATGAGGCAATGATGGTGAAAGAAGAGATTTGGAAATGAAAGAAAGACATTTGGGGAAATGGACGAATGAGAAAAATGAAAAATGTGTCATTGCCTGACCCCCAATTTTAAAGATACAAATACAAAAAACAAAACGAGCTCATGTAAAAACACATGTAAATCATATAAAGGAAATATATCCTTTTTTGTCCATACACTTACACACTGATACACTGGGCACACATGTATATGAAAGACACAAAACACTTAAAGTATACATTAGTATACCACTTAAACACACATAAGGGCGTTCGGACTGACAAACTCACACAGACTAATTGATGAGTTAAATTAAACAATAAGCACATTTACATTAAGGGAAGGAACAATATTACATTGACTCGTAGAACACTTACAAAAACATATATATTTCACACAATATAACCCATCAGATGGACACAGTTTACACATCTGTGACATACAAAACAACCACAACATTCATACATGAACTGAGCAAACACAAGTCAAATTTCACCAAAAAGGGTTGTGGCCTTTTTTACCCCCAATGGGACATATCACTGAGGAGGAACAGAGACAGACTGTAGGGTCATTCAATATGCATGCCATTCAAAGACATATGTCTGTTGGCCAAGCAGCATTATGTGCCAATGCAGTATTTGAGTCATCATCAACAAGCCAGTTACTCCTATCCCTCATCCCAGTGTCTCCATGCAAACACAAGGGGGAGTTGAGCGATGAAAGTCAGCCTCATGCACATGCAGACAGGCAGGAGGGCAGGGAAAGAAGGGAGATAAAATAGGGTGATGGTCACAGACAGAAACAGCGAGAGAGAGAGCGAGAGAGAGCGAGGGTCACCTCCCCCATCCCAGTGGGTGCTGAGGACACAGTCTGTGTGAGGGGTATTTGTCACAGAGCGGACACTTAAAAAGGTGGGGTTTTCAAGAGCACAAAAATAAAGAAAATGCACGACTAGTCGCAAAAAAAAAAAAAATACAGATGTGGGTCAGAGATCAACATGAGGCCGGCATGAGGTCAGAGTTCGGAGAGGAGTGAGAAGGAGGAAGAGTAGGACGGCTAGGCTGCAGATGACATGTCCAGAGAAACACAGAGAGAGGGACAGATCCACAGGGAATGAAAACAGGGCTCCCAAAAGGACATTCAGTGCACCAACATTAGCCCTAAAGAGACTTAAACTACTTCCCATGCAACCACAGGCAGAGAGAATTTAAACGTCCCCTTACAGAAGTATAAAAGGAGAAGTCTTATAATACTATATCAAGATCTGGTGTGTTTTTTATCTTCTAACCTGGAAATCATTTTGAATAAGCCTACCTTACCTACAATAGTGGACTAGAACTATTAGAAGAAACTAATAAGAAAAATCAGACAGACTTTATTGTGACAAAAAGAGGGAAAGACAGGTAAAGATAGAGAAAAATAGAATAAAGGATGGAGTATAACTGATTGCTGTACTGTACTGTGCTACTGTAGCAAATAATCGTTCAGCTTTAACTGCAACTTCTTACGTAAAAAAAACACTATTTTAAATATACAAATACAAAAAAGGCTTTTATATTGAGGACTGAACCTGAACACTTTTGGAGACATGCTTATTTACTTTTGTAGCTGAGGGTTTGATCATATTTATATGGTGAGTATAAAGCTACCGCTATCAGCCAGTTAGCATAGCTTCATATAAAGACTGGTAACAGGGAGAAACAGCCAGTCAGGCTCTGTCCACAGGTTAGAAATCCACCTACCATCACGTTTACTATTTTGTTTGCCCGACATAGTAACTTCTTGCCAGGAAACCAGAGGAGACTCCGGGAAGTTATAACAAAGATAGAGATAGAAACAGAGCCTGGACAGTCTAGGCTACCTGTTTCCCCCTTTTTCTAGTCTAGTCTTTATGCTAAGCTAAGCTAACCAGCTGCTTGCGGTAGCTTCATATTTACTGTGCAGACAAGACTTCTCATTTAACTTTTGGCAAGAAAGTGAATTAGCATAAGTGTCAAACTATTCTTTTAATATCAAATGAATAAATGAACCTGTGAAACAAATTGAGAAATAAATAAACTTTTTAAAAAGTAAAAAATATCTAATGCACAAGGCAATTGAAAAGTTAACAGATTTATTTTCCTTCACTGAGTACCACAATATTTTTTTAATTTATTTTTAGATGTGGCCTGATGGTTATTTTAAATTGCTTTGAGCATTTATAGATTTATTTTTCATTTCATTGCCTGTTTTATTTATTTATTGGATTATTTCTCAATTTATCTGGCCATTTTATTCCTTGGCTTGACCCATTTTATTTACTGCCTACAAAAACATCAAGTTTAGTGCTCCAATTGGTCACTGTGCACTTAATCCAGACAGTAGGTCATAAAATTCTTGAAAACCATCACTGTTATCTGAGATTAGCAGAAGATAATTTCCAGGTATTAAAAGCGCCACCACGCTGTAACGCCAAACATCAAAGCAGGGACGGCCTTTGGGAGGCAGGTAGCCAGACAGATAGACAGACAACACAGATACACGGTTATCAGATTCACTGCAGCTGTGATCTGAACGTCTCCCTTTCCACCCTTTGACCCTCATGGTTGTATCTCTATGCATTGTTACATCTCTGAGTATTGCTCCAGTTTTCACAGAACAGGACCTGTCACCTATCAGACTGACTCATCGCCAGCGCTGGGTACGCAGAAGATAAGCCAGTCCCAGTAGGAAGTGAAGCTCATACAGTCCAGAGGTGAAAATGGAGTCAATAAGATGTAGGATATGCATGTGTGAAGGAAACCATGAGGAAAAGGAGTAAAGACCGAGGACTGGTAAGGCCAGTTAAGCTAGGCTATACTTACAGTATGATCTATGTCAACTGGTCATGTATGACAACATGTTGTTTATAGACAAAATATCACTCTAAAATGTCTGTAACTAATTAAAACTGTTAATATAATAAAAATGACAACAATAATAAAATTACATATTTCGAATTTACATATCTCTATGTGAAGTGTTTTGCTCAAAGGCTATTCAGTAGGGGATCCTTGCAAACTGCAGTATTTAATGTGTCTTTTTTTGTATACTTCACTCTACTTTCCATCACACTGAATGAATACACAGACTCACTACAGAGGTTGTAGTACAGTAGGAGTGTCCTGAGTCCCTCTGCATGTTGCTGGGGGCAATAGTCCTGCAATAGTTTAATATTTGTGGCAGCTTTCATACACAACAGCATCACAGAGAGTAAATAAGAAAGACATGGGAATTGAGGGGGCAACAAACCTCACTTTGATTTCAGGGGATTTTAGGGAATAAGGAGATATGTTTATTGGAAGGGTTTTCTCAGGGTCAAGGCAAAATGGACATGGGGAAGGGGCTGCATTGTGGGATTTGGGAACCTGAACTTACCATTGGTCATACCAGGGGAGAGGTGCTCTCTCTCATTGTGTCGGCGTCTGCTGAGGTCACGGGAGCCTTGTCTCGCTGGCTGAGGCGGCTGGCCCTCCAACATGTTGACTATGTCCATACGGTCGATACTCTTAAGAGCTGCATACAAGCTCTCCACTGCAGTGAAGACGTGTGAAAGAGAGACACAAGCAGACATGGACAAAGAGAGGGGAGAGGTTCCCAGGACAAACAGCAATACCATTACAACCCCAATATGACTTCAACTGGGTTAAAGAGGCAGAAAGTAGCGCAAATACAGACATGAGGGGATGAGAGAAATTCACAGCAAACTCAGATGTCATATACTCACTTTTGGCCCTCTTTCCCTCGCGGGTGGCCCACAAGTTTAGCAGGGCAGAGCTCTGCTCCAGCAGCGAGTTGGGGTTCTCCACACGGATCTTATTAATGTCATCAACGCTGAGCTGAAGCTCACGTGCCAACTCTGTGCAGAAGATGAGTCAGAGAAGATCAAGTAAGTGAAAGAAATATTTATGTCATTGTTGATATAGTGCACACAGTCTGTTGAGATGGAGCACTGCTTCACAGTGGCTCTATCCACAAGAGGCAGAATAGTCTGTCGGTCAAACAGCTATGGCTCTTGGCAGGAGAACAGAAAATTATTAGTTTCATTGGCTGGTCGCCATGTTATAACTTTGTTTAATCGGCAGCGAGTTTGGCGCGCTCGTCAGACATGGAGAGATTTACAACAAATGAAAACAGATTCAGTATATTCCTGATCACTTACCAGCCCAGCTCAGTCCCAGTTGTTCTGCAATCACAGCCATCTTCAGCTCCGTCCTCTCCATGGCACTCATTGATGCTGCACAAACCAGACCAGTTGAGATTGTACCCGCATTGCAGCGCTCATTGTACAGATGTGGATAAAATAAAAACTACAACTTTAGCACAAAAACATACTGTGCCTTATACTATTATATCATCATTACACATTGAACAGGTATAAATATTCACAATTGGGAGAGTGAGAGCCTCATACCCATAGCAGGTTCATTTAGGGCGCTGTATCTTTCTCTTAAAGCCAGTGGGGTCAGAGTTCGCCGTCGGTCTTCACTCCCAATAATCTGAACAAGCAGCAAGCAAACAACACTTAAATCTGTCATCTCAGGGGAAATGACTGTGAACAAAGTCACTGTAATGTAAGATAACTTTGAGGACTTTACCTTGATACACGGAGGCATGGTAATATTGAGGTTACAGAGCACATGCTGGCAGTCCTCATACTTGGTGGACTTGCGTAGGAAAGACAGAAATCCAGTAGGCTCTTTACTGCTGTCTCTCACCTGAGACGCACAGACACGAGACACATATGTAGAGTGGGGAAGGAGCTGGTGGAGTAACATCGAGTGACAAAGAATATAAAACTGGAGACAGATTTGTAAGAGAAAGCCAAATGGTAGCACCTTAACAGAGACAGGAAGTCGGTTATCTCTGAAGGCCTGGAAGCTAAAGCAGCGAGGTTGCTGTGTGGCCTTCCTCACTGGCACGAGATTCCCTGAACACTCCAGGTGAAGCGGCATGCCCTCCATCACCTGCAAGACATCATACAGGCATTTGCCAAAGTGGGAAGAATGGCCCCAGCAGGACCTGTGGTTCCTATTGTCCTGTTCAACAAACTTCAACTAATGAGTCTGAAGTGTTTGACTGTGGTTTTGAATCCTTGACTCCTGTGAACTGACCTCTATGTCTCGGCTGCGAGCCACCTCTGTGAAGTTCTCATGTTGTTCCAGGGTTTTATCCATCTTATCATCGGTCATGCAGTAGCAGCGCAGGCGGCCCTCACGCAACTCATTCATCTTGGCAAAAACCACAAATTTGGCCATGTAGGGCACAGCCGACAGCTCTCTATAGAGCAGGTTGGCAAAGGAGATGGCCTCAGCTGTCCGAGGACAGTCTGCAAGCCAGAATCTGAGAGGAAACAATGACATGTAATCGCAATCTATTCTTAATCACAGTTGAGCTGCTTGCTAGAATGATTTGAGATGGTAAAAAGAATCATTTTATGCTATGATGGTTGATATATTGAACGTGTTGCCAACTTAACCTACCGTGCTGAAACATTGGTGGTGAAACTGGCACAGTCATTTGCATATAAAAGCTTGGTAGTGCCAGTAATGTCTTCCCATTGTGCCGGGGCTGTCCCACCTAGGAATCACACAGGATGAGAGAGGACTAACTGATTAATCTAGCTTTAGAAAAAGTCATAAAGAAGAAGGCTCATGGTGACAGTTTTTACAAAATGAGGACAAAAACTTTTTGATCCAACTATGGCACTGGCATCTTTTGCTACTGCAAATGCAAATACACCTCTGCCCCCTAAATCTTTCCTTGCCATGGAAGGAAACTGCTCCTGTCAACACACGCACACACACAACTCCCAGGCATGGCATGCAGTACCTATGACAGAGCAAAGCAGACGCAGACTGGTGGTGTCACCCTCCCCAGCGTCTCGGGGGCTCTCCTTCCAGGACGGTGGTAAGGGTATACGCAGTCCGATAGGTCGGTGAAACTTGCGCCGCCGAGGCTCCACAGTGACCACGGGGCTAAAGTTTGCTTGGTTACCCAGCAGCTTTGCAACCAGCTCATCAGGAACTGGCTGAGCCTAAGGTTGAAAGTAAAGGATGGAGAGAGGGAGTATGTAACACAGGCACAGGTTTGATGATATGATAGGAAAAAAAAGATTTGACAAAGGGGAGAAACATATGAACGGGCAATGGAGATTTAAAAACAGAGATAACATGGTATAAGGTAGAATGCGATAATGGGAGGTGGATGATGAGGCAATGGATGAGGGAAAATAAGAGTAAAAGAGAGGACAACCGAAGAAGGAAAAATGAAAGAGAAGAGAAAGAGAGAGAGAAGTCCACCGTGAATAAAATACCTTGTGGTTTAAAAATACAGTAGGAAAAACAATAGCAACACAACTTGGTTGTGGGACTTAATAACTTTTTTTTTATTGCAAAATGAAACAATGTGTGTTAACATGCAGCTTACAATCATAACAAAATGGATATCAAAGAAAAAGGCTCTGTGGTTTTTCACAAATGCATTCATGATATTCCCACAGCAACAATTTTAGTTAAATAGATATGTTACTAAAAATTATTAAATAGTTGAAATAACAATATGTGAGTAAAGTCTAAAATTCATTCCATGTTTTACATACATTCAGTTACATTCACTACTTTTAGATTAGAGGTTACGCCATGTGTGGTAGCATGTTAGTTTACAAGACATGTTTAGCTCGTCATAAATTCATTCATGTTTCTAAAAACAAAAGGTCCCTTTCACACTTTATCTAGCTTTGATTTTGGTTTACTGAAACATATTATAACATTGGAATTATGAGTTTCCATCTGATACTCAACATTCATAAGTTGCTGACCTACATATAGAGGCTTTTGAATAAAAAGTTTGTTAAAAGTAGGAATTTTTGCTGTCACGTTTGAAGTGGAATAAAATCTCGACACGAGAAAGAACACACTGCAAAACAGACTGTAAACAGTGAGTAAGTTTCACCTTTCATAATGAAGTCACATGCAAATGGAGCCATGAAATTCCAAGTCAGCAAAATGTATATAACAAACATATCCACTGTAAAGAATTATAAAGAAATAAAAATGACAATTAATGCACTTTCTGTTTAGAAACATTAATAAATGTTTGAAATTATTAGAAATTGAAATTAGCAAAAATTAAAAGTATCACTCTGCCAAAATAAATAAAATCTTATGACTTTTAGAGAATATAACCTGCAGTTTAACCATAATAAAGATCCCATCCCCAAATGTTCTGACTGTGATCTGCTAACATCTAATGAAATGGTAGAGTATTATTTACTCCTTGATTTGATGTTGGGGCAGGACGTTAGACAGTGAGGGCTACATCTTTAATGATGCTAGTGTAAATTAAAAGATTTAATAGGATGACAGAAAACTGGAATAGTTGAAGTAAAAAGTGCCCATTTCATAGGATCTCTATAAATCTGTCCTCTTAAAAAAACAAGTATTTACAGTGTAACAGATTGTGGTAAAGTATGCCATAAATATTTCTCTTGTCTTTGGTGTGTATGTTTGAGAAAACTTGAAGAACTGGAAAATGTAGCCGTACATACAGAAAGGGACTAAAAAGCTCAGGTGCTCATGTGTCACCTCTTTTAGTGCGGGGACACACATTTCTTCTAGAAAGGCCTTTTAGCACATTTCCCTGACATTATGATGCCAAAAACCACCGGACAATAAGTATAAACTCAAACAGTCTTTCATGGCTATAACAGGAATACATATTTCTTATCAAGTAATGTTTGACTAACTGTACTTGGTGTCTCAAATTAATGTGTTAAATGTACTAAATACAGGGCTTTCCCAGTGACATAAATACATTAGTGAGAAAGACATCAGTGAAGATAAAACAATAACATATCAGCAATAAATGAACGGTCCACAGTTGTATAAAAGTGCAAAATGCATGCACTGTGTGAAATAAAAGGCAAAAGGGTCCTCTAAAAATGCAAAATGCAAAATAAACTAACAAGAAACTCAATCAGGATAACTTGGCTGATATAATCAGGTCATTCCAGGATCAATCAAAGTACATCAAACATGCTTTTTATTCAGGCAACATAGGCATTAACGATTCTGTCTTTCTTCTCCTTCCTTCCTCCTCATCGTCCCATCTCACCTGCAGCCCCAGGCGGACTCGTTTGGTGACTGCCGTCTCAGGAAATGTGGCCTGGACCATTGGCACCAGTTTACTTGTCAGCGAACCTCCCTCTGGTCCAATCAGGTCGCTCTCTTGCTGGACTCGTGAAACAACAGCAAAGTAAAGGGGGAAGTCGGTGGAGATGATGCGACGGATTCTCTTCTTCCCGAGCTCCTCTTGACTTTCTAAGTCTGAGGAGATGCGAGAAGGTTTAAATTCTCAAGAAGCGACAGGTTTGAGCGTCAGCCTGAGATCGAGCGTACACAATCATACATTTAAATTCTTACCCTCATCCATCCCGTTGAGGATTGTTTCTAGCACCTCGTCACCGTAGCGATTGCGATGTTCTTTCCAGACTGAGCCATTCTCGCTCCTTAGCACCACAAGCTCACGGTCACCACGACCCAGAGCAGCAAAATGGGGGATCTCCACTATCACCGGTCTGCCATACAACACACACAGAATTATACATGAACAAATGTAAATCACTTACTAAAATATAAACAATAATAAAAAGCAGGGTAAAAAAAATAGATAGATTTATCAGCGTGCAGACTGGATATTCTACTGCTCTCTGAACTTATGTTATCACACTTTCTAATTTGCTTAATATTAAACACAATGTTTTGTAGATGATGCAATAAATCAAAACATTATCCACTGGGTATTTAATTAATGTCATTTATCAATTTAATCATCTTAAGCCAAATGCAATAAAAACTGATTTTTAACAAATGTTTTGGTATATTTCTAGAAAGCAAAAACAAAATCTTATAATAATTCAAGTTTCAGCTGCTTCCTCACCCCAAGAACTGCATGCTGGCTGGACCCAGGGAGATGATCCTGCTGGCCAGCCCCTCTCCCTCCACCAGCGGAGGGGGGCTGGTCAGCTTCTGCGGCTTCACCAGGCGGCAGGTGATGCGGGTGGGTGCCGCACAGGTCCGCGGAGGTATGATGACACGCAGACCGTTATGCCTGCTGCCTCGCATTGAGCCGCCCCGAGCATCTACCATAAAACTGACCAGGAACCTGTATTGGACCAAAAACATCACATCAGCGGCCAGATCACATATTAAATGGAGATTAAGTGAAATGAAATGTTTTCTTCTGCTGACCCTGTGTGTATGGGACTGGCCACTGGGCTGACGTTGTCTGACGTCTCCGTGGCTGGACTGCTGGGAATCAGTGAGTCCTCATCATATTCTTTGGGCAGTGGAAGTGGAGTGTGTTGCTACAAGAGACAGAAAGACCAAAGCTGTTCACAACATTCTCAGATAACACTGAATATCACTGAACCCAAAAGTGAATTACACTATCCTCTGTTTATGATGAAAGATTATACCTCTGTACTCATACTCAAGTGCTATTTTTCTTTAAGACACATAATTAACCTTCTTTAAGACTGCTAAGAAGGATTCTCATTTAGAATATCATGTTGCAAAAAATATAAAGCTAAAATAACTGCATCATGTTAGATGCTTTTGAAGAAAGTCATCTAAAAGTCTAATTTTTACTCAAATCTGTGTGTAGATTAAAACACACTGATAAAGCACAACCCCTAACATTCATAAAATCACACTGACAAAGAAATGACTTGAGCATGAAATTTCATTTTTGACCATAGTCAAGTTTGACAGGAAAATAAGTAAATATCAATTAAGGAAGGTGTAATTAAAAATGTGAAGTTGCATTGTGTTTTTTTTTGGAGTCTGACCTATACAAGGGATTGTTTTATCAAAGTGCAGGCTGGATATTCTGCTACTCCAGGAATTTATAATGTTTACAAACTTCAAAGTCCTATACTAGGGATTAAAAGGCAGATTATCTCTAAATCTGTCATTTGCAAATCCTCCAATTTTAAGGAAGTACAATACTAAATTGCAGGGGTTCCCCTGCAGTATCTCAGAATTTTCAGTACGGTACCTGATCTATCTCATGTTCTTTCAGGATAACAGTCTCCGGAGAGACTCGGGGTATCCTTGGAATGGCTGGCGAGTAATTCCTGTTGTATGAAAAGAGCAAAAAATAAGTCAGATTGAAGAAGTTTCTTAGCATCTCCTCCCAAGTGCTCAGCCCTAGTGTTTAGTGAGTGTCTATGGTGCATCCCCACTATCCATCCACCTATTAGCTTGTGGCTACTAGCTTGGCTCTCTCGCTTCCCCACCCAGCCCCCCTTACGCTGTGCCCAGCCCTCTCTCGTACGCCAGTGATTTCTTGGGGGAGAGGAAATCGTCATCATGGTCTTTCATGTCATCCATCTTCATGTACCTGGCCCCTTCTGTCCCCAAGAGCTCCTCTCCTTCAGAGAACAACATGCCAAAGAGAGCGAACAGACCGAGGTCAGGTTGGTGAAACAGCACAAGAGAAAGAGAGACAGAAAAAAACAAGATGGTTAACCAGAAGGGTTGGACAACACGATAACCCTGGATTTAGGAAATGTCTCTGGGTCAGACTGGTGAGATGAGACATTAGTGACCATGCTCTGTACACTGACCTTGTCAAATGTGGTTAGTCAGGAGCAAAAGATAAATGCATCTACAGAACACCAAAAAAAAAAAAAAAAATGGTACAATAAAGGTGATCACAGTAATTAATCAAGTAGTTTCAGGCTGCTGAGTCTTTTGATTCACAACTATTAAATATTACTACACCTAAACAAGAGAGGACACCTTATAAAAAATAGTCTGGTGTCTCCCAGTGAGAGAGAACATTACAGACGTCTGGGAGAGCATGCATCAGCATAATCTCATTCCCCAAAATGTGTTGAAATAGAGGTTTTAGACTTTTCAACTGCCTCAGAGAGAATCAGAACAGCATCAGCCCGCTACAACACACATGATGACAAAAACAAAATACAAGCTGCTCTCTACTCTCCTTTGACGGAACAGTATATCTTGATGTGAGTAGAGGTGGGTTTTGGTTACTTACCCCCTAAAACATGCGACAGCTTTCAAGAATTCACCAGCAAAAAGAGTGAGTCTTCCCTGTGTGCATTAATTTGCGACCGTATCAGCGCAGCTTGTGTGAGTGGGTGTCTGTATGCGGTCCAGAGCCAAAGTGATGTCGTTACACTATGTTTGACTCTGTCAGTGAACTTCTCACAGGTTTGTATGAGGCAGCTCACGTCTTGGATATTCTCTGTCTTGTGTACTATGCATGTGTGTCACAGCATGTGGGCAAAAGCGTTATCATATTCAAGCGTGGACATCAAATAACATGTGAATATCATTTTACCATTCCGGATATGAGATGTCACTTTAAGAAGGCGACTCAGCTACTTTCTATATTTAGAGCAACAGTGGCAATCTGTCTGTTGAGTTATCAAGGGACTAAAAATATCAAGACATAATGTCCTCTGACATCATTGCTGTTGCAAACATCAGGAATTAAGAGTTAAACCTCAGGTGTGTTTTTCTGGCAGCAGAAACAAGCTGTGGTGTATGAGCTGATGTAACTGATGTGGTGGACGAGTTAGTTGTTGCTTATTTACACATCCAGCAGATACACACAGCTACAGATACAAATTTTATTATTTGTATTTAGTGTCATGTTTCTGTTCACCTGATGAATGTAAGTCCAACATTTACTCTCCTTTTAGCTCTGATTTTGTTCTCCAACAACTCCTGAAGGAAATATTGGGCTCTTTAGCTGCTAAGTTCTACATTGTGTTCACAAGCTAGTTGCTAACTTTGTCTGTCTACTGTTTGGTGCTAGTGGGTTTTTAGAGGTTTTTCAGCAAAACAGCTGCCTGTCATGGCTGAAACATGAGAGCGACGAGAGTGAACCAAAAAAGTAATGTTGCTGGCTGGAAAATCAAAACAATTAGCTGAAAGTAGCTACGGTAAGTGTAACTGCAGAGTCAGGTGATAATTCTCTGCGGATTCATTCACATGGCAGAAACACAAGATAGCTAAAACTGATGTGGTACATGATCAATGCCAGAATGATGACAGATTCAAATGCAGACACAACTGCAGACACACACACACACACACACACACACACA
Organism: Hollardia meadi; assembly: GCA_037974645.1. Lineage (NCBI taxonomy): Eukaryota > Metazoa > Chordata > Actinopteri > Tetraodontiformes > Triacanthodidae > Hollardia > Hollardia meadi. Next base: position 10,036,127 of record JBBPCS010000386.1, on the reverse strand, counting down.
CACACACACACACACACACACACACACACACACACACACACA
>JBBPCS010000386.1:9993686-10029148 GCA_037974645.1 Hollardia meadi | reverse complement strand
CACACACACACACACACACACACACACACACACACACACACACACACACACACACACACACACACACACGCGCATACCTTGCTGAGTACATCAGGATTAGGGTCATTCTGCAGAAGTACTGCGGCTGTGCGCGTATCGTCGTTGCGTGCTGCAATGTGCAGCGCAGGGAGGCGGACCTTTCCCTTGGTGCCATAGTTGATAAGCAGGGCTACGACATTCTCATGTCCCTGCTGAAGAGCCACGGCAAGAGGAGTAAATCCATCCTGCAGCACACAAGTGAGAGAGTTAGAAGACTAGTTGACTCATGGAGAGAAAATGAGAGAGATGTGAGAAGGGAGGCTCCTGACAACGAAACAGAATGGAAACACAGCGATTCTGGATCAGCAAGGATGGGATTGGGGAATTTGGGAGATTCGTCTTTGAAAACTTCTCTCAGTTCTTCAGTACCTCAGTTGGAATGCTCTGATTGGCTCCATTCTCCAGAAGAAACTTCACAACCTCTAGATGGTTTTCTTGTGCAGCCATGTAGAGTGGAGTGAAACCCTTCTATCTCAGAAAAACGCACAACAGACACCCACACACACACAGAGCAGCAGCAGAGGAGACACAAGCACAGCAACAAAGAGATAGGAAGACAGTCACAGATGCACGCACAAGGATGTACACAGAAAAGAAACATCAACACACAGAAATATAGGAACAAAGACACGTTAACAGATGGAATTGCAATAGATACTACAATGGTTCACAGTAAAGTACACATAGTGTGTCCTGTAATCACCACAGTGAGAACAGCACTGAATCTCACCTGGGACTGAGCATTGACATTGGCCCCGTAGTTAACCAGCTCTGTGACCACCTGCTCCTGTCCTGCCAGGGCTGCAATGTGCAGGGCCGTGTTCCCTTTCTGTTTAAACACAGATACATGAGAACAAGAGTACACAGTCATAATGAGCACTCACAGAGATTGTAAGTGAAATCCCACATGTATATTCAAAGTGCCTGTGGTGTTTGGGACAAGTTAGGTTTCATATGCCGACAGATCTTTCATGTTGTATTTTGACATTACATAGTTCTAGATGAATAGAACTTTATTTACATGTGACAGCTTTTAACCAGCCAAACAGCATCATTTCACATGTAAAAAAATCGGGCTAGGTATCATTTGAAATCTTTCAATAGTTATGTTGATGCTAATTTTAGTTTAGATTTAAAACAGGAACTATCCAAGAATAAGTAATGAAATGTACATATACACTAAGAGCATTACATGCCAACTTTCAATACTTCACAGGTTTTACTCAGAGACATTTTGGTTACTACCAAAAAGCATTGAGGTTTGATACTTAGCCCCTGTAAAAACCTTAATTTTTCCTTCAGAGACACAGTTTTAATTAGGTAAATGCTAAGAATTTGTTCACTAACAAAGACCACGACAAAGGATAGCATTATAGTTTATTTGGATTAGCTTGAATATGGAGTGGATGGGATGAGGGTTGAGTTTGGTGAGATGATTAAAGGTCGAGGGGAGGTATGGAGGGGGAGAGGGTCATTTGCCGGGGAATGAATGGGTCGAACAGAATCGTGGTGTGAATGATGCGTCAAGGAAGACTGAGACTCAGGGTGAGGGCACATCTGGATGAGCTAAGAGCTTCATCATCAAAGACGTTTTACTGGACTAGGTGAGAATGGGCTCATTGGATGTCACTGAGGTGGCTATGGATGTAGCATGATAAGCTCGGAAAGATCAGCGGCCGAGAACTTGATGATGATGATGTCAGGGATTCTTTGTCTGGAGGTGGCTGAAGCGGCTCTGATGCAGAACGAGTGACCTGAGTATAGTTCGGGAGAAATCCCTGACTTGTACAAGACTTGGTGGAGATGGTGGTGGAACCATAAGTGCGTGGTGACTCTGCCTGTTTCTGTGATGAAGAGTGGGTCGTGTGGAGAAGCATGGTGAGATATGAGTTTAGGCGGAAGAGAAAAATAGGTTGAGAGAGGCCGAGCTGGTCTGTTTCGCTTCTTTTTAGGATGAATCTAAGGGTGTCTTGGGAGTGAATGGAAATGTCAGAGAGGCTTGTGTAACGTGATGGGTCGTAGGTGGATGAGGTGAAGGTGAACTCTGAATATTGAAGGAAACCAAAAACCAAAAAATGCAAGGAGGAATATACATTTGAGGGTTGACTATCCTGTGTGGAGGGTTTGGATGCATCGGATGAGGAGGTCTGCTGTCAGTGGTGAGCATTTTGAAGGGAGCTGTGGTTCTGACTTACATAGACCTTTGATTAGCATGTGGATGTGAGGGTGAGAAATGGAAGGGGCAGGAGCTCCGGAAAGTAGTTTGATGAAAAAGTTGATGCCACTGAGGTAAACTTGGATGGTGGAAGAACTGAGTGGGAGTGAGTGATGAAGCTAGTTAATGTTCTAATATCAGTGGAAGGAAAGAGTAGGTTGTAGGCAGTATGGAAAGATTTGAAAGCGCACTATCCACAATAGTATGATGAAAGGGTTTTTGGACAGAGACTTTTTAAAGATTGCTTGTTGCGAAGTGATGACAAGGTGAAGGAGCTGGGGGTTCTGGTGAAGATGGTGGCTGAAAACGGAGGGACCTGTGTCGGATGAGGATCTTAGTCAAGTGCCAAAGATTTGAATTTCTGAAAAGAGAAACGGGAGAGAGAGTCAGCGATGGAGTTTTTGTAGTCTGGGATGTGAGTGGCGCAGATGATGAATTGATGTTGAGCTGAGATTAAGATCAGTCGACGGACCAATTTCATGACGTCGAGTGACCTCTGTATATGATATTGACAGCAGTGAGGTTGTCTGAATGAATACAGATGACTTTTTGGTGCCCCCAAAGAAGGCCAGTGATGAAGATGGGATAAAGTTCTTAGAGGGCGGAGGAAGGAGAGAACGAGGACAGTTCTGGAGGCCGATCAGACCAGCTTGTTGTTTGTTCGATGAAATGGAATTTTTCTTTCCTTGAGGGCACGCTGGATGCCGGCAACTGTCCATTCGGAGATGGAAGTTGAATGGAGAGGAGCTGTATCCGGGTGCTGCGAGTTAGTCACTGGGTGGCTGCGGGTTGAGCGTCGGGAGCGAGGCAGGTCGGACAGGCATCTAGAAGTGTGCGTTTCCCCTGACGGCTGCCGATGTCGATTACAACCTCTTCGTAGGTTTGGTGGTGTGGGTGATGGGCTAGAGCTACTGGAAAGTGAGTAGTGGATGATGCGGTGCAGAGGGACATGGACGATGGGGCATGGACGAAATGGCCGTTTAGCTGGCTGTGTCACAGTGGATTTAACTATGGATGGAGGAGATTCGGAGATCACAGACTGATCGGCAAACAGATTGCTGTCCGACTGGTTGAGAAGCAGTTCGTACTCCATAGTGAGGTAAGAGATCTCTAGATGGCTTGTTGGTCTAAGCGCAAACGAACAGTCATGAGAACTTGAGACAAACAAAAGAGGAAGGGGTTACTCACCTATATAGGTCTGTGTGGTTGATTGAATAATTGAGGCACAGGTGGTTGAATTTGCTAGACACAGGTGGTTAGATTAGTGAGGGAGAGAGTAGCGTGGTCTTGTTCCTGAACCTTAGTTATAATAACTTCATATTTTGGGAAATAACCCTAATTTACTTTGCAGGGGGTTGGATAAGTAGATTAATACCACTCTCATGTCTGTGCAAAAAATATGAAGGTAGTAGCTTAGCTTAGCATAGAGATTAGAAACAGAGGGAAAGAACTAGCCTGCTCAGTCTAAAAGTAACAAATTCAATACAAACTTTATTTCAGACTCACAAGAGGGTCTACAGCAAAAAGAAGGAAAAAAAGGACAACCAAGATACAACAATTTAATATACATTTTAAAAGAGTTCATATGTAGGCTTTGTTGCCAATGTTTTCTAAGCCTGGATGAGTACCAAGGGCCGCTCTTCCTATGTAATTTGTACACAAACCAACACATGGTTTTACGGGGGTTATGTGCGGCACTATTTCTTGGCTGGGCTAGTGAGAGAAAGTGAGATCTGTACATTTCTGTGGAGGTAAGATTGTTGGACTGTTGATTGGTACAAAGGTAAACTCGCAGGGGATTTTACCTTTGTGGTAGTCTCCAGTACGATCCCATTGTGGAGTAGCTCCAGCACCATTTTGACGTGACCTTCTTTCGAGGCAAGATGCAACCCGTTGAGCCCATTCTGAGTGAGAGAGCACAGTAGACCTCTACTGAAGGGTCCTAAACACACTGATCACAAATATTTCCATATATAAAAGAAAAAAACACACATATACACACAAACACATGTAGACCATTCCAACTAAAAACAACAGGGTTTTCTTAATCGCAGTGACTCACAAACCAAAGCAGGCAAATACTTAAACTGGACAGCATGCATGTAGTGTTCTCAGAGTGGTCATTAGCAAAAACGATGTCTACAAGGATGCAAATCAGGGGGTGAGCATTTTTATTTGATTGATGATGGTGAGAAGGAGGGGGAGAAGGATGTAGAGGAGGACGGGAGGGGGATGGCAGGCCGCTGGTCTCGTGGCTGGGAAGAATACAAGCCGTGTGGGATAGGTCTGACCTCACACAGCCTTCCTTCAGCCGCACAGGACATGTGAGGTTGGACCTTTCCCACACCACTGATATTATTCCTCTGAGTGGGGAGACCACAGCACACCATCACTCTACTGCAGACAGAGGAGAGAGGGAGGGGAGGGGAAGGAGGCAATAGAGGAAAAAGTAAGAAAACAAGGGAGGTGAGTTAGATTATAGTACACAAACAGGAGGAGAGAGGGTAGTGGAGCAGTGGTTAGGTTGAGAGGGGTGGAAGAGGAGAGAAAACACAGTAAGGGGAGGGCAGGAGTGAGGCAGCATCCTGGCAGAGGTATTCACTCAGACAAGGAAGCACGACTGCAACAGTCAAGCCACCACCTTGCCAAACTCCCATCCAACTGTACATACATCAGGACAGTCACACAACAAGGTTTAAGCAACAATCCACAACCTTTCACTCAAGTTAAAAGGTAAATAAAAAGTGCCATTATTCTAGAAATATAAGAGGCTGTAGACTACATTTGGTGTCTTAACTATCATGCATTAATGCATGCAACGATGAAGTCATTATGTGTAGAAAATTAAAATTCATAATTTTGCTGCCATCCTGTGGTAGCATAAAAAAGACTAAGACTGTAAAAGTTGAATAAAATCAACACAAACAGTAGAGAGTGAACAATGTTTACAAGAAAAGTTTAATTTTTCTGCAAGCAAAAAAAACACCAGACTAATTTGAAAGATGTTATGATCATGCACAGAAAGCGCACATTTGGGGGCTTTTCGTGCAAAACTCATTAGAAATGTGGGTGCAAATGTCACCTAATTCAAGAAAAGACAATAATGTTGCAGATTGTCACTTAAACTCAAACACAATCAACATCGAAAAAGTGAAAATAACACAATTTCACATGACGAATCGGTAAATTAAATTATGTAATTCAAAAGAATTCATGTTGCAAGTCAAACACTGTCCGTTATCAGACTTTATTAATTATTATAATATTTACGTTATTAATCCATGATATCCTCCCTTCATCATCTTGAAGGAGTTTGCCAGTAATGGCCACTGTACAGTGTCACTTCACCTGAATAAATCTGTTTGTGGGGTCTTTTATGGGGCCTAAAAATATGCCTCATAGATATCCTGACAGAAGCATTAGCAGCAATAACTGCAAAATGTTGAGGACAGCACAAGTGAATGGAAGAGAAGCCATGACTAAGTTAGATTAATGAGTCTTAGGAATCTCAAACACACAAACACACACCCTAGCCAGCTGACTCTGCCTCTTCCTGGACACTCTGGGAACAACCGTCAGAGTAAAGGAGGCAGGATGGAAGAGACGGGACAAAGGAGAAGCCCCTGCCCCATTTATCACCTTCCCTGGAAACCCTGGAAACTCTGCCAGCCACCGATTGACAGTTTACCCAAGCATGCACGTACAGTACAGTGCATGACTGAGTGCACAGGCAGACAGATGGGCACATACCAGTACAGAGATCAAGTCCAACATGCACACTGGACACTCAAAACACATTTATATAGAAATAATAATACAACAAATGCTGAAAAGAAATTGAAATGAATGTCCGAAGTACTGCAGGTCATTTTTTTATGTTTGGATCTAAAAATGTTACTAATCATTTCACTGATTGGAAATGCCATCTGCTAAATTGTACTGCATTTTCCATTAACACATTGCTGTTATTATTTATTTATTTGAATGAGAGGCAGTTCATCCACCTCCTGAAATTTCACTTAATCCATCATAAAGCAGGCAGGAAGACAGAAGTCTAAATCTTGGCAGAATTTGGCTGTGGGCCATCGGCAGCACATTAATACTCATACACATTTCTGTTTCTCTTCCTGCCAAGCACTACAACACAGTACAATTAAAGAACAATTGTGCAGATAAGCAAAAAGGAATGGTATAAATAAAAATCACTGGCTTGCAGTTAAATGAGCTTGCCAGTCAGAAGTTGTAACTTCAACCAATTCAATCTAGGTAATGTGCAGCTCTCTCACCTGATTGGCCATATTTATATCGATGCCATTTTTGATATGTTCCAGGGCCTTGTCCAGGTTGCCAGAACGGGCCGCTCGGAGAAAACTATTGCCAGCATCTGCCTGCAAGAGGAAAAGAGAGAGGGAAAGAGGAAGGGGATAAGGGGTATAAGAGAAAGTGAAAGACACATAAAGTAGAGGAGTGGAGAGGAAAAATGGAGAGAGAGACTTGGTTAATATTTCTTCAGAGGCATTTGAAGGACGGAGACCGTTCAGTATCAATAATTTCCTCTCATCTCACCTCACCCTTGAGATCTTTTTTTGGACAGTGCAATTTGAAAATCTGTATCTGCACCTTGAAAATGTGTGTTAGAGGGTGTGGTGGGCATACAGGTTAAGTAGTGGAGTGCAAAAACTCCCGTAAATCCTAAAAAAACCCACTAAAAATCTAAAAAGTTTATCTGCTGCTCTGTATTCAGGTGATAAGGCAAGAGTGATAACACCGTCAGCTACTGGTGTGTCTGTTGTGCCCAGCAGACTGTTGGCTCTTTGTCTGCACTCTGAGTTTATGTGTGAATGAAAGAGGGAGAAAGAGACACAAGGTGAATGGAGATAGACCGAGAAGGAGTGAGAGTTTGGTGAGTTCTGGCTCACGGGCCGGCACATGGCATGTCTGGTGTTCTTGTCTGTGTTTTGTTTGTGTCTGAGGGCTTCAGGCCTCCCGCAGGCAGGGGTGCTGCTGAAACAGGATCACTCATGCGGCAGAGGGGGAGAGCCAGGGAGAGAAGAGGAGGAGAAGCACAGGGAGAAACTCGACTGGAGCAAACCCTGCACTTAAAAAAAAAAAAAAAAATCATTTACATAATCTCTTCTCTCCCCCATGCCCATCCTCTCCCTCCCTCCAACCAACCAGCTATCCAATCATTCTGAGTATGTTTTCACACAAAATCGGAGAATGAATGCATTTATAAACCTCACACAGTAGCATTTTCTGATCCGAAAGAAAAACACCAAACACACCTCTTTTCTCCACCTCGTAACACACTGCTTTAAGCTGTGTTGTCTATTGTTGACAGGGTTGTTGGTCCTCTTTTGACATGAAGGGAGAAAGCCTGAGTAAAAAAGAGAATGGACCCACATGCCTGAAGTAGAGGCATAGCAACAAATGACACAACACACCCTCCGCATGACACCAATGGCACAGCACTGTGCAAAGAGAGAAGTCACTTTAAAAGAAAATAGGTAAGGGTGATGGGAAACGGAAACATTTACAATAAAAGTTTACTTCCAGTTGTTGAAGTAGCAAAGGTTGATCTGACAATCTGTGATTCTTTTTCATTATATAGTGGCAAAGTTTCTACTTCATCAGATGAACTTCACACAGCGTGTTGAATCCTGTGTGTAAAGTAATAAATCCTGGGCTTTTCGTGTGAGTGTGCTGACTCATGCAGAGTGCCACTTGCCTCTCTGAGTCACTGTCATTCTCTTCATAAGATGTTTTTGTTTTTAGCTTTTGCTCACAGTCTAGCGAGAGGCGTCCTACTCTGCAGTACAAAGCCTCTGAGTCGCACACACACAAACACACTGATTAGACTATCACTGATTAGACAATCCCACACACACAAAAAGCAAGAGCATAGCAAAAAATAACTGTATTTATAAAGCTACTATATGATATTTGGATAGACAAATACAGACAGAAAACACTTAAATAAAAGGTATTAAAACATAAGTGAGTATTTTAGCAGGTATTGTAAAGTCTCTAGTCTACAGTCTCCACTTTGCTCTGTTCAGTGTCTCAGTTAACAGTTTTATTTACTCACAGTAGCCAAGCTGTCTTGGTAAGCCATTGGTAAGTCTTGGTTTTCCCTCTCCAATACACTCTCTCATTAAATTTCAATTTGAAGAAGATTAAAACCCATAAACCTCCTCCCTCTAAACTGCTGCAAAGCACCAAACTGACCCCAGGACACCTCCCATCCTTGCACACACACACCTGTCACTGGAGTTACGATCATACTGAGATACACCATCCCATAACAGCACTATTTCCGCAAATTAATCTTTTTGAATGTGTTCAGACACTGAATCCATTCAGCTTTAAAATTAAGAGACAGTAAATACTGCAGTCAGCAGGCTATCTGCTAGTGGCCATATCAATGGCAAGTATGTTATATAAGAGAAGCTTTACAAAACTATTCTACCAATATGCTCTAAGCATAGTGAGCTTTATAACTTAAAACAACTTCTTTCTTGCTCTGGTATTGTTTTATACAGATACTTTCTGTTGCATGAAATGTTTGCAGACTCTGCCATGGTGACTCAAGAAAAATCCTTTCGTCAAAGTAGGAGCAAATACAGCTGATGCAAAGACACACACACACACACACACACCACTAACACAATATACATGGTCCCACAGCAAGTGGTGGCATGGTAACACCATGGTGAACCCTGACTGAGGCCCCTCTGCTGGCTTTCCCCCAGACTCAGTTCACTGCCCCCCAAAAACAAGTCTGTTGAAGTTTACAAGACTACAGAGACCGACTAGAGAGCCTCTAGCAATATATTGCTGGTTTCAGCAAATTTACTACCCTTGTGGTCAGACGGCATTTTTATGTCTGCATGTTTCTGTGTATCTCTGCTTGCGTCAAGAAGTGAGTGTGTGGCGTGGCGAGATAAGGACGCAGGGGAACCACACCCTTCAACTAACTCAGATGTAAACAGGTGCAGTGCACGTCAGTCTAAAAATGCTTGGTGGTAATTCCTCTGCGACATCTTGCTGGACTCCAGTATGTTTTAGATACATGTGTGTCTCTGATTATTCCCGTAGGGAGCGGACAAGCTTTGGCCTGAGCAAAAAAAACGTCGCAAGCTCATTAATCATATGCTCTTTGGAGCAACAGAAACAGACAATAACCTGCTCAGCAGCTCCACGGTTAACATTAGCAATATCAGCACACACTGTCGTGCAATGTGCATGCAACTGTCCTCAGGCTGAGACAGTGCGAGGCTCCTCATAATGAAGCTCAAAATTACCAAGTCAAATGATTCCACTATCTCATCACAGAAAATCCTCTGCCCTGAACTCTCCTCGTCTACATCTCAGCTTTTCTCTCCTGCAGCCTTCTTTCCCTTCTCCATCCCTTGCCTCTTACATTTCTCTCTCGCTCTCTCCTTGCTCGCCTCCTCTGCTGGTGCTGCAGCAGACAGAATGACATCACCACCCTTGCCGGTGGACTGCGGTGTTCGAAAAACTCAATGTACGCGTGTGTGTGCATGTGTGCAAAAGGAGGCATGCCTGAGATCAACATCCTGACCACAAAGGTCCTCTGCAATGGACGACTACACCTAAAGGATCATCATTTTAACAAGAGATCGATCGTGTGTGTGTGTGTGACGATTCTGAATAGAATCAGTATGAATGTGTGCGTTTGTGTGTATGAGGGGGAGAAATAAGACAACGTGAGGCATGAAGGCAGGAGAGTAGAAAGTAAACTGCCTCGAAACTGTGTTTGTGATCTAACTGTAAAGATCAGGATATGAAAAAACTGATTTCTACAGCGGGCTTGTTGTCTCTCCATCTGTGTTCAGTCTTTGTATAAACTGTTTGCCTACTGTCTGTCTGCACACTGTTGCAGGATTACTTACACATACTGTAAAGCCATATTGCAAACACAGTAACATCTTTCACATCTGCTTTTGTTGAACTAATAGCACTGTGGAAAACAAACTAGTTTATAGCATTTAGATGAGTATTTAATTGTTTCTATCATTATGTTAATTTCAAATTGACAAATTTAGTGGGGAATTTTTTGTGCGTTTAGGAAAGGATGGTGTCTATAGTGACTCCAAAGGCAATGATGCACCATTTCTAGCTCAATAAATTGTAAATACTTTTACTATTTTCCTATAGATCAGTCAGAAACCCTTAAAATGAAGCAATATGTATGTGTAAAGCCTCAGCAGAGATGAGGGCCTTAATACGGATGTGACATATAAGCACTTCAACCAATTTGTCCTTCTCAGATTGTTTGATTTGAAGAATTTATAGAGGCTTGAAGATGTATAAGTGTATTTAGTATTTAACATGAAAAAAGTTGTAAAAAAATAAGTAGAATTTTGAAATGTATATAGGTTTTCCCTTTAGTCATCTTTTGACCCATCGGATCTACCACTGGACCACAGGTTGAAGTACGTCATGTCCTTCCAAACAGTCCCGACAGGTCAGTCAATGTCTGAACAGGTTTCCTTGCTATAGAAGAGAGGACCAAGACCGTTTTGCTAATGCAATCAAGAGAAAAATCCTGAAGATCTTCCATTGAATGTCAATGGGAAAATCTCTCTGTCTCTGTGATTTTACTTGGATATGGACCTACTGTCAGCTTCAGAGAATCTCAGCATTTCTATTTGAATCAACAGAAAATTCACAATACAGAGTCTCTCTCTCTCTCACACACACACACACACACACACACACACACAAAACAACATCAATTTGCAGACACAGCACCAGGTGCGATCATAAATATTTTAAGAGCCACCACAGCTATTTGTTCATGCAGCAGAAAGGTGAAAATAAGGTGTATGCACATGTTCAGCATGTCACAAGTCCTGCTTCAGCTGCAACAATTTCCTGGACTTTAACCAACATAAATTGTGCAAGCACACCAATGTCTGCTCTTCTCACCCTGCTGAACTCAAAATCTTGATGTATTTAAACAAACAGTGGGATTGGGCGCTTTCTATACATTATAGGGGAACACTGAGCAGAGGATATGGGAAATCACTGCAGAGTGCTTAAACAGCCATTTCATCACCCTTTTTCTGCTGACTTGCATTTGCTCTAGAAATTGATTTTTTTTCTCTCTGTCCTTTTCTTTCTCAGGCCTTCGTCTCTGCCTTCGTGTCTCAGGCTGCATGCAGGGGTTGAGCAGGCAGCGGCTTGTTTCCGGCTACAGAGATGCAGTAAGTGTAGAGTCAGTCAGATTGGGACCCATGGGAGCCATGGACACATTTACAGGAAGCAAGCGAGCGGGGCACTCAGATGAAGCTGTTACACTCCCCTACTCAACACTGTCGGTCTGTATGTATGTAAATCTGACTGTCTGTCTGCTTCTATTCACTATATGTGGTAAGCGTCCTGTCCCTTTTTTACTATTTACTTTCTCACAGTCCCACCCTCCCCCTCTCTGTATCCAACTGTTTGTCCCTGCCGTACTCATTGATTGTCTCTTTATATCTGGCCCTGCTGCAGCCTCTGCGCCTGAAGATGAGATTGTCATGGTTATTTTGATCTTTTGTGGGGGTGACAAAGAGGGTGAAAGCCATACGGAGAAGATAGGGTTTGGATCCTATGGAGGTTAGGATCAAGATATGGTAAACATCCTGTGCAACAGCAATTATACAGAATATAACCATTTGAAAGGACCAATAGAATATATAAGAATACACTTCTGACCTTCTGATCTGAAATAAATACAACTGTCTAACACTGTAAATTAAATTTAAACTCCATATAACTGATGACATATCTGCACTGTAAATTGAATGATGCTTCACTGTTGCACCTGCTTAAGCTGCTACAGAAAACCCAGTGAATGCTAAGAGGGGTTGTGAGTTCACAGGGTGAAAGTACCCAAGTAAAGTTTCTATTTTGTGATACTTTACACTACTCCTCCACTATATTTATTTGAAAAGTAATCAGTTTATAAAATGATGTCAAAGTGAACTCTATGTTGACCATCTACATTAAAATTCTGCTTACATGTTAATGCATCAGTCATCATAATAAAATTATATAATAACACTCTGAAATGGGCCATTCTGTGTGATGAGTACTATTAATTTTTATACATTAAGTATTTCAGTATGATGATTCTAAACTTTCACAGAAAATCTAAAAAATAGGATTTCTACTTGTAACAAAGTATTTTCAGTGTGCTGTATTGCTGTTTTTACTTAAGTAAAGGATGAAAATACTTTGATACTAAATTGACCACTGTTGTCTCTTATCTTTGGGAGGAACTAAAAATGGTGAAATACTGCAAGAAGTGAAAAAAAAGTGGAAAAAATACTGACAGCATTGTAAAACTGACTTCAGTTCGCCATCAGACAGATAAACTATAAATCGGAGATTTCTACAAGTTTCATCATCTACAGTAAAACCTCACAACCTCTTCATCTACTCCCCGAGTTAAACTTGTGCTTGACACAAAATAAACGCTCATACACATCGAGGGAGCTGGGCCTTGTGAGCATGTTTCCAACACCTCTGTTGGCTCAGTAGATTAAATAGCCTATAGTCTTCAGTGAAGCTGCACTGAAAGAATCTCATTAATTGACCCACTAATCAGTTTACTGACCTCTAGTTTACTTACCACATCTAATCCTGGTTGACATCTTACAATCTGAACGTCAAACAGAGGAACAAGTGAAGTCAAAAACAAGATTAAGGAGGAAAACAGAACATGAAACACACCCACGCATGTACACACTTACACTAATCTTGGATATACATGCATCACAACTCTCAAAGATACTCAAGCTCCCTCCCATGTTAACATGGGAGGCTCAGTCTGAAGGGTTTGATCAGGACAGGTTATGTTTGGGTCTCGAAGCAATGACTCGCTCTGTGTTGTTAATGCTCCATTACTTCTTTAGGGTTTCAGTTAAAACCATAACAAGTTAGTCTGTAAGTTAAAAGTGACAGATCACTTTCTCATTAAGCAGGAGCCGTGTTTACACCTCCATGACCTGCATCTGTTTTTCTCTTTATTTCTCTGTCAGTCGCATTTTTCTTTGTTGCTGTCTTCACTACAGGCGAGGGCATATTCAGGATTGGAAAGAAGATCAAGCTGTGAAAGCAGAGCCAGGCAGAAGTCTCTAAAACAGTTTCTGTGGATGGAGAAGAAGAACAGTACTTGGCAGACACGGAGGAAATGGAGGAATGTGCTGAATAAAAATATGAGCTTGAACCGCACGGACAAAGAGTAAATACCAATACACCAGTACTCATGTAATAGAGACAAAGTGAAGATGAAAGAAATGGATTTACAACTGGGAAAAGTCCTGGCCCATTACTGAACGAATAAAGACAGGGAGTGTTGGCAGGTGCACTACACCAGAGAAAATGAAACCCAGGATTTTGTAAATAAAAACAAAACATTGCAATAAAGATAGCAATAAAATAAGAGTGGTAGAGAGCGATAACATGAAGAAACAAGAGCGAGCGTGACAGGAGAAGAGATTAATCAAGAGGGTAGAAGGAGGAAGGAGAGCAGCAGAGATGGTGGTACTCACTCCAAAAGTGACCGTCTTGACTGGCATGCCTGTTGGCCCTCCACTCTCTCTTCTTTACGTTTTTCTGTTTCTCTCAAACACACAGCTGTCTTTTCTGTTGCCCCCTGCAAGTGGTACAGGGCCTGCGGACCCCCGCTCAACGTAAACACGGACACATACACACACGCCCAGACGCACACACACACACACACGCGAGTAAGCATGGTGGGTGGAGAGATTTGGGAGGGTGGGGGTTGAGGGGATGGGGGCCCAGGGGTTTATCTCTAGAGGAATGCTGCTTGTATCTAAAGACACACATTTCACACACAGCCAAAAACAAATGGGCACCCCGCACTCTCACTGTGGGTTTCCTTTCTGCATCCTGGCTCATTTTTGGCTTCTTTTTTCCTTATTTTCTCAAACAAAATTTTTCTAACTGCCTCATCTCTCCCACCCCAAACTCCATTTATTTTTTTCTCCTTCATCTCCACCTTTTTCTCACCCTTCTTCTATCCTCCATCACACTCTATGTTCTGCTCTCCGCCTCATCTATCCTCTCCACCTTTCAGGTTTTGTTGCACCCCAACACTGTGTCACTCTAACTTTATCCCTCCTTTCTCCTGTCCCTTCTTCCCCACACGTCACGGCCATCTCTGTGTCTCCTGTATGTTTTCTGACAGCCAGACAATCTTTTTTTTCCACGGACCAGGCAATACCAGAATAGCGTAGTTACTGTGGAGAATGGGTGTGTTTTTTTTGTTTTTTTTCAGAGTGGGTCTGTTTCAGTCTGTGAGGTGACTTACAGTGACAAAGCGCCTGGCGGGGGGGTTGCTGCCACCGCCCCGTGACAATGGGCCAGACACACGGGGCGGGGGGAGCACGAAGGGGCCAGCCTCTCAAAAGGCCCTGCTTCTTTTAATAAAGTGTCCGTCATTCCGTGCTTGAAAAGGCCTCCTTTTCTCTAGCTCTCCCCTCCTCTCTCCCTCTTCTGGCTAAATGCTGGGAAAAGCACATCGCTGCCAAAACCATGCAGAGAGATAAATGCTTGTAGGAGAGGGGAAGGAGGGGGCAATGTAGAAAGAAGGCTACGCACTACTCAGTGCCACTGGACCGTGACCTGGGCAAAAACATCACGTGGGATTTCTCTCCTGTCCACAGTATTAAGTTTGGACAGTGATGAGAGCTCCACTGCCAAAGAATGTGGGGCAGGGGACTATGGACTCTAATGTCCATGAAGACATGACAAATTATCCTGTGGTCTTCCATGAAACAGGGACTGCAAGTCTTCCCTTCTGACATAAACCTTGTTTGGCTCGGCCTGCAGAGAGAAACTCAACTCATCTGAGGAGACGAATGATAACTTATCAGGTCCTGATTGATAAGACCTCCTTAAGGTGTGGCAGAATCAAGTGACTGATGACGGACGTTTTCTCAGGAGGTGTTAATCTAGCGCCACGAATTTAGAGCCCCCCTCCACTTAAAAATATATTTTGCTTATGATTACTTGACTTGGATGTTTGAACTTCACTGCGCAGAATGATGTGCAGAGTTTAACACTAGAAGACTGTGTTCGCATTAATCTGCTGAAGTTTTTCTGTTCTGACCTTAAATCTGAGTTTGACACATGTAGCCTATGTATTAGCAGGATTTTGTGACTTTGCAGCTACTTTGGAAGCCAATCATGTTCCAATATACAACTTGCAGAAGTGTGATGAGGAAAACTATACACTGAGAATGGACTGTAGTTTAACTTTTGAAATATAAATTATTTGCACATTCATAGATTCAGGATTTTTCAATGAGGGAGACGAGTCGATTTATGATTTTTTAAAAAGGCAATTAAACTTTCTGGTGAAAAGACCCAATCAGAAATTATTATTCCAATTTTTATGTCTTAAATCATGTCTGGAGGAGATTTTGAAGTTCTGAGACCTCTAAAACTAAATTGGTATCTGATCCAAACCTCAAGTGATATTTTCCGGCTTTTTTGCCTTTGTGATTTACAGACAAAAGAAGTCTTCAGGCCTGCATGCGATGCAGATTGTGCAAAGATGCATGGTACACTCTGAACCCTTACAGAGGCAGGAATCTCACTGACTATCACAGTATGTGGCTCAGGCCCTGCAACCGGCAGGTCATTATAAAGCATACGCCACACTCCGGTTTTGTAACAGGGTTGATTTAGGTTTAGGACAGACGTGCCCTCTGCACTCTGTGTCGAGCCCCTCTTGTTGGCAGAATAAAGGGCTACAGCTGCCCACGTGTGCTGCTTGTGGTGGTTTATTGCCCGTGTCCTGATGGCTCAGAGAACAGAGACTAGAGTTGAAAAGGTGGGGGGAGGAATCAACATAAACATTTGTTGTCTGTCAGCTGTCTTTCTTCAACCTGTCAGACACCGTTGGCCCTTGGCTGGCCCTTATTCTCACTGCCTCTCTCACACTTAACACCACACAGATGAAACGGGTATAAATTCAAGGATTAAAAATAAAATAAAACAGGACATCACCACAGACGGAAATCACTTGTCCATATCCTCCATCTCACAGTTTTCTGCAGGTCAGGTCTGATGCAGAGCTGAAATGCTTCCAGCTTTGCTTGATGCTCCATCGAATGGTCTGTTTGACTTTTCAGGAAAGATATGGAGGGAAAACATAAAACTTCTTGTGCATTCCACCCTGCTGGACAAGATCCTCACTGCCAGGTGAAAAGAAGTGGCTGGAGAAGACGTGTGGTGGTCTATGATTGTGTATTTATATTCGTATATATTCTGAAGAGACTGATTAAGAATTAAAAAATATACTGTATGTGAGCTTGTAGGCCGACTATATCATTTTGGCATAACAGCCCTCAAGTGGCAGTGTGATGCTCTGTAGTATCAGCCTGCAGCAGCTTCAAAGGGAGTATGGGCTGGGTCGGGCTGATTACTGCAGCCTTGGCACAAAACTCACACTCACACATTAATACACACACAAGATGCACTTTCAAATCCTTAGCCTGTGCTTCAGATCCTCCTCACAAGCTACATTAAGCTTGCCTAGCCTCTGAACTGACAGAAGAACTTGGCATTAACAGCAGCAAGCGTTAAAACTGCCTTCACTTTGCAGACAGATTACATATCACATGACAGAGTAGATATACTGGCTAACTCTCATGTGCACGTATTATCATACACACAGTACATAAAGACGCCTCAGCAAAAGCACATGTGCTTCAGAGTGACAAAGCCAGACTGACCTGTGAAAGACAAAAACAGGGAGTTAGAAACACTCAGATGAGGGAGGAGAGCAGAAAAGATGAAGGCAATAGAGAGGAATGACAGAAGTGATATGTCAGCGCAGGGCCAGGCTTCCATTAATCTTCATAAGTGGAGAGTTATCATTGGGGAAACGCAGAGCGAAGATGTGCAGGAGAGAAAGACAATCCGAAACTCTCCATGTCTCACCTCACTTGATTGTACACTGTTTGTTGAGCATGTCCCGAGAACACAGTCTCCATAATTTAAAACAAAGGCTCTAAACCGCTGACAAATCAGTCAGCATCAGACAGAATCCGAACCGCCAGACCATAATTCAATCATTCTGGCTAATAGAAGCAGAGCTGAAGTGGCCCAAGTTTCCAGACTCTATTCAGACATAATGTACTGTCCTGAAACTATGAGTAACAAACTCCACCTGCTACTGCCGACTAGGGGTGTAGGAAAATACTGATAGACTTGAGTATTGTAATATTATGTTTTGTGATCCTGTATTGTTTCTCAAAAACACAGTATCGATTTTTAAATAGTTTTATTTTATTTATCTAGTTTATTTTTGTCTGATATAGGCACGTTTTCTTTGCTCAGATTGCATAAATAGTAGTGCTTTTTGTTGGATGTTCTTATATCGACTATCGCCTTGGTGATGTCACAAAATATCGAATCGTAACCCCTGTAACGAGATATGTTACCACAACAGACTCACTGCTTTCAGTCAGCTCAGTGTTTCAGCGCTGTACTTTGACTTTACAACCGGAGCCCGCTGCACTGTTTGCCATTTACAGACATCTGTAAATACACTGATGATCTGTTAAAGTGCTGCCTTGTTATGCTCTGCGCCTCAGCCCATCTAAACTTGAAAAAAAACCCCAAAAAACTACATTGTAGCCAGGCTGCTAGCAGTAGCCATGTTGCTAATGCTGCCTTTGCGACCACGGTGCCAACAATAACACCACTTGGAAATGCTAGGGGGCAAACTTATTTCTACTTTAAATGAAAATAGTTTTAAAAAATCTGTTATCAATGATCATCTTGATGCATCAATAGTTATTATTTTCATTAAATTCTGTGAGTGTGCTACAAGGCAGCTTCTTTATCAAGAGATTGAACTTCAATGAAAAGACATTTTTGTATCAGCCCACAATATATGCTGATAGACATATACTGTATCAGTGTTGAGCTAAAATCAGCAAATAATGGCTGGTGTATCAGTCAGACTTTCTCTCACAATGATGGCATCTTCATATGCACAGTTTTGCTGAGTCAGACCCTGATTTCTCTCTCACCCCCCTACCCTCTGCTGCACACCTTCCATCATGATGCTATCTACATGAAGCAGCAGAGGGGCTGCCTGCAGCACAGAGGGACCCATACAGACTTCAATGTATGGATGGCTCTATATAACAACAAATAAATACATATTTCATGTATCTACCGTGCTGCTTTTCCACTTGAACATGTAATATCTGCTTCCTCAGGGGCTAGATGCTGAGTTGCCTGGAGTATCTGAGATCGACGTGTTAATAAATATTAAATAAAGGCAACTAAGGTAGAGGCTGTCATCCGTTAGGACAAGGGCAGTCGATACAACCGACATCACTGACTCCACTGCCTAATGCTGCCTCACACACATTCAGATTCAAAACACACAAATACACAGACACACTGATGAACGCACATCAACACACACACATTCACCTACAGTGCAGTACATGCAGGTGCATAACACACACGCTCCCTCACATTCAACACACACACACATATGCAGCTCTCAGCAGCCTTCCATATGCAGGCGTACAGTTCAGGCAGCGGTATACTCAAACTGAACAAGGTCGTGCAACTCGTCATCCGACCATGTGGGGAATTTATATACAATATTATATTACTATAAAAAATTTAATTATTATATTGCTATAAAAAATTCAATTACAATAATACATTGATTACAATGTTGATCATTTTGTCCTTGTATTAAACACCCACCACTCTGCAGCAGAATTATGTGAAATCCTAAACCAGGAGTCTGTAACTTCAGATCTCCCTGTTTTGTTTGAAAATGTGCTGTTTTACTTTGTCTCAACTCTTAACTTCTCGTTGTGGTGGGCTGCAGTCTAATCCAGTATGGGATTTCCATTTACTCTACAGAGTAATAATGATAGCTGCATAATGGTATTAACCAACCAACTTATATACTAAAATATTATTATTATAAAGATAAAATACTATTACGCTATATTAAATGTTCCTTACGTGCTCTGTAGGTTTTAAGTAAAAGCATGGTTTGTACAATTATTCAGTACATTCAGTGAGCCGATAACACGTAATACTGCAAAAGTAGGCCTAAGAACATTTTGTTTGTTTTTTTAAATTGTAAAAAAATTGAAGAGTTTGTTTATTTTTCCAGTTGTTTTATTTGGAACACCAGCTGTGCAGGTTTGGCTTGGAAAGCAGAGAGTGTGTCTGTGAAACACCGAGCAGATCTGCCCTGGCTATTGTTCACAGTAGTTTTTGATTTCAGCTCTTTCAGACAGCCGACCAGGTCTTCATCTCTGCTAATGCAAAAAGGATGGACGAAGGAATGTCAAGAAATTCGTGGAGCACTTGGAACTGTGCACATTTCCACAACGACTGTATACACACCGAGACAAACTCGCCAGAAAGTTGGCTTTCCGACCCGCACTTCTTTTGGAGTATACTTGCACCTTTACCATGCACTCCGCGCATTCACCTAAATACATGCACATGCACGCATGCATGCACATTCATTGTCACTAAATTCTCTCTCTCCCTCTCTAAGATTAATTAGTTAAGATTAGAATAGAAAAAGAAAAACAAAGGTCAAGTAAGAGATCAAGTTAAAAAAAAAAAAGTGAACACTATAAAGGAACACAAGTCACAAACGAAATGACAAGGCAAATAACTAAAAGTTGAATTAAAATAAATAAATTGATTAGATGTGTAAAATAAGTCGGTGAGAAAGGAGGAGTTTAGGAAGCCTAGACATAGCTTCCTTGAATCCGTGTGTGTAACAAGCTTAACTTTGAGTAGGAAGTTTAATGCATCTTAACATTGCTTTGAGACAAAAGAAATTAGCACATTTGTGTTCAGTTTGAACTGGAAATATTCACATTTCATGGTCCAAAACAAAAACCAAAAAAGCATATTTTTTATTTAAGCCCTCTTATTATCCTCTTATGACCAAGTCCCATTTGTCCCATATGTACATTTATACTTGTTCTAGTGTAAAATGTCTTTTAGAAATTTTCAACCCAGTATTGTGAACCTGTTCTGTAGGTGTGGACTGCATTTATAAAGCCATTTATGTTATAGTTACATGGGATGGCTCCATTGAAAGTCTTCTTTGTAGGCCAGATTGTTCCCATGAGGCATCTCTCTGTTGCAAAAAGCCAGAAAAGATCAGTTCTTAATGGGTCAGCTAGACGAGGAGAATCCTGCTCTCCTGTCCTCTTCCTAAAGTTGGTATCTGGCCAACTGAGACATGATTACACGAATTCTGCAGTTTCGTACAATAGCAGTACAGCCCCCTCGACCTTTAATCTGAATTATGTGAAGCTGGTATCAATAACCTTGGGACACAAAATGAGAGTTACAATATTTGAATACACCATGGCCTTTCACATGTAAATTCAACTCTGCCCCCCTAGCCGAAACAAATTACAGCCAACTGCTGGTGGATGGACATGAATAGGCTTCCTAATGTAGCCTGCATCTACAGTGGGCTGGGGAGCAGCTGGAAAAGAGAAACTGAGATGGGGGAGAATTTGTGTGACAGCGCAAAGTGTGACAGTTTGCTTTTTTTTCATATCGAGTCTGCCATGCAGCCGTACTGTGACGAATGGGGCTTGGCTCACTGAGCATCTGTCTCCAAGAATTCACTGAGGGATAATTAGAGCTGTGGGATGATAAGGGATATTCTCTAGGGCCACTAAGGTGGCAAAGGGGACAGATCTTTTACACAGACATTGGACGTCTTACAATTCTGTCTTACAGGAGGGGGTTGGGTGGGACGGGGAGTTTTAATGAAGCTTTAGATTTTGTTTAAAAAAAAAATAAAAATCAGAGTCATGGTTTGTGAAACCAGTTTTAGGACGGCTGAGGGCTTTATGTCACCAAGCTGTTGACCATAAATACAGTTGTTGTTTAGACTTAGCCTACTTGACAGCTGAAAACATTAAAATTGAGCAATATTACTTCTTGCGTTTTATTTTTTCATGGATCTGACATCAGTTATGATAAGGATTTCACCACTTTAACTGCTGAGATCTCAGAGTGCAGCAACTTTGCTAAAACTATGCCTGGTTGGTCAAATTTACCTGAAAGTGGAAAAAAAAGCTATTATTATAAGCTGTGTATCAAAAGAACAGGACACAGAAATCCAAGATGGCACCCATTCACTTGAATGAGAATTGCTTGCCAAGTGCATAAACCAAAAACATTTTCTCCACTCCTGCTTTGCTTGGACATCCTGCTGAAGGTATTCAGGTTACGCTGCTGTTTTTTTCCACTGCTGTGCTGGTTAAGGACCAGTAAGGGGGACTGGGCTCTTTGGTACAATCAATCACTGTGCCACTGTTTCTGTCTCTGTACTCTGGGACATATAAGGTCCTTTGCTCCAACCACACTCCTTCTGTATCCACTGTATTGTATATTCTACTCCCTTTCCTCACTTAATTTTACATCATTTATGTCATTTGCAAACCATCAGTTGGTCCTACTTGCTTAGCAGGCTGGTACTGTTTGGAAACCTGAAGAACATTTAAATGGGTGTTTAGTCTCAGTTGCACTGAGTTTTAGTTGTAGCAGGATGGTGTATACAGTCCTCACTGACAAAGAAAAACAAAAATATCTTTCATTCATACAAAGAAGAAAAGTCAAAAGAAATAAAGGAAAAACACAATTACCCAGTGCACACGCATTCAAGAGTATCACCAAGGGAAAGACAATACTCCATATTGTTGTGTGTTGGGCCAATGGCCAGAGAAACTGTGGCTGATTATGAATTACCTACTTATCCAGTTGTCCCCTAATGTTTTATCTTCATTCTTTGTTAAATGTATCCCCCATCTCATTTGAACCATTTGTTCTTATGTCTCTGCACTTTCAAATGGTTTACTTTGTTAGTAGAAAATGCTCCAGAATGTGTGGGAGCAATATGGAGATCGGAAGAGTAGCTTTAGGAATTTGACACGAGAGCAAGGGGGAGCTAGGATTGAGGGGAAATCATCATAGGTAAGAGTCGTCTGGAACAAGTTTCCCAGCAGCCTTATTGCACTGAGATAATCTCTCCTCCACTGAATAGAAATGA
Organism: Hollardia meadi; assembly: GCA_037974645.1. Taxonomy (NCBI): domain Eukaryota; kingdom Metazoa; phylum Chordata; class Actinopteri; order Tetraodontiformes; family Triacanthodidae; genus Hollardia; species Hollardia meadi. The sequence goes on along the minus strand of JBBPCS010000386.1, from coordinate 10,006,730 downwards.
ATTCAAGATCATCTATTGTATTACAAAGGTGCAATAAAACCTTTGGCAAACCTATCCCTGACTGTTTAAACAGATCAAACCAGACAAAACACAGGCACAGCACAGGACAACAGTGACACGGGAAATACAGCACAGTCACAATACACAAACACAACACTGACACATCAAAGGCAGGCTCAACCACAAAATCCACAGCACAAACACCATAATGGAAAATACACAAACGCAGACACAACACAGACGGACGTTCTAATACACAGACTAAAGCCATGCACAGACGGAAATAAAGCATGCACACAAACACACTGATAAGACTGAAAGAGGTCACACACACATACACACATACACACACACACACACGCACGCACACAGCATCCATTTCCTTCTCTCTCTCTCTCCGTCTCTCACTCACTCAAACACACACACACACACACACCTTAATTTAATCCAAAACACAAACACAGTGGTACAGATGACACAAGCATATTTTATAAATCTGAAGAACCCACAGGAAAAATACTTGGACTGTTGTTGATTATCACTACTGTGATAGACCTGTGTTGTGTGAAGAACTTTGTGTTGAAGCATTGGCTGACGTGCTAAAACTTGTGTCGAGTCGATACCAAATATATCACAGCTATATTTTGCCCGTGGACTCTTGCCATGTAATATGCTCTGCTTAGGAACATTAATTTCAGAGAAATCACAGACACTGATATAGATGTTAATACCGATACAGATACATACTCAAGTTATATTTAAAAATGTCAAACTAAAAGAATTAAAATAAATAAAAACAAACCAAATGAAAAATCAGCTTAGTTAGTACAATATGTCAAGCAAGGACAGGAACAAAGAAAAAGCTCCAGCCTGATCCCACGACACCTGACTGAATCAGCTCACAGCACAACAGCAACACTAGAAAGTCAAAGGAACCAGAACTACAATACCATAAGCAACACACAACAAAAACAAGAGAGATAAAGATAAAAAAACAACAACAGCAGAGCAACAGTAGTGACACACACTTTAAGTGACAGATACAAGATGGTCATAAATACACAATATTTACACATATAGATATATAGAAATAGGAAAAGCCAGATATACGTGTTGCAGATATTTACTTCATCATCATAGTGCCATACTCCTTGGCCATCCGGCATCTCAGAGCTCACACTACTGTCCTGATCGATTAGCCAGCGATGCACGGCGTGGGCCTAAAAGAACATACGACATAAAGACAGAGCCCAGTTAATCACAACAGTGAGAAGCAGAAAGGTGGAGAGACAGGAGAGAAGAGGAGAGAGGGAGGAGAGGGAGAGGAGAGGAGCGCACAGAAGACAATGGCAAGGAAATGAGAAAGTTTTCAAGAGGAACAGGTGGACATTTTATTGAGACACAGGTAGAAAACGAGGTGGGGGAGGGAGAGAGAGTAGGAAGAGAGCAGGAAGAGGAACTACCCCACCCGGCCCCACCCCACCCAACCCTTATCTCAACAAAAATCTCTCCCTGTGGGAAACAGGTCATGTTAGGATGAGTGGTATGAGTGTGAAAACACAATGTGGCATGACACAAGGACATCACACGTACAGTGATGAACGCTGGGCAAGGCCACACTCATGACGATGGAGGAGGATCTGGTGCTGATGGTTTGTGACTCATAGATGGGTCAGCTGTGTCACTGTGGGAAGCTGCAACCTACACACCGGAGTGAGTCGGGATTCCTTTACATCACGCTTTTGCACGTGGCATCACAAAACGTAGTGTACTTACCCAAAATGCACCTACAGAAATGTGCGACCACGTACAGCATGTGCAGTAAAAAAAAACACCACAGAAAATATATTTAACACAACACAGACAGAAAAAAACAGGCCCAGTCTGGCCTGAGATGCATAGGGAGACAGTGTTCATACATTTCTTTATAATACTGTATGCAGATGACCACTCATAAATATACAAAATGTGTGAAAAACAGCAAGAATGGTTGAAACAATAATTGAAACAAAAGCCTGTGAGCTCCAGACAGTAACCACATAACACTTCTACTCCAGACAGACATCAGATCACATCACACGCACACGCACACACAAACACACACACAAACCCCATCTGTTACTCTTGACGGTTGTTGTGTCAGCACTAAAAACAACCTAACACAGCTCCTTTTATGATGCTTGCTGCTCCTGTGCGGCAGAAATACTTGTCAAGATTTGCACTGGGGTGAAATCGCAGAATGGCAGGGATTAATTACCCTGTCATGGCTGCTACTGCAAATTTACTATTTATTTCACGCCAGAAATTTTACAGCATTTGTCTTGTGTTTTTTAAAAAGCAGTGATGCAGGCTGTCATACCATGACAGTGCAAAATATTATTTATTTTAGACTGAGGGGCCATTTAACAAGGGGGAAAACTGTAGATTGGCTACTTTAACACAGAGCATGATAAGAGAAAGTCATGACAGACACACACACACACGTTTAATGTATTGCTGTACTTGTAAGAACTTACATGCCTAACCTAAGAGTAAGGGACTAATAGTTTGGTCGGATGTGGCTCCCCCTGGTCTGACATCAGGAAGGTGTGAGGGAGAGGGTTTATGAAGCTATTCAATAATGCGACAAGCAGTTCTGATGGAGAATACTGGCTCTTTTAAACTTTAACCAAATTTAGACCTGACTCAAATTTAAATTTTAACCCCAAACCAAAGTCCTAATCCTGATTAGTTGTATCTTTCACCTTTCTATGCTTGTGAGGACAATTGTAAGGACAGAAATACAAGTTAACATTTTACACACATGCACACACACACACACTACAAAAGGGAGCAGGACCTTCTGTGTCAGGTGGTGTGTCTGCGAGGACAGATGCATTAGCAGATAAACACATAGCAGAGAAGTGGAGGTCAACACACAGAAACAGACCGAGTCACCTCAAGGGTACAGTGAATCAGAGGTAGACAGCAGAGGCCAGAGCCTCTGTAAGGACACCCGAAAATAGACGTAACAAGCAGAAGAGTGCAACTACAATGTACGGCCACAGAGAACTGTAGCATATGTGCGACATTTCATCCTTTTTAAAATCATTCTCAGCATGAATGTGCACTTTTCGTGACCTTAATCTGTGAGCAATATTTGCAGTAACAGTGCTCAGTAACACTGCCTTTGCATGTGGCTCTGTGTGTGTGTGTGTGTGTGTGTGTGTGTGTGTGTGTGTGTGTATACGTGATGCACAGGGGCGTCATCAGCAGAGTTTGTGGTGAGTTACAGAGCGTGTCAGCTTTAAAGAATAATTGGATTAAGTAGCAGACGGCTTGTGATGACAGGGAGAGAGGGGTAAAGGGGTGGAGGAGGGAGACAGAGTGAGGCAGAGGGGGAGAGAGGTGCTGATAAGAGTAACAGGCTATTTGCTGCGGAGCCTCAGGGCAGCGAACAGACACACAGAGGGAACTCAAACTGTTACGCTGTAGATTAGAGGGATAAAGGGATAACACTCATAGTCTCTGGACAACTAACTTGCAGCCGCTTGGCATTTGGGTATATTTTACCTCAAAATCCAAGACAAACATAAGACAACCAGTATGAGTCATGTATAACAGAAAAGACAATGGATGCATCATGCATCAACGCCTCTGTTTGTGTCCTTTTAAACTTCCCTGATGGCCTTTGGAGTAGAGCCCCTTTGGAGGCTGTTACCTCTCCACATTTGCAGCTTAGCCTTGACTGTCAGCTGCGGAGGTAGAGCTGAGGATAAACTAAGAATAGGAGTCGAAAAGAGTGGGGAGCACAAGTCAGAGGAAAGTTCATAGTGAGGAGGAGTGGAAGAATGGTCATTGCATTTTTTTTTCTCTGTTACTGTAGGTGCACTAAAAACCATATTCTCTATATTTTCTCTTTCACTTCATTGGTCACACAAAAACTCACTTACGCATCTATATAAAGTTGTTGACGACATGATATCACATTCACTACGCATACTGTACATTCAACAGAGCCTGCTGTGGTCAGTTTACCACACACTCACCAGAGATGATGAGTACAGTCTACCTCAGATCAGCCCTCAGATCTAAATTCACACACAATAAATATGCACGTATAAAAGAGTATAATACAAAAGCAGCCCAGAAAAATATCACCTAAGAATTACATCATGCATGTCCAGAGTGATTAGCCTTACTTCAGTAACTCATACAGACAGACATGTGTGAGTTTACTTTACAATGTAATGCTGCTTCTTAAAGTGCCACCATCAGCCAGATTGAAAGACATTTGATAACAAGACTTAATCAAACATTTTGCACATTTTATGCAGTCTGATGATGTGAAGTGATCTGTGTGAACTCTAAATTTGCAAGGGTGTCGCCACAAAATGTTGCAAATTGTCACATGACCAATAAACCAAAGCAGAACACTCAAAAATCTGCATAAGATGAAATAATTGTTGACATTTGGCAACAGATAGCATGGATCCATCCTGTGCTGAAAAGAGTTTGAACAAAACTCTTCAAGCCTGGAAATTAACAAACCTTTCATATTAAACTGGCAAAACGCAAGTTTTTTGCTTTAAGGTATTGTGAAGTAAATGTTGATTGCACAGTGTTAGGGTTAGAATATTGACACCATCTGCATTTTGATTAGTTCCCTCTGAACCTTGCTTTTCCATGAAATCTCCCAAGAAGATAAAGGTTGACTGACGATCCAGTCAGGCTGGCAGCCTGGTACCATTTCTATCTGCTTTTATGTCTCCATTATAGACTAAATGAATGAAAAAACCTGCGCTTTTGTCCTTTCTTGTTGGTAGACACTACTCTGAGGAAAAAAATAACACCACTTAGAAATGTGAGGGGCCAAGGCCAGAGATTTAGAATAATGCTTTAACAAAATCAGCAAAAAGCAATTGTTTAAAATCATGGAAGGGTTTATTAGTATACGTGGAGTACTGATTAACTGCTTGAGCTGCCGGGTTTCAAAAAAGTCCCTGTGTACAGAGCTTTCATTAAACAGCGCTCCACAGGGAGAGAGCAGCTCTCTGCTGCTCAATGGACCTGCACCATCTCAATAGCTCACACTCCCTCTGTGAGAACGATGAAAACAATAGGGGGAGCTGTGATATACAAATGAAATTACAGTAACATTGAGAATCAAGGCAAGCACCTTCCGCCAAACACCTATTCATCAGTCCAGTTTGTTTTAGTCCTGCAGTGCATCAGCTTCTCTCTTGATCGTCCACCTTCCTGTCCATTACCTCAAGTTCAGGATATACATCAAGTAATCAAGCTCTAATGCCATGAGTCAAACCAAGCCAATGCCTGTCTAGTTCCTTGTGAAATGCTGACACAGTATCTAAACTAAGTGGACCGTTACTAAATTATTCAACTCCTGAGGAAAAAAAAACAAACATCAAGCGGAGTTATAACAAGACAGCATCACCACTAAGGTGCTGAGCAGTAAAGAGCTGTTCTCAGAATCCCATAAAGCAGCTGATTTATCTCGTCTGCAGTTCTTATTTCAACAAGTCTTAACTGAACACATCACATGGGACGTGCCCCTAGTGGGATAAACTACAAGGGGGGTGAGAGGAGAAATTGAACACCAGTTTTGTGTACTCAGCAGTTTTTTTATAGAAACATTTGGTCAGTACTAAAGGTGTGACAATAACTGCATGGCCGCAATGTCACAATCATGTGATGTCATTACCGTCATCAACGCAAACTTTTTTTGTAGGGTCAGTGTCATATTATTACACTGCACAATGCGTTTGAGTCATTGACGTGTACAGTAGTTTGAAATCAGAGTTTTAACACAGCCTCTGATTGGTCGACAGACTTGGCTAAAGGAACAATGGGATTGACAGTGGATGGCTGAAAACCATGCTAAAAACAACTGCTTTCAACACAGAATAATGATCATAGAAGACATTCAACGTCGGATTCATCATCATGGATTTATGTTACAAAATCTCCAAAAAGACACTGCAGTTCAAGGCTGGATTACAAAACTTCTGAGAGGGATATAATTGTACCGGAGCCAACAAAACGGCACAATGGTTAGCTTCTGGGCAAACAAAAAGTTAAGTCTCTTATATGCAACGTTCAAGAGATATTTAATGATGCTAACATTCTGTCTTAAACGACATCGTTTACCCCAGAGTTAACTTCTAGTGTCCAGTATGTCAGATGTTTCTTTTCAGAAACAAACACTTTACTTCCTGCAAATTAACTGGTAAAAACACAGAATAAAGCATGTTAAAAATGTTGTGTCTCTCCAGGACATCCTGGGGGCTGCGAGCCAAGCTGCCACTAATTGATGATAAAGCTGATGACTTAAGATCCAGACGCCTGGTGACTAAAACCCTTCTTTCGGTTAAAAGATATAGTGTTACTTAAAATGACCGAAATCAAAAAAGTGATGGTGACGTGACTTGAAACATTTAAAGAGTAGTTGGCTGGCAATGTTTTAATGTCCGGCCATCTGGCCAACAGCCCCAGCACTTATGGAAAAATCTGTGTTAGGCTTTCCTGTTTAGCTGCCAGACCTTACTTCACTTTTATTAACTGACACACGGCAGCCTACTGTACATTTACTGCCAGATTGACAACTTACTGCTGCCGTTTATCTCTGCTCTGGTTGCTTTTTTTTTTTTGGGTTTAACAATAATTTAATTTCTTTTTAAATTGATTTTAAACTCAATGACACTCTGAGTTGATGATTTGACTGCCCACAGCACTGTGGATGCTTTAGTATCAGTAGTAGTTTAATTGCTCTCCAGTACCACTATTATTGTTAGGAAAGACATGATTCACATAGAAGAACTTCTTGTGTGGATACCCAGTTAAATAAGTAATAAAACACTTTGCTGCATTATAAAAAAGACATATTGTAACCCCTACCTCCCACCCACCCCAAAAAACAACAACAAATAAATAAAACACCACTGCCTAAAACATTTGAGATGGGTGAGAGGTTTTATATGTAAGCAGGTGTAAATGAGTGCATACATAGAACAGGAAACTCCTAAAGTGAGAGAGCATTAAGAGACGACAGAGTGAGAAAAAGCAGAAGGGCTCTGCAGATCTCAGCCTGATAAATAATGCATGGCAGAGAGCTGCCAGCTCTGTGCCCAGCAGCAGCCAGCCTGGGCTCCATCAGCAGAGGAGAGGTGGTTTATGGAGGGGCACAGGTGGAACCGCCAGGTGGGATGAAAGGGAAGAATGGTGCAGTCACCTCCACCTATCACCTCTACACTTTTTTTCCCCCTCTCTGTCTAACTCTCCATCTGGCCTCACTCTCTACCTGTTCAGTGCACACTTGTGTGTTAGGACGTCATCCTCTTTATCCTTTACTGTCCACTCCAAAAACCCACTGCACACTTCTTGCTCAGGATCGAATGGCAGACAGAATCGAACAGTGGATTTGAAGCCTCATTTGCTACATGGACACAAACACAACTTCAAATGAATTATTGCTTATATTGCTACATATGTGCTGGATGTGTTAATATCCTGTATCTGTGTCATGTGGGTTTCGCCAATGCACCCCTTAAGGAGACGAGTGGCAGGTCCTGAGTCTAATGGAGTTTAGTCTAATGGGAGAAGTGAAGGTTAGAACAGATTATTAGCAATTCATCTAAGATCCAAGCAAATATTGGACCAATTTTTCAAATACTACATACCTTCCACACATTCTGACACTAAAATGTCATTTTTTTTAGACAAACAAGTCAGGAGAAAATAAGCTTTATTCAAGACCTGTCTCTGTCTCAGCAACACAATCTCGCGAGATCTGGAGCGAGCATAAAGAGCTAACAGATACAAATGAGTGGCAAAATAAGACGCAAACATTAAATTGGTACTGTATCTAGTGGGGTGTAATGGAACATTGTTGATCCGTGGTCTGTAAGAATCGCCCCTCATGGTTTGGCATTTCTGCAGATTTTTTGCAAAATGTACCCATCATAGTGTGAAATACAGTTTTACAGCCACTTTTTAAAGTAATAACTTCCTAAATATTGATGAAAGCTACAATGAAAAGATCAAGAAGACAGTTGGGTGCTGTGTTTTACACTGAAGCGCAATGAGCAACTCATGTAAAGGCCTCTGTCGAGTGAAATCTCATCGGCAGTGACTTCGGGCATTTTCAGTGGTGTAACTGGGAAACTGGACATGCTTGTCACCATAGGAGTAGATCATGAGATTGTGATATTCATTGCAACCTCGGAAGAATCTGCTGCTTTTCCTTTGACTCACAGCTCCGCTCTCACCAGAACAACAGTAGTCTTCAGTGTTGATAGGCTATGCGACGTGTAACAATCAGATAGAGTTGTGGGTGGGACAGAGTGGCGAGCGTAGATGTATTAACAGAGCTTGTACTGCAATACTTATATAATAAAATAAATAAATGAAATTATAATACTTATAATACATCTATGGTGGTGACTACAGGCAGAACAGTTTTTCTTGATCTGAAAAATGATCCAATCCGTGATTGTAATAAGATCCAGACGTTGAGTTTCGTGATCTTTTGCACCCCTAGTATTTAGGGCTTTATCTTTTGCCCAGCGCAAAGCAGCGCAAATGTCATTAGTTTCTGACCCATCTGTGTGCCCATGGGCGTGTTGTTCTTAAAATGAGTTTGGTCTGGCGCACTGCCATCTTGAGGCAGGAGAAAGTAATCGTGCCATCGACCAACAAAAAAGAGGAACAGTGTTCACAATAAGACCCTCAACAATACTGACTGAAAAACACTCAACTGAATGACACCACAGACTCAAAATTACAATAACAGACTTCAAAATAGATTATCTCAGGCCACTGGATTGCATTACACAGTAAAATAAGGTGTTCCTGTTATTTTGTCCACACTGATTCCTCCTGATCCCACCCTCTGCTCTGAGCATGTGAAGGTCAGAGGTCATTAAAGCAGAACGATTAACATCACAGCACACACCATCACAGCTTTCATGTTCTCTGTAGTGGAGAGACAGTACAACCTCTTCTGATATTCGGCTCTGTACCTTTGTTGTCCTCCTCAGAGAATACTTATCTGGGGATAGTAGAGGCGTCGAGTGGAGGAGTCTGCTTTAACAATAGGACCTTTTGAGAGCCTGGGAAAGAGTGCCGGGACCACTGTACTTAAAGTAAACATAGGGCTGCAGTAAAACCTGTTAGTAAATCTGGTTGCATCACACACATCACAAACAAACATACTCACACTACAAAACTTGAAAACAATGGTGCATCACACACTACAGGATACTGAGGATGATCATGCCAGAGGAAGCAATGCACCACCTAGTGATCTCTCTCACCTGATCTCACGGGGAAGCAGATGTAAACAAAATGAAGACCGATGTGGTGCAACAAAATGCTGTAGTAATGCTTTACAGTGAGGAAAAAAAACAGAAGGCTAAGCGAGTATGAATGAGAAAATGGTCAGGAGACGTGGTCAACATGGGTCTATCCGTCACTGGAGGTGAGATTCAGATTCTGTCCAGTAGTTAGCATGCTAGCTAACCATAGCCTCATGGGCAAGAATGTTATTATTCCCTGGCAGCAGATGTCTCTCTCATTGTCTAGTGTGGTTCAGCTCGGAATATACTGCCGTAATCGTCCCGATTGTAAATCTTAAATATCAAACATGTTTGATATTAATCGGTGCGGCCCCAATGAGTCTGCAAGCAGTTTGTTAGGTTTAAGTCTGGATCTGTTACCCTCTCATATTACCAGATAATCTGGGTAGAGCATCAGTGCCGACCGAGGTCCCAGGGGTCGGGAGGGGTGAATCAGGGTTAAATTTGCCTAAATCTCCAGTACTCTGAGGCTGGCTTAAAAAAAAATCATTATTTGATTTCTGGCAGCTACAATTAAATTTCAGTGATGTAGTGCTTACTTTAGTTGGAGCACTCTGAAGGTGAACTGGGACATGACAGAGTGAACAATGTTTTCATGTTTTGTGTGAACTTTTGGTACTTGTGACATTTGGACTATTGCTTTGTAAAAGAAAAGAAGATCAAAGGAGGAGGAGGAGGAGGAGGAGAAAAGCCACACTTTAAATTTCTCTGTGCAATATCAATGATATTTAGTGGCACCCCAAACCCCTCCCTCTTATTTTTCTCCTCTTTCCAGTGAAAACCGTTGCTCTTCCATTCCAGACTATTTTTATCCTACATTTCATTACCATAATAAAACACATGCATGAAAAAAAGATAAACTCAAAGAGACAGCGCAGCCAAAAACCTGGATTTGGGAGGCTTATTTTCATCTTTCTTTCTTGTCTTTTATTCTTTTATGTTGCTCTTTTCTTTTCGCTCAGAGAAATGGAAAGCGACATGCCTTTTCTTTCAGCCTGTGCCTCATTATGGTGCTTTTCAGGTCTGCTCTTTTGTATGGGGTGAGCCCAGAGCCATGCACAGGCATAGCGGAGCGGCCGGTGGATTACCCAGACTCACGTCAAAACTTCGACAGAACCACCAACCACTCCAGCAAACGCCCCTGCCAAGTGAATGTTACATGCTTTAATAAGTGTAGCCAAAGAGCCATGCCAAGACTAAACATGCAGGAACAGCTGCTTTACTGCACACATCAGTGTGAACAATACATCTAGGTCTTTAAACCAGGGCACGGCTATCATTAAACTGGACAGAATGTATTGCAGTCTAGGGATAATCAGTATGTCGTCTAGCCACAGAGAGTATCACGTCTCAAACTGAACGCCACTAAGATTAGGTGTTTAGAATGATAAAAGCAATTTTTTTGTCACTGAAAAGCCTGAGGTCATCGTCTGCTTTTGAAACAGAAACACAACATGCAGCATCTCTTTGCTTAACATTTGGCCTGTAATAATACACTCCACAATGCATGTGGAAATGAATGCATTATGAAGCGCTGTATGAGATAAAATACTGGATAAATACATCTGCTGAGGTCAAAAGGGCTATATAATGCAAAGATATAAAAAATGTTTTTCATACCTTATACATGAAAATATACATACACTCCTTATATGAGAATTATTATTATTATAGCTAATGATTCTTTTACTTTAACACATAATCTCAATTTTATGTGTTAACTTATTGTTATATGTTCTTCTACAAAAAAATTCCTTATTATTCCGCTGCGTTTTTTGTAACAAACTACTTCCACATACTTCAATGTATTCATGTCATTCAAACATCAAAAGATTCAGCTCAATTAAGAGAAGTGTGCTTTCATTCAGAATTTTGATATCATTCATAGTTTCTGAAATATTCAGTGTTTTTTCCGAAAATGTCCTCATTTAAATGGGCGTAATGTTCAGAAATCCTGTTTTTTCATGCAGTTTCAACTCTTAACTACTCATTTATACGTTCAGCTACAAACTCCATTCAAACTTTAAAATATTCCCAAATCATTCAACATTTTTGGTTCTATTCAACTTTCAAATCCCTTTCAAACTTTTCAAAATATTCAACTTTATTTGTTATAATGGAAGTCAATGAGAAATCCATTCAAACCCACTCAAATTCAACCTCTTCCCAGTCATTCATACATTCACATACAAACGGCATTCAAACTTTAAAATGTTCACAAAAGTTAGGACTATTTATACTTTATACTATAATCGCAGTTTAAGTTTTGGCCATTTTTCCCTCCGTTTCAGATTTTATAATGGGTGTGTATTGCATGGAATGTTCGGAGCCAAAGTGAGTGATGTCATAGAATAATCTAAATATCTTCTCTTTAACTTGCCCTAACTCCCACAAATTTCACTCCCCATACATCATTTTTCATGAAAATATAAGAAAAAAAGTGCTCCTTCTCATATTCATTTGGAGAAAGACAGACTTATACTTTGCCTCAGGAAGGGCAAATTCCACAGCAACTCCAGCCAACAGCCTCATAAGATCCAATTGTATTTTCATCTGGAAGTTTCTGGAGGAAAGCAGACAGTGCCAGTTTTTTCTCTCGCTGTCATGGCCAAGTCTTTTACTTTATCCACACAAAAAATCAATCTCTTCAGTAACGTCTCAGAACGCTCACAATTAGGTAATTTCAACAATATGATGTACAGCTTTTTCTTAAAGCTCATTTTTCAAGGGGTGTTACCGAGGCATTTTCTCTGTTTCTCCCTTAACTGGTGTCAGTTAATTTCACATGGCTGTTGTTGATTGGCTAATTTAAACCTCCAGTAAGTTTATTCCCGTTTTGATTAGTGGAGGGCTTGGAAGCCATTTATGCCAGTTAAAACATGTCCTCTTTCACTGTGAATACATTCAAACCTTGGGGTTTATATCATTAAATTCACAATTTAATGGAACCACACACACACACACACACACTGAAGATGTCCTAGGCTGCTTGTTCATGTGTGCATACTGTATGTGACTGGTTGCTCAGAGGTTCAGGTGGTCATCTATCAAAGCTGTACTCTCACCTTCTCCAGCTGTTCACACTGTGGTGCCATAATGTGGATAGGCAATAAAATCCACATTATGACTGCTCCATAGCTCTTAAGACAAAACTTTAGTGCAAGTATCCTTGATTAGATTCACAGTGGTGAAATTGAATTTAAAGGGTAATATTCTCAGGAGGTAAAGGGATAAAAACAGCAAGCTGAAAGGATGAGAGACACAGTATTAAGCCTGTCAAATCCCACAGAAAAATTGATTTGTCTTCCTAACCTTTAAAAAGGGAAAGGCCCCCAAAAGCCTACAGTGTGGGCTCTTACACCAGGAAACTGTAATGAGGAGAGGAAATACAAGCTTGGTGTAAAGGTTTGCATCTTTATTACTGTAGCTGTGTTTTGTTTGATTCATTCATGTGATACTGAAATATATTTATATGGCGATACTGAACCTTCACAAATAGGCCTACACCTACTGGCAGCTCATCAATAATATATAGAGATCTAGAGGATTCAAAGAAAGCTGACTGATGACTATGCTAAAGAGACTAGCACGTACACATATTAATGTTAGCTGCATGGGCTGCAAAAGAGGAGGATAAAAGTTGGCAGCAAGTTTTCTTGTGAAACAGATGTCATGTTGGGTTGATGTTGAG
>JBBPCS010000386.1:9963480-9975335 GCA_037974645.1 Hollardia meadi | reverse complement strand
TACATTTTTTGCTGGACCCTGTAGTGTAGGGGACCGACCTGTCCACATTGTTGAAAATACTGAGCTTGTGGTCTTTGGCCACCAGGCAGAATAGAAGAAAAATTAATAAAAATAAATGTCTTCGGCGTGCGGTGGCAACCCCAAACAGGCCCAAAAAAACACATGTGCATGTGCCCAGCTCAAATCTCACTCTAAGGTTTTCTGAAAAGTTGGCATCCATGATAGTATATCATGCTTTTCCAGTGTTTTACCTACTCTACCACTGCATAGAATTAGGCATTTTCTTTTGAAAGTTGTTACCAATGGTTACAGGCAGCCATGCTGGAAGACAGAGAACTACACAAACATTCCATGCAAGGCCTCTATTTTTGGCTAAAAAAAAAGTTACTGTATCGATTTCAAGTCATTGAATCATATCGTATCGAATCGCTCTAAATGAGCCAATATCGTCCTTGTATCATATCCCAACCACGTATCGTGATTCGTATCGTATCGTTGTTAAAACGTATCGTTACACCCCTAGTATCACATGTATCCTTACTGGTTTCAGTGTTATTATTTTTAAGTTTTTCAGATGCTTTAACAAGGAAACAAACCTCAGCTGATGAAGTTTTCTGTCTCTTCAGTGACCTTAGACTAGACTCTATCCCACCTTTCAGGAATCTTTGAGGACATTTAAGCACCAGACATTAGCAGCAAGTCTTGATTACAGTGCCAGTGCACAAAGTGTGAATATGGCTTCTTTTTTTATTTAAATACATACCAACTAACATAACTTTTAATATTAATATTTATTCTGAAACTCACTGATCCTTTTACATCCAAAATTCTTTTAAAGTCTGTAAGGACATCAGTGGTTCTCTGTTGGTTGTGCACGAGGTCTTGGTGATGTTTGAATGTCTTCTTCATTTTGTAAAACACACAGGCTTCATCACTTGTGTGAACAAGAATTGATATTGCCTCCCTACTGGCTACAGGAATCCTCCTGTTAAAGACGATCCAGAAGCCTGCATGAAGAGAAGTAGCCCAAGAGTACCTCTCTAACGTTGTTCTCTTGGGCATTAGCCCAGAAAGTATCTCTGTTGACCTACTCTATTAGACAGTTGACAGAAGTAATAAGATAGAATAAGCGGAGTCCTGCTACAAGTGAACACCTGGCCAGAGCTCCCTTTCCACTGCAAGTGTGACTGCCAGCTAACCTTACTTATGTTAGCTTAGCATACCCACTAACCATTGTAGCTACATTTTCAGCAACACAAAGGCTTGAAAATGATAAAACTTCCACTTGTCCTTACATAACAATGAATGCTCATAATTTAGAAAATCAATTTTGAGAAGTTATCGATTTAAAACTAAACTGACGAATTATCTGTTGCCATTATATCTGTACCAGCTCCTATTAGACTATTAAACTTACAGACAAATATATTTATGAATCCTTCTGCTTCTTCTCACACAACAGGTCATACTCCAAGACCACTCCATGCCCACCGGAGGGGAAAACAATTGGCACTAAAATATGCAACCACGGGCTGAAGCGCGAACAAAATGTCCGTACAAATGTACAAAATATTTTGAGGCAGTTGTGTACGCTCTCTCTTGGCTTGTGTGATGTATCAGGCACAACCATCAATTATTGGCTTCGTAGTTATAAGCTCCTTAAATTGCACAGGGACAGGACAAACAAAACAACACAAAATAATAGCATATGTACCTGATAAAAATAGATTCAGATTCAATCTCTCATAGCCAACTTCGTAATACAAAACACTTTTGCTACCGTCGATGAGCAAGTTACACCACAGACATTTCTTATGAAGCTACAAGCTATAAGTCGCCGTAAGATAACGTGGTGAGTTAAACAAATAACTCTACAACAAAAGCATTTGATATTGAATTTGGAAGAAAAGTATTTAAGCAGAACTTATGTCAGCATGCTTGCTGCACATACAGTATAACAACATACCCTAGTCGTAAGGATCCCCCAGCTTGTATTTACTTTTGTCTGCCTCAGTTTTTTCAGTTCAGCAGCTTATAAAAACATATAGTTCAGGGGTTTTATGCTGTTAGCAGTGCATCCAACCACACTGCAGTTTTTTTCTGCTTTTTGCTAGCAGACAGAAATGACAAGGAGGCACGTAATGCAAAATCGATGAGAGAGATGAATTGTTTTCCCTGCCTCTTTTCAGGAGATAGAAAACTGAAGATTCTATAGATGTTAATGCAGTGTGTGCTTGGATTACAATTATAGCAAGTTTGCATGCATTCCTTTTGTATTGATCAAACCTTTTGTTATATAGACAATGTCTATATATTGCAACCTTATCTGAATCTGACTGGCGGGATAGGCCTACCTTTATAAATTAAGGCTGATTTAGCCGTCATACCTCTTCAGTTTTTCCTGCTGAATGGATGACCAAACACAGTGGCCAGAAATTATTTATCCAGACAGCTATACATAGGCAATTGAATCAAAAGGTGGCATTAAGCGTGTTGTAGTGTAGTGTTGTCTGTACATAACCAGCCCGTTGATAGCTAATTGTTTGATCTGTGATACACTAACATTTAGTTGGAGACGACAGTCATGTTTACTGATGATGCGATACTGTATGACTGTACTCCAGCAGCCTCCTCTATCAGTATTAAGTGTCACCAGCAACATTTGGCTATTTTTTTTTTACACTGACAGTGAATATTCATGTATCTTATGTGTCTAAAATCTCAGCGTGATCTTCAGCTAATCTAAACCGATTCTACTGAAGGCAAGGGGCGTGTCAGATGCACCCCAAAAAAATGATATAATCTAACACTGGAAATATTTTGTGAGATTTAGAGATATGTGTCAGCTTCAAACTGAAACAGAAAGGATTTGCTGGAAAAAGGTGACTAGTTTCCATGTCTTAAAATACCACAATCTGCAGGTCAACTGAGCAGTACACAATCCTTGAACTGGACTTTTAAGGCAGTCATTGTTGAAAGTAAATTGTCAGTTTTACACTAATCTACACCCACACCACAGGTGTAACTCTTGGGACAATATTCTCATTTCCTGCTCTAATTTAGTCCTTCTTCTCCTGATCAGGGACAGATCACATGGGCGCAAATGTCTGGAGAATATTTCTCAAACAAACATTTCATTAAGTCATAGTTAGTCATGATGACAGGGAAGCTAATAATGTATCTGACTGCTTTGTGTTAGTCATAATCACACATTAGCAGCAACAGTATAATGCACAGATACAACCAACTGTGGTGCTGGTTTTTACTATGCAGCTAATGTTGAATCCCCCTCAATATTTCAGAGAGTCTCTAGTGTGTTGCTGGCAGAGCTCCACAGCCTACAGTGAGATACAGTATTCTGCAGGCCTGTGCCATCCTCTCCACCATCAACTGTGGCTTATAGCAGAGGTATTTTAGCAGCAATGTTAGTCACTATGAGCCAAAATGAGAGGATGGAATGGACAAAAACCCTTGCTGTGTTTGTGCTACTACAGTATGGATAAACACTGTGGACCATTTTGCCATTTCAAGTGGATCAAAGGATCATAATACTGCCCTTTTAACCACGTGAAACAGATTATGGTTGTTCGTCACAGAAGATCAATAGGAGAGGCAAGAAATATTAAGCAGGCAAGAATAGAGGGCAGACAGCACCCTCTATTGATTTACATACGGCACTGCGACAAAGTGGGACAGGATGGGTATCACGTCAAACATGAAGGGTCTTGGTAATAACCTGCTGTTGAAATGTGTTCATTTAGGAGCCTTTAACCAAACAGCCTATTAATACAATTTACCAGTTAGAACCTGTGTCAGTGAAATATTCCAGGATAAAAAATGACAAGGATAACAGGACAAATACAACAAGTGTAGCAGGATCAGGACTAATCCATAATACTGACTGCACCACGGATCACAGTGCCCCCCTGTAAGCACCTCTTGCATTACTGTGAGTGAGAACACGAACAGCAGAGCTCAACACTGCACTGCAGCACATAGCCGACTCAGAGCAACACCACAAGACTGCACAGCTTAGTGCGGCTCTGATATGTGGACACACCATTCAGATATAATCAATGTGCAAATGACCAGGATGAAACTATTTCTATCTGTACATCTGAATTTTATATTTAACAGGTGTTGAAATTATGCACAGGATCGGCAGTCAGTGGACATAAAATTGATAAAAGTTTTTTGGATTCTGGACTGTTGGTCAAAAAAAATGCTGATAGGGTTCGAAGAAATTGAGATGGATATTTTTTATAATTTTCTGACCTTTTATTGAATAAACAATTAATCAAAAATTAACTGAAAGATAAATTAGTAATGAAGATGAATGCAATGTATTGTATAGGTAAAAACATTTCTGTCAAAGCTGTCAACATCTACTAAGAACATAATGCAATCCAATACAATATGACATTCATGAATATGATATGAATGAATATTCACTAAACTAATATTTGTTGCAGGTCTATTCAGTCATAGTGTATTTCAGGTGTTGGCACTGCAGCAGCAGAGAGAGAGCACTGATTGGGAAGGCCATATGGCAGGTAACAAACCAAGGGCAGGCTTCATGTCCACACTGTGCCGCGGCTCAGGCACCCTGCCACCTCATTTAAAGGGCTCATCTGATTTGGCTCTGTATTCTAGAAAGTATGTAGACCAGAGCTCAGTGTAAATGTACCACAAGTTTTTTGATGCTGCACCATCACCAGTTCGGTGGTGTGAACAGCAGTTCAGAGTAGTCTCGTAGCTGCAGAGTCAGCAGTGAATATCACCATCACACCAACTGGGACTGGCTATGGCCTAAGGCAGATTGACAATCACTGCTGTTGCATACAGTGAATCTGTCAAAGCGCAGCACAGCAGTGTGTAGGCAAAGCAATACTTGTTTAAAGGGGGCTTGTCTAGTGAGTGTAACAGTTACATAACTGCCAATCTCCTTTTACAGTAAGGGAGAGGTGTGATGGGTCTGCAGTTGAGAGTTATAAAAATAGCTTAGATTGAAATCCCTTGTCTTTGTAAATCATTTAGGTGAGTCTCTGACCACAAATAACAGAAAATGCGATTTGCCAAGTGCAGGTACAGCAATGCAAGTAAACTGTCAGTTGTCAAATCTTGGCTTTCACAATTGTATAGATGAGAGAAAACAGTGGTATTTTATCTCCCAAGATGTCCTATCAACAAACTACAGCGAGTGAGTAAAAATCTTAAGAAAGCAGTTCTACAAAGAGAAAAAAGCTTGAAGAAGTGACTCAGTGTGTAATACCCAAAGTACCTAATGGAGCATTTTTCCACATAGTGCGTGACCAATGAATGAACAGTCAGAATATAAAGATGAAGAGGCAATGTGGTACAACAGCTGAAAGACTTCTTATAGATCCTAAGGTTATTATTGTTAACCAAAATTTACCTAAAAACTAAAACTAGGTGTGAAAAAAAACAAGACTTTAGTTAACTGAAATAAAAACAAAAACTAGGCTTTAGAAAAAAAATAAAAATAACAAGTATGAGGAGGCATTGGTGCACATGTTTATTGAGACTGGGATGGCATCTAATCTGAATGTCTTAAATGCTGCCCCTAAATACACCCTTTATTATAATAAAAAATATAAAACTTATACTGAAGCTAATTAAACTAAACATTTTTAAACAATAAGGAGCAAGCCCACTCTGGAAACTGAAAGTAAACTGAACTGAAAACAGTTTATTTCTGCCATCTAGTGGTGTCATAGTGCACATGACCAAACTATGGCAATGACAACACAGAGGTGCTGAATAATGCTGTCTGAAACTCTGATTGATAAACAATTGATGGGAAGATATACTACAGAGATGATTAATGGAATTATCTGTCCCTTCATATGTTCTTTTGTCTTTCCTTGGTTGTCTACTTACTGTATGTCCGAATTATAAAACCCTTACTGGTCTTCGGCTTTTACTCAAACTAACTACTACTCAAATAATGTGGAGAACCAGTTTTTCTCACAGCGAGGAGGATCGAGGTAATGAAGTGGGTGAAAAAGAGGACAGGAGGGGAAAAACACTTACTACCTGAATGCTTAGCTGGCTCATACAGGGAGAGATGATATGAACACAAAGGTTGATCAGGGAACAGGATCACTGCAGATATTAGGGGGACAGTTTTAGGTGTGCTGCAGGGCCACTGTTAGTGCTAAATCATTGTCAATATAATAAATTATATGGACTTTTAAAATCCAAACAAGAAAGCAGCTTTTTCTTTCTTAAATTGACCACATTGTAGGATGGTTTACACACACAGTATGTAATTTCTGCCACTAGGGGTCTCTCAGTCAAAACAATGAAAACAAAAGACTTAGTTTGATGACATCGTGAAGTAGCATGGGATCGTGGGAGTTGTTGTCTTCATTGTTAAACAACGAGGGAATGAAAATTAAATGTTCACAGGCGAGGAAACGTATTAAAGTTATATTCATGCTACGTTTAGTGAGGTTCATCGACTTCCTTAAGCACTCTCTGGCCTGGAATAAAATTAAAGATTTCTCTGGCTTTGAACATTGTTGGAAACATTTGGGATAATATAAGTACACAACTAGATATTTCAATTCGTAAATGTTACATATTATATTTTTTATTTATTTACTATAAAATATATTTACCTTACATTTACATCATATTTTTCAAAAAGCAGACAGATTATTTGCTTTCAAGCCAATACTTTAAGCTCATGCTAGTGTGATCTGACAACCAGCTTGAGATTGATAACTTGTGTTTCTAGCATTTAAGTTCAAACTTTCCAAGTGTGGGGTGTTGGACTGAACATAAACCACTTAAATGCACCAACCTGGGACATGTTTTTGAATCTGTCTATGCCTGTAACTGCACTGCTAAATGACAATAATGTAATTTTGACGATAAATAAATCAAATGTGGCTAAATGTTCATTTTTATTCCACTGCAATCCAATTTTTATAAAAGCAATGGCTCCCTGGAAGGTAGGACATAAAAACAAACTGAATATTTCAGAAAGTGGTTAACAGGAATGTGAAGTCCTGTTTACAAGATCAACAGTTGATGGGCTAAGACATGCAAAATCATAATTATTTACCGTTTGATCACAATCAGCCTTTTGAATTAACAGACATTAACTGACTAGGCCCCAACATGTGGGCGTATGGTTAACCTCAGCGAAGAAAAAAGGTAGACAAGAGTGAAAGGGGCAAAGAGGGAGCACTAAGAGAAGAAAGGAAATGGAATAGGAAGTGCAGGGGAGGAGGAGGAGGCCGGAGGCTGGTGTCAGTCCCCCTGAGTCCCATTCCCTTCCCCTCACTCGTCCCTTCTCTCGTTCCTTCTCTCCTGTCTCTTTTCCTCTGTGTATTTTTCTTCCCATGATTCCTTACACGTGGCTTCCTCTGACCCTTTCATTAAATTATCCCATCCTCCTCTCAGCTTCATTCATCTTTTGCTCACAGGTGGCCGGTCAACATTACAAAAAACTCCCTGTACACATTTCCTTTCTGTGATCACTTCTGAAACAAATTTCTGAAATATTTGATTCAGTTTTGTTATATTAAAACAAAATACAAGAGCATATGGCAATATTGATTCCTGTCCCTCTGTCGGCCGTTAGAGTAATTACAGGTTATCTTTTACAAGGACTAACCAGAGCCCAAACAGAAAGTGACTCCCCTCATGACACCCAGCAAGTGCTCACTTTGTCCCAATCTGTTCCTTTAGATGTATAGCACGCCTCCTTCCACCTGTCTCCTATTCTTCCTTTCTAATCAGGCGTCCCTGCCAATCAATTTGATCGCCATGACAACATTCCGCACAACGCCCCCTCCAAACACCCCCACCCTTGTCACAAACAAAAACAAAACAAAAAACATTTTTAAAAAAAAGAAGCTGTATCCTGACAGCTCAGGATTGATGAGAAGGAGTCCTGTCAAAGGCCAGAGATTAGATTAGGACTGAGGCACACAAACCACAACGCAGCACAGAGGCAGCAGGTGCTTTTGGTTAAACCTTAATTACATGATCTCTGATTTCTCTAATTGATATGGTAATGACTATGTAATTAATGCAAAAGCAGAAATACCAGCAGCTCTCCTAATGAATGGATTTATTTGATTAGATATACTCCTGCATATTTATGCATGATGGTAAACAGAGGACAGTGAGACATATAAAATGAATGCTTGGGGTTGTCACAGTGTTGATACTGCTGGCATGTTTCAACAGCAACATGGGATGTGACAGAATTTAACATGCAGATATACAGTACATACTATATGAACACAAATTAGACTGCTTGTGACAAAGAAAGAAAAATACTGTAACTAAAAGAGATTATGCATGTTTGCTGCTTCTTATAGTGCAAATGATTCTAGTGGAGAACCTCAGAGATTCAGGGGGAGAGGAAAATTAAACTGGGCTATTTCACAGCTAGGTGGCACTATGGAGCTGCCTCATACACACAGGAGCCACATTTTGCATGAATGAAGATGACTGTGAAAAAGTTATCATTAGAAGTCTGAAGATACATTTTGGTTTTAAGACAACTCACATCTGTTTAGAGCAACACCTTTACATACAGTACATGCTCACACACACACATACACTCAGAGTTACAACCGCACTAGCAAAGGTCAGCTGCCTCGGCAACACTTTCAGGGAGGGAGGAGGCCAAATATTTGGGGGGAGACTCCGTTATGACAAGTCACCTTCTGAGGATGAGAAATCATTTCTCCTGCTTGCACCAAAACATCCTCACTGCTTGCTGACTCTAATACAGGGGTTCGCCTTCAGCAGTGCCACCATTTATGATCCAAACATGCTCATTTGAATCAATTTCAAACTGCAACTATTAATCATATAAAAGAGGGCATCATAGTGGGCGTTACAATATTTTCATACAATTGAAGTGTCCATGTCATGTCTGCTTTGGTTAAGTTTGCATTCGTATTATGACCACGTGGAGTGGCAAAAGCTGGATAGTCCAACAATTTATCCATTACCTGAGTGATCCTTTTCAACTGCTTATCTGTTACTTGTAAATACGTTTTTCAAATATTTATCAAGTACTTCTAAGTAACCATTTAATTTCCTCTTCTCACTTGCAAACCAGCTTTCACACACTCTTCATTGCAATAATGCCTAAATTAATTGTTATGGCTGACTCAGTATGCAGGTACTTTTTTAAATCCCTAATTCAGTTTTTCTTTCTAATATTTGAGCTACTCTACAATCTCTCCATGTAGCCCCTGGCAACAGCACAAGTACCCCCTGGGGTACAAAGTATCCCCAATTTGGGAATAACTGCTCTAATGTCTTGTCCCAATTTCTTGTGAGATATCTGGTGTTTTGTGGGGAAGTCAAGTGACAGCACAAGTGGGTCAGGTGTCAAGAGCAGAGACCTCAGGCCTCTCCACCTTTCACTTAAAGTACACCACCCAGACAGAGCTCTGACAGCTGAAATGGAAACCACTGGACCTGTGTCTCCTATTGAGTATATACTGTAGGTTTGCAAAAGAGAGAAAAGAAATCCCAAAAAGTTGAGACTGACAGTTACCACACAGGCTGTGCAGTGATGGCTTCACTGAAATGATAAAAAAATTTAAAAAAGGATATCTCCACATTGGTAAGATCAGCTTTTTAATATAAGGATCAAGATTGACTGACATTAAGACTATTAGGCTAAATAAAACGACTAGACCTTTGTTTTATGTTTTGTTGAGTTGTGTACTTACATTATATAAATTTTAATATAAATGTTAATGGTAAATGTTTCCGACAAACCCAGAGAAATCTGTCATTTTATTAAGGTAACGGTAACATTTGGTCGTCTGACGTTATAACTTCCGGGAGAGAGTAAAGGAAACTAAAAAAAAGTTTTTAGTTTCATTGGAGAGAGTAAGAGAGGGAGGAAGAAAGTCAATAAACGTGACTAAAGGTGAATAAAAATGTTTAAAATTACCTTGTCCTTGAACATTTCTGCCTAAGTCACGTAGATATTCACCGTCAAATGGTCATTTAACATTGAAGACAAAAACTCCCATGATCCCACACGACTTGTGTCTTTCGTTGTGTTTTGATTGTGAGACCCCTAGCGGCAAAAACTACATAACCTACTGTGTGTTTGAATACTTGCCTTTATGAAACAACACAGTTTAAACTAAAATACTGCACTGGCTTCAAGGTGGGATAATGTCACTTAATTATATAAAGTGTTTGAGGGAAATTATTTTCATTCTATAAACTAGCTAGCTGAAAAACTGTTAGCTAGCTAACTGAAAACTGCAAAACTGTTTGCTGTTTACTCTGGTCCTATAGCTTTGGCTACTGCAAGACCAAGAGGGGTATACGTTATGAAAATATCAACCAAAACGATTGTGAAACACAAAATAAACCTACCATAAGCTCGGTTTTGAATAAACTGCCCACTAATTTCTTTTGGTGAACTGCACATTTCTGGCAGAGACAGACATGAGAGGAGCTTTTAGGCGACCATTAATGAATGGTGGAGCGCTAGTTGGTTAACTTACCTCTGAATAATGTGTTTCTTACGGGGCCACTCGGGCCACGTTTGATGGATGGCCTTACAGAAGCCAGGTCAATTAGCCAGGCTGGGTTTCCCTCCGTGTCGGCTGCAGACAGCACCCGGAGAGAGCCCAACTCTGTCACGCGGCTTGGCTGTAATTAATCACCAGTGTGGGGCCTTCTCACCTCACACCGTCGCGCGCACAGACAGCCAATACGTGCGTTAGGCCCAAATTACATCCCCACTCCTCTAATCTGGCTAATTGTCAATATTAATACCGAGAGGAGGAGAAACATCCTGGCATAAAAAGCCTTTCCTGCCAACAACAAGGTCTATCCTATAGTGTAATCTGCATGCTGCATATAATATAAGGATATAATATACTGATATAATAAAGATTATTATATATAATTCTGTTTGGTAAATTTACTGACAAGGCAGACTTGTGAAATGAATAAAAGTGAAACCACAGGAGAGAGGTAAACTCTCTCTCTCTGTCTCTCTCTCTCTCTACTCTCTCTCTCTAGCTCATAGCTAATTAGCTAAAAGCACAGTGTCTGATTCAAATGTAAACAAAAGAGTAGCCTTCACCATCAAGTCGAGTCAAATTTTATTTATATAGCGCCAATTCACAACAAAAGTTATCACATGATACTTTACATGTAGAGTAGGTATAGACCACAATCTTTTATTATTTATTAATGTAATTATTAATTACAGAGACCCAACATTCCCCCATGAGCAAGCACTTGGCGACAGTGGTGAGGAAAAACTGCCTAGAAGGCAGAAACCTCGGAGCAGACCCGGCTCTATAGGTGGGCGGCCATCTGCCTTGACCGGTTGGGTCAAAACAGATTTTATCACACTAGGCAACATCCATACTGTATCTAAGCATAGGCCTGTATATAATGTTTTCGAAACCTGTTAATTTTTAATGCAGACGTGTCTGCACATGCATGCAGGAGTAAAACAAATGTCAAATTATGTTAAGAAACACAACTTAACACATTTCTATCTATATCTTTAACTATATTTATGTACATAAAATCTGTAGGCCTGTGATAAAAATGACTTATATAACTCTTAATCTGTTTAACTTAGCTTTTCATATGATGTGGTTGATGAAGGTTTTAAATGAAGATCAGAAACAGGACATGAGCATCAGAGGAGGAACATAATGACTTTTAAAATGTAATTTCTCTTGGACACATAAATAAAGTTAGACATTTCACCCCATGAAGCTGTTACTGTGCAGTTCTCTCTCTCTCTCTCTCTCTCTCTCTCTCTCTCTCTCTCTCTCTCTCTCTCTCTCTCTCTCTCTCACACACAC
>JBBPCS010000386.1:9946730-9959647 GCA_037974645.1 Hollardia meadi | reverse complement strand
GGAAGCAAAGTTAAACATGGTAGCTAGTGATCAATTTTCCATTCTCCCGGCCCTCTCAATGCCAAAAGAGGGGCTATGTGAAGTGAAGTGGTCTGGGGTAGATTGGGGTGGGTGCTTTGCTACATCGGGGGAACAACCAGGCCCGTCATCGCTGGAGAGAAAAAAATATACAAAATCTATGATTCTAATCGATCAAGTCTTGCATTATTGTACATCCAGCAACTTTTTGTCTGTCTTGTTCAGTCAAAGCTTTCAAGTGGTTAGTACAGGGGGTTAAACTGCATTCGTAAGTTCAGACAGCGGGGTCAGATAGTGAGTTGGATGGCTACCTCTAAAGCTGTTCCCCCCTGAGGCGGGACAGGCAGGGGAGGGAGAGCCCTGGGGCCGGAGGACGGGAGCAAAAGCACTCTTCTGTTTAGCAGCAGACGGGAAGGAGGAGAAAGGCAAGAGTGACGATGAAGAGCTGGAGCTTCCTGGGATAGTGGGGCTGGAGGGCATTACTGTGGAAGAGAGAGAGCACCAATCAGTCTCAAGTCTAAATATCACAACAGACTCAGAAATGCAAGGTTAATTGTGATAGTATAGTCTTACTATAGGGTGAGCCTGTGGGTGAGGCACTGCTGAAGCCAGGGGAGCCAGGTACCCCTAGACTGGTCATGGGTACTGTCCCATAGCCTCCAGTCATCCCTCCGCTGACCCCATAGCTTGACTGCTGAGGAGTGGAGGCTGATGGGTAACCCCTCGGGGACAAACTGCTGGAATTTCGAATGTAACCTGGTGGAAAAATAAAAACGCTGGATCAGTTCTGAGCTTCATTCGTGGAAACAAAACTTAAGTAGTTCTTCGTTTATGTCATTCTGCTCACCTTGGCTGCTCTGTCCAGGCTCCCCAATGCTGACGCCTAACTGAGAAGGATAGGAGCCCAGGCCCATGACACTGCCGTGGGCTGGTGAGCTGGGCAACGCCTGCAGCTGACTGTGAGGACGGGGAACACTGTAGAGCGCCTCGGCAATGTCAGCCGCACGTTTCAGCAGCATGTCCTACAGGAGATACGATGACACAAAAATTAGCAATGGCTCACAGTGTCACAGATACAGAAAGGTGATGCATTTTTAGGCATTTTAGGGTTAGGTTCCCAGTAGATATTCATAGATTTAAGATTTAGATTTTAACAGGTAAGCATTGAAAAATCCCAAAAACTGAGTATGTCTGAGCTATGTCCAATCAGCCCACTGTGTTCAGACGCCGAAGCTTCCCGACACACTAACAGTGAAAAACTTATCAAACAGTCCCTACTCATAACCACATTATCATGCAATCATAATGTGACAAAAAAAAGGGCCCTTATAAATATTCACTCTGATGCATTACCCAACTCAAGCATGTTTCAAATCTCTGCAGGTTAATTACTGAAATAAATGGAAAACCAGTGGTTGCCTCGAAAAGCCGAAAACCAGTTTATTAACTAATAGTTTACTTTGGAGAAGGGTCAGCAATGATGTAGAGCATAAACAATTAATATTTAATGGGTTAAACATTCAAAATGACTGGTTTAGTCTTTTAAATATCTGCATGTTCTGTTTACATCAACATGTCATTTTAAAGTATTTTGGATATTGTATCAAAGCTGCTGCTGTTTACCTGATTACTGTGTGGAGTTCCATACAGGGCCTCCACAAGGTCTGCCGCTCTCTTCAGGAGGATCTCCTGCAAAGAACAACATTTACTATAAAAACATCTTAATACGAGTGTAACATGCACAGTTCGCAACGAGCATGGTTGAGTCTTTCAATTAGAAATCTCTAACCTTGGCTAGTTTCTCTGGGTCACCGGGATGTCGAGGAATGACCTTTTGAAGGCGCTGGAAACCATAGTCTATAGTTGGCTCATTTAGGGCTGAAAGATAACAAAAAAAGAAACACATAGAGGACATCAAATATTGGTCAAAGATCATGAAAATCTCATGCTCAAAAAGTATTTTAAAAGAACACAACGTGTTGTTTAAATACCTGTGTAGATGAAGCGTCCAGGTGCTCCCTTGCAGAATTGTTTCGATTTATAAGACAGTGTGACTTCAACGACCCCAGGGATGTGTCGAGGGGGTGTCTGGACGCGGATAGCGTGCGGTGTAATCAGCTGAAGAAAACGACAGAAAACAGTAGCAAATGCAGCAATAAATTATTCCCTCCTTGCATTGTAAATATTTTGATTAACACAATATGTGGAAAGAGTGCATGTAGACTGCCCATAAATCCTCTGAATAATGAGGCAAGCCATATGACATACAGTATATATTATTCTGAAATACGCTTCAGACTCTGCCATCATTAGTGAAACATTTTGGAGAAAATTCCTACCTCACTCCACACCAGCATGCTGCCGAACACCACCTGCAGCCCGTCAAAGAAGTTCTCCCCGATGACAATGACCATGGCACCACCGGTGGTCCAGCCCTCACTGGGGCTGATGGCTTTGATACACGGAGTGGCTGGACGGAAGAGCGAAGCGAGAGTTATTCTGAGGGTTTCAATGCACGATGTACACCGATTGAAAGACGAGCAGACAGAGCATGATTTAAATCTGGTGTTTGAAGTGCTCTTCGCTTTAAAGTTGTTTTATTGTGAGGCCTTGTTCAGGCCAAAACTATAAAGCTAAAAGGTAACATTATTTCATGGCTACTTTATATTCATGCAGCTTTTATCCAACATGTAGTATTAAAAGTAAAAGCACTAATATGGTTCCTGTGAGTGTGTGTAGCGCAAACTCCAAGTACCTGTGACTTGTTGACTTACAACTGGAGCTCAACACAAATATAAACACATTTGTTTTTTTGCTTCCATTTTTTCACAGGTTGAATTTAAAGACTTTTTTGTGCACACAAAAGACTTATTTCTCTCAGATTTAGAGCACAAATTTGTTTAAATCTGTGTTGGTTAGCACTTCTCCTTTGCCAAGGTAATCTCTCCACCTGACAGGTGTGGCATATCAAGATTCTGATTAAACAACATAATAACTACACAGGTGTACCTTGGATTGGTCACAATGAAAGGACACAACACTTATCACACAACACAATGCCACAGATGTTACAAGTTTTGAGGGCGCTTGCAGTTGGCATGCTGGCTGCAGGAACATCCACCAGAGCTGTTGAACATGAGTCGAATGTTCATATCACTACCATAAGCTGTCTCCAATGTCATTTCCACATCCACATCCGATTTCTTCACCTGCATGATTGTCTGAGACAAGCCACCCGGACAGCTGATGCAATAGTTGGTTTGCACAACCAAAGAATTTCTGCAGAAACTCTCTGAAACCATCTCAGTGAAGCTCATCTGCGAGCTCGTCGTCCTCATCGGGGTCATGACCTGACTGCAGTTCGTCGTCGTAACCGACTTGAGTGGGCACATGCTCACATTTGATGGCGTCTGACACTTTGGAGAAGTGTTCTCCTCCCGTTCACACTGTACCAGGCAGATGGCAGGCAGCGTGTATGGCGCCATGCAGACGAGTGTCATGTCATATGAAGTCCATTTTCAGTGCTTAACAAATGTCTTTTTTTCAAGATTAAACTGCACATTTAAGAGTGTTTTTTTTTTATTGTGATCAGCCCAAAACACACCTGTCAGATGGAGGTGGTGTTCACTAATGCAGATTTTAACAAATTTGTGCTCTAAATCTGAGAGAATAAATAAAATTTTATTGTGCATAAAAAGTCTAAAATCTTTTAATTCAACTTGTAAAAACAAAAGTTTTTACTTTAAAAAAAGTGTTTATATTTTTGTTGAATATATATATATATACATATATAATTATTGTTGTTCATGCTTAGTGATTGATATTATTCACATCTATGCTTCATGTGAAGACAGGTATTCAATTAATGCATCAATTAGCTCAGTTAATGACCTCAGTAGCACCATTGGTTATGTTTGAAATATCATGGTAATTAAAAATGGACATTAAGCAGCTCAAGTACCTGCTGTTACAGTTGATTTCTTGGCTCAGTATGTTTCTGAGTGTGAGTGATGAAGTGGACATGTAATAAAATAAAATAAGATAAATGTGACTTTGTAGTGTTGTCATGTCAGTGTCTTACCATATTCCATTGTATTCTCGACAGACTCTCCTGGCTCTAGTCTGCGAGCTCTACGGCCGTGTTTCGAGTTGTTGTGGACGAACATATTGTCAGACACTGCGAGGACGTGGCCGTCCACGCTCACAGTGCTGGACAAGACCACCTGAAAGGAAGAAAGGTAGAAGAAAAAAGACACATGAGCCTCTGTGCTCAACTTAGACAGCACGCTGTGAGTCACAATCTCCGCTTGCAACAGCAAAATCCCTGAGCAACACTTTATTTTGACATACAGGTGATAGTAATATTTCTCAATAGGTAATGTGACATCCCTGGGATCATAATATGTCTGCATTCTGGTGATGACACTGCCCATACACCCCTCCAGTCCTCCATCAGGTCTCCATATGGTCTCTCCACTGCCTCTTGCCTAACTTTTTGATTCATACAGCATGCAGCAGGCTCATCGTTGTCTCCTCCTGATCCTTCAATGACACCAAACATATGGACCAAATCTTTCATTTTAGCTGGCCGTTAAAGTAGGGGATGATATATAGTGGCCTTAATTTGATTTTCTGGTCTCAGTATGTGTGTGTCCCTTCCCACATCTGCCTCACATGGATGACACAAATCTAATTAATGAGGGGATACTTATAAGTTTTTCCCTTTGGATATTTTTGAGTGTTAATGCGATACTATTTCTGACAGTGATAATGAGTTTGAGTGTGTTTTTAAGAGCTTGTTTTTGAGAGTTAAAGGGGATGGGGCAGTGGGAAAAAGTAATTTTCATTTGAATAGTAAACCATTCATATTTTATAATGTGCATTTTTAGAAAATCAGATAGCAAAAATAAACTTGGTACTCCGTTCCAAATAAACACATGGCAGTAATTTTGCAGGTGAAGGAACATGAGAAAGAAAAAGAGGAAAAGCATATGTGCTATTGGTGGTGGAAAGGGAGGGAAACCTAAAGGAAAATAACTGTAAATTATTGATCAAGCAGCAGACTCCTGTCCAGCTCTGATCACCTTTTAACCCAGAGATGAGAGTCTTGGAATGCCTGTGTGCTCATAACTTCTCAGCATGTGTCACATCGCAGGAGTTAAAGCAAACATGGTGGAAGACAGAGGAAGCACGAAGAAGGGGAAGGGACAGAGAGTTTGCTGGGAGAAGGAGAATGCCAGACGGGGACCGCTGGTGCTGAAAGACTGCAGAGGAAGTGAGGCGGGAGTGTCCCCTGTGACCACTTCCTGGGTCACAGAGCATGACCTCCTCCATCTGGAGCCAATCACTCAATTCTTGACAACTTCCTGAAACACCTCAGCCCATTTCCTGTACCCCAGCACCCCAACAACCAAGGCTCCCACATATCTGACTCCTTCCCATCTAACTCTGTCTCTCTGACTTTTTATTGATTTTTAATTTTCACCTCGAACTCTTTCCTCTATGTCTTCCATTGGAAAAACTTTTCCAAAGCTTTATTATGTTAGAGTCTGGCCTAAATTCTTGTCGAACAGACTGGACAAGAAATGCATTAATCATGGATGGGAATAAAAGGCTTATGTTTTGCATGACTGTAAAATCTTTTTTCCCCCCCCACATATTCAATCTCACGTCATCACCTTCCCTCTTTCAGCATTTTTTCTTTCAACCTTTTCATACCTGAAATCGCCTCATATCTCTCGGGTTTCCTGCCGTCTTCAGACAATTCTGGTTACATTTCAGGAAAAACTTCAAGAAAAACCTGCAAAGGTAAATAAGAGGACATGTGTTTGCACATCAGTAACTAAGAAATCATGAAAGAATCATGTATGTGATTATTCGCTACTCTGAAACGCACACGCAGTCAAAGGAGACATTCATTATTTTTCTTGGTCTTGTGGATGGGGTGTGCACATCTATATGATTACAGCTCTGACATCAATCACAGCTGTTTAGCTTAGTATTAAAGTCAATGTTATTACACTTTAAATCCAGTGATGAGAATTTGAAGCGCAGTCCAGTGAAAAGCACTGTTGTGTTTCAAAGTAAACTGGAGACAGTGATGTATGCCAGGGGACTCAGGGGACTGTGGTATCCCGCAATGCCGTATTTGAACCCCCACATGGGAATGGAGAGGGAACGAAGTAGAGACAACTACAGAGAAAGTGAAATGAGGAGGTGGAAAGAGGAAGGTAGTGATAGAAGCACAGGCGCTCGTATGGACATGAATTTTGTTTTCAGGTATATGTGTCTCATTACGTATGTGAGAGTACCTTTGAGGGTGATAGGCTGTGGAGAGTGAGAGAGGGAAAAAGAGAGAGAGGGGTGCTGATAGCCTCTGCTACACCAAAGAAAACCTGAGAGAACGGTGGAATAAATAGGAGAGAGGGAGACTAGGAAGAGAGAGAGACTCCAAATCCCAGGTGTACACAGTTCGGCAACACAGCCCGCTGCCATGGCAACGCAGCTCTGCCGCAATCCCAAAGTCCCCATGCTGAGAGGCAAAGACAGCGATGGGAAAGAGAAGGCAACAACAAGAACACATTCCATCACTGAAATACAGCGAAGAGGAAGGAGAGAGACTGGGCAAGGTGAGATGCAGGAAAGTATATAAAGAGGGCAGGTGCAGACGAGGCATCTCGCGGCAAAGAGAAATTAGGCAGAAGATGTGTGTTAAAAGAAAAGAAAAACAAGCCTGGAAGTGACACCGTGTTGTGATATAATTGTGGTTACTGACAAAAAATAGAGCCCTCAGACCAGATGTCCACATCACTTCACAGCCAGCGCAGTTCTGTCTTGCCTATTAAAAACACATCCATTAATGTTCCAATTAAACAAACAACAACAGTGCAGAAGAAAAATGCTGCAGAGGGAGGCAGCGGTTTTTGGCTACATGGTTAGTTATCCCACCCACCCACTCTGTGCTCTCCGCAAATATAAGTAATCTTAATGGAAAACGGTTGTTTGGAGAGGAACTTCATATTGGCCCCACATCCCTGAACCCTCCCATTGAATACC
Source organism: Hollardia meadi (assembly GCA_037974645.1). Classification (NCBI taxonomy): domain Eukaryota; kingdom Metazoa; phylum Chordata; class Actinopteri; order Tetraodontiformes; family Triacanthodidae; genus Hollardia; species Hollardia meadi. The sequence continues at coordinate 9,952,573 of JBBPCS010000386.1, read as the reverse complement.
AATCTCTCCCTTGTTTTGTCAGCTTTTCTTCCATCACGCGCTCCAGCTTCGTCCCCTGTGAACAGAAACTGGCTTGAAATGAGCTCTCAGTTCCAACAGTGTGTCCAATATTTCTTGATTTTAGCTATTTCATCAGAGCACAATCAATATTGTTGTTGGCAAAGGGTGATTATAATTTATCAGTGAGAACTCGGACCCCCAACCTCAAAGCTGAGCTAGACCTCAGTTTTGGGTGGAAACATGTAAAAGGGCACATCTGCGCCTCTCCCATTTTTTCCCCCCCTCATCAGTGTCTGACTTCCTGGTGGACATCATGACAGTATCACTATACTGTATATATAGCTACAGTGCATTGCACAAGGAAAGTTGCACAGTTTGTTTCCTGACTCGGAAAAGGAGCCATAATCAAAAGTGTTCTGTTACATTTTACTGCTTCCTTTGAGGGTTGTGCTGTATATCGTGGGTAATGATTCTTACATTATGGTTCATTTTCAAAGGCTATAGCATTCATTTATAAGGAGGTAAATCTGCACAGGGACCACAATTTTGATTTTAATAACCATGTCCATGATCTGGCTGCGGTTTAGACACAATCATTTCCTTGCCACTTGCTTGTTGGCCGCTCAATGTTCATCTAACCAGCAGTCATCATTCATTTGACTGACTGACATGATAAAACTTGCGGTGATGCCTCAGATAGCCAAATCACAACCCTAATTGAGAGGTTGTCTACATCCATCTCGGGCTTTGTGCACTTTCTGAAGGGTTCTTGACCTTGTTTGTTGACTTCTTCTCATCATTCCCTGTTTGTATGACACCAGGTGCCTCACACACAGAAGCACACATTCACATGCATGCATGCACACTCTAATACACCGACACCCCAACCTTAACCCCCCTCCCAAAAACCCATTGAGTCAACTTTTCACCCCCCTCAGTTCGGACGCACACAGCTGCAAATGCTGAAATTAAAGCGAGACATTGACGCATATATTAGCATGCATTAGCCGCTTCCCTCTGCCCACTTAACATGCAAATCTCCCAGCCCCGTCGCCTCGCACCTTCTGCCACACATTCATTTGCTGAATTATAATTAGACTAATCTTGCATAATTAATAAGAAGTCGAGGACCCTCTGTTTTTTATCCCCTCCTCTATTGTGGTTGCAAAAGTTTAATATTGCTCTTGTTTGTTTTTGTTTTGGTAATGTAATACACCCACGCGCCTCCCCATCCAGAGGGAAGAGATGAGGAGAACATGCAAAGAGTTGGAGGTGATCTTCATGTCACAGGGAAATTGCAGAGAAAGGCTATTTTCAAAGAACTCCACTGGCTTACGCATGTTTATATTTAATGTTTGCCTTGTTCTTTACATTCACAGAAGATTCTGTTCCAGAAAACAGGCAGTAAAATGGTGATTCTGTTTGTTTAAAACACTGTTAGGAAAGTAACATAGTGCAAATAAAGCTAATGGGAAATGCGTTTCAACTTTTAAACTGTCAGACATGTCCACAATGATGAATCATTTTGTGTTCAATGGTCCACTAATAAGTCCACTAACAAGCTGAACAGGCTGTAAGCAAAAGCTTTATTTTCTGATAACAGAAAAATATCTTCCTGTGGAATTAGATCACTAACAAATATGACCCCAAAACGTGAGAAGAGCAAACTCTTTGTTGTCCCACACTAGTGACACATTTAAAAAGTAATTGAATTTCACACACAACTTTACTGTGTTCAGCAATGGAAACCAAGTTTTTCCTTTCACAACATCTACCCTCCACAGACACACTTAAAACAGGAAACACAAACAAAACATAGACCCACGTCTTAAACCTTGGGATCATTTTCCACTGTGGCACCACAGGGAGTCTGTTTTTTTCTCTTCTGTCTTCACTTCTGCTTCTCTGTCAAGGCCTGCGATCCCTTTTGTCTGCATCTGCTTTAGTTCCCAAGACTAAACACAGGCCTCGCAGTGTGAGGCAGCCATCTCAATGGTGACAACTTGCTTAGCTAAAACCAGTTCATTGACCAACCAGCAAGTCATGACACTAAAAACAATAGCAGAAATGCAGTTTTTGAAAATGTTTCCCTCCTCGTGTGGACCCTCAGTTTTATGTTTCTCTATTCCCTGGGGCATCTGTTACACATAAGTGTTACACACTATGCTTTACATATGGCCTTAATCATGCAGCGAGCACCTAAGCAGCACAGGACCTCTAAAAAAAATTCATAGGCATTCATCAGCACTAATCACTGTTGACATAAACTGCTTTTTCACATAGACATAAAACACATCGCCCTCTGTGCTCATTGTAAATGAAGGTTTACTGGTAGCAGCAGCTCTTGAAGCATGTGATGCAAAAGGTCTTAACACAGAGTTCAAGTTAGTTAGCGGCACAGCTGGAAAACTTTCTCCACTCGTCTCCTTTCTGGGGTTTCGCTTTTGCCTTCCAATTTTGGTTTACTGCACCACAGATGACAAATTTATGCTTTGATACAAAAATACGGGATGGGAATTAGGGAGAAGAATGGGGAGGAGGATGGTGTCATCATTTTTGTTTGGCAGATGCGGATGCCCTGCTTTTCAGACATAGGCAACGAAGAGTAGAGGAGTGAGGACAGTGGGGTGAAAACAGAAAATAAAGAGCTGCTCCTCTTCATCTACATACTGTACATGTAACCCTGACCACCTCATAATGCTCAAGAGCTAATGATTGTTAGAAATAAGAAGAGAGCAAAAGGAACAAAAAGATGTAGAAGAGGAGAACCAAAGACAAAGGAAGAGAGGGAGAATGCTGATGTCCTGTATTCAGGGCCATCACTCATCAGACATCCCCGCCATCACCCCCCAACCCTGAAAAAACAAAACAATGTCCTGACATCGTGGTGGAGGGGAGTTGAGGGGAGGGCAGGCAGGGAGGGAGGAAAATTAGGAAACCAGATGTGAAGCATTAAAACATACTGACATGCTAAGGGCCTTCCTCTGCCACACTCACACACTGAGAGCACTAACTCATACAGCAGTCCCAGATGCATGCATGCATATGTCACACACTGGCCGTACAAACCACTCACACATTCATGCATGAGCTCACAGAGAAATACACAACTTGCGAGCAACCATGTGTGCACAATCAATCATGCAAAAATGATTATGCCTCAAAAACAAACATCACAACATCTACAACACAGTCTGTACGTGCTAGCTGATTTTTAATAAAACATGTAGGAAGTGGGTGAAAAACATGCTGTGGCTTATAGCTGTGCAGTAGGATTTGGATAAACCAGTGTTGACCTACGAATAATTTACGCAAGGCACAAACCTACAGATGGGTCGTCATGCATCAGTGTATGGATATGCATCCAATTAGTACATGTACCCGGGCAGAGGAAAGAGATGGAGGTGTTTTGTTTTCCTCCATGGGGAGAGCTGTGTTTGGGGGATGGAGCGGGGAGATGGTGGTGGGGCGGTGGAGGGGGTTAGTAATAAATACCCCTGGACCCAGGTCCCCTGGCAGACTGGAAGCTAGACTGGTCACCAGGGTTAACACCCGGGGCACATGACCTTTGACACTGCTAATGGGGCACAGAAAACCCTCCATGAACTGATACCCCCTCCGTCGCATACCACCACAGGACCTTTCACACCAACCTCCCAGTCCAACCTCCCCTCCTCCTCCTAAAACATACAGGATATCTGTGGCATCAGCTTCACCAGCAAATGTCAAACAGCCTAACTTACTCCAGGGTCATCTTTTCTTGCTTTTTTTGTAATAGCTTTTAGAAAGAAGATCAGTCATCAATAAAAACTGCTGAGGTTTTCTTGCTTTCAACAAGATTGTTACAGTTGAGGCCCCTATCCAATATCTACCTATTAGCAAATGACTGGTCGCAACATTACCCGAATGTCTAATAGTCTCTCAATGACATCACTGCTAACTTATCCTGTACGAGTTGGGAGAGTTTAAACAACATCAGCACCCACACGCTGACATGCAAACCAGCCAAGTGAAATACAGTGGTGGAGGAAGTATTCAGATCTTTTACTCAAGAAAAAGAAACAAAAGTTGATTACAAGTGAAAGACCTGTATTCAAAATCTCACTCAAGTAAAAGTTCTTGTTATGCAGCTGGATGACTCAGTGTTGTATTATTATATATTAGATTATTATAACCAATGCATAACTGTGAAAGGAGCATTTTAATTCTGTAGCTAATTTTGAGCTTATTTTAAATACTTTATACACTATTCAGTATTTTATAAGTTCAGAGTGTGTTTTGGGTGTAGAAATCTTTCAGTAACTTTAGCTGTAAAATAAATGTGACGGAGTAAAAAGAACAATACTCTGAAATGGGGTGGAGAAGTAAAAAAGTAGCAGAAAAGGAAATGCTCAAGTAAATGATAAGTACCTCAAAACTGTACAGTAGCTGAGTAAATGTACCTAGTTGCTTTCCACCTCTGGTGAAATGTCAAACCTTAAGGTTTTTTTGGTACCAACTGTGGGATTTTAATGTAAAAAACTGTAATGCTAAAAGTTGGAACTAAATGTCAGATTAGATTTCTAGTCTTGTTTACTCCTTTTTAATCAGATAATAATTTTTGTTTTTTAAATCTTAGATTTAGATTAGATAGATCTTGTATAGGCAAAGTTCTTGTCTGGCGGCTTGTGTGTAGACATTTAACATTTGAGAAGTACGGCTTTTTTTTTTTTTGCTAAATAAGAGTTGGTAGAAAAGCATGTTCATCAAAGTAAGGGATCAAAGAAAGTATTGTTTTGTATCAGTAAACTCAGCTAAATAACTGCACTATATAAAAAAATTCAAATACCCCAACTTATTGATCAGTTGTAAGAGAGTTAGTGAGTGAATCGACTCCAGGTAGTGCCAGGCAGACAGCGAGCACATGGGGAAACTCTGCGCTTTATAAATTTGCCTGGCGGATTGGCTGTGCCCCCCTTGGCCTCTTCTCCGTTGCCTCCCAGGCTGGCTTCACCCCTTCAACCCCAGCCCCAGCCCACCCCGCCTCTAAACTTGAGAACTGTGACAAAGCCAAATATTTAAACCACTAGTGCTGATTTATAGAGCTTGGTAGTGCTGTAAAACCTTCGGGCTTGCCACCGCAAAAATGAGCGAGGCACGGCGGAGCTGAGAGGAAAAAGAGGCTTGAGAGGAAGAAAGTGGAATGATGGGAAGGGTACACAGGAGGCACTTGAGTGTTTCAGTGAGGTTTCTCATGGGTGTTTACTGCATAACCTCTCACTGGCTCCTAAATGTGCAACAACAATTTAAAATGAATTGATGTTTCAGTCTCATCAGCTTGGCCAAAAGCATAGGTTGCATAGGAAGCCTGGCCACATGAGACTGCAGTCAGGCTGCCAAATAGACAGATATGGATAGATATTCAGAGTCTAGAGAACATTAATTCACAACCAGGACAGGGAATAGAAGTCCCATCAGTGGCCTCACCTCTCCCAGCATGCTTGGTGAGTCCTGAGGGACAAGGATTCAAAACATACTCTCAACTGTCAAATGGAGACACAGAGCACCCTCTGAAGCTGAATAGATTTCAGACACACCAGAAGGTCATCTGTGACACAACAACGCTAATCTTGCTTTGTCAATACCCCTTCAATCAATCATCCACTAATCAGATTTACCAATAACGTGTATATCAAAGATCGAGCCTTTCTCAGACAAGAGCAATGAATCTGGGATGGGTGCCACACAGAGGAAGAGAAGAGGAAAGAGAAGCAACAACAGAAGGAGAAGACATGTCTTCTTAATTAGCCAGTAATGATAAGATCTGACAAACAACATCTGTTTCCAGAAAGAGAGGGTGGGGG
>JBBPCS010000386.1:9897112-9922408 GCA_037974645.1 Hollardia meadi | reverse complement strand
GGGTCGCTCTCCACCTGAGAGTTCGCTGTGCTTAGAATACGGTTGGACACTTCCCTTACCTGGGGACAGGATGCAGATAATGGGCACGTTGGTGAAAGTGGTACAAGTATATTGAGTATATACTGTATGTAAATATAGTACCAAAGGAAGAACGCGTCTGTTGACTTTCTTCTTCGGGTCCCAGCCTTTAGGAAGAGATATTTTATCCTGGTATTCCGCAGGGAGCCAGCGAGTGAAAGGTGTGTTGGAGGCTCCCCAGCGAGTCTTTTTTCTGGGCAAGAAAGAATAAAACTTTTTTCTTTTTTTTCGCTTTTTGCATATAGGTGTATAAAGCACAACATGTAACAGTGTTTGACAGTAATGGTATCATATCTCAAAAGGAATGTTAGCACTCCAATTATCCACACCCATTTTAAAGATCTTTATAACTACGAAATTAAAGAAAGAAAAAGTCAGAGACCTTGGGAGGGAGATCTTTTACAAGATAAAATTTTGCCCCCGGGGCAATCAATTAGCTGTGTTTGTCACTTCTTTATTTTTCCTGGATTCCCCATTAGGCAAGTTGCCACTTAGCAGTTGCCTCACCTGTTGTTGCAGACGCTGCTTATAGTACGAAACCTGTCTAAATTGGGAGTCATCATGCAAGAAGGGACTCGGTGTCGGGCAGAGCAGCCTGTCAGATCAGCAATGACCTGCAGGTCCTCCTCAGAGATCAGATCTGATTAACAGAGGTGACGAATAGACATCTTAGCTGTGACTTGAAACTGCTTGTATGGAAAATGTAAAGAACCTGCTTTGGATACACACCCGTGGCATTGATGGAGCGTTTCTGACGTTTTACCAAAGACGTCTTGATTAGTTTCACAGCATTATCCATATAGTCAGCAGCACGCACAGCAACACGGGTTAGCCCAACAGGCTGCTTCATCAACCGCAGGACATCTGCTGGATTCGCTGAATTCCTCTTCACACGTTCAATGCTCCTGTGGGTCAGATTTACGAGCACTTACTGATGAGGTATAACCTGCATTATGAATGTATTTTATACATTATGTTGTGCCATTTGTTTTTCTATCACTGCAGAACTTGTGCAGCAGTTCAGTGGGTTTGCACACTCACAGTCTTCTGGAGTATGTATAAGCAGAGTCCACTGTGGCCTTGGCTTCCATCACAGCTTTTTCAATGACGCTTCTGCTCAAATGTGACGCTATAGGCAAAAACATCTTTCAGTCACTCAGCTCTCTGCAGTCTTAAACAGTCACAGTGGTCTTTACTTTCTGTGTTTCTCTCAATAGAGAGTACAACAAAACATTATTTTTAATACACAGTCAGTATTAACTTATGTTCATCTGTGATTGTCTATATTTATTTTTATTTCTAAATAATAACTATAAACACTAGCATGAGACTGTTTTATACATATTTATAATGACTGCATTTCATTTTATTTGATAGAGGACATACTCACCAGCATCCACGTGGCTTTGCAAACACAAGTGAAGACCTGCAGCTATCAGGCACAAAACCCACTTCATCTCTGGAAAAGACAAACATATTCCTGTTGTATAAAATACTATTTTCTTTACTACTTTTCTTTCAAATAAACAATAAAAAATATATTACGTACAGGAAAGTACTGTTGCCTGAATCTGCGAATTTGTGAAGAAATATTATATGAAGCTAAGTTAGTCAAGAAGCTTGAACACAGTACCTGTGATGTCCTGCAAGTCACAGTTCAATCCTCCAGCTGCAGTCAGGATTCGGTGCTTTTACAGCAATTTGTCATCTCTATATATAGTATTTTCCATGACAGGAGACACCCCTTGGTGACACCTGAAGCATCATTGTGCTATTGAGGTTGTTTAACAGGAAACTAGAAGTCCAGCATTTCAACAAGCCCCTAACAAATGCTGACAACCAATTCCAGTGTTGAAGTGGACATTTACCCAAGTATTGTACCTAAGTACAATTTTGAGGTATTTGTACCTTACTTCAGTATTTTGATTTTCTGCTACTTTATACTTCCACTTCACTACACATTGGAGACATATACATACATTTTTACACTCATTGCTGAAAGTGTAAATTTTCTCTGAGCTCACTGAAAACCTGAGGAACTATGAGCATGGTTTGTGACATCAAATAGTTTGGAAGCCAATCCTGGTCTAATATCCTGCGAGACAAGCAAAAACACATGCAGCTCTTATTTCACAATAAAGTTCTACAACTAAGTGTGATTCTTTTGAGCGTGACAGTTAAGCATATCAAACTGACTCCTGCCCACATTGGCTCGCCACTCTCTGATCTCTATGATCAACTATCTTTCTCCAGAATCACTTCCTGCACCGTTAAATGGTGCGTTTACAAACAAAAAATGACAAAACCTGCATAATGTGCCCTTAAAGCACTACATACCTTGCATACCAAGGTGACTAAACCTAAATGTTTTAATGTATGAAGGCCTTGAATTGTTCTGCAGGGCATGAGTAAAACCTTAAGTGAAGCAGCTTTTAGCTCTTTTGCTCCTATCTGTTTGAACAGCCTGCTCAAGGATATGAAAGTTGCCGAACACGCTTAAATTTTTAAAAGTAAACTTACAAGTGACCTTTATAGCACGGCTTTTACTTTAACTTTTATTGTGTTTTTATGTATTTTTTGTAAATTCTAATGTTATATCTTTGTGATGTTTTTATATGTATTTTTTATGTATTTAATTCAGCACTCTGCATGCATTAGTCTCCAATTGTTTTGTATATATTTGTACTTCCTGATCATTTTGTCATGGCGTGAACTCATCCAGATGAATATCTTACTCAAATTAAGTTTGATGTGTTCAGTCAACAATGATATTTTTATTGGGGGTTTTTTGTGTGTTTTATTTGTGACAGGTGGCTCTCAGAGAGGGGAAAGAAGGACATTTCAATTGCAAAAGGCTTTTTTTTGCCACTGCCTTTCCTTAAAATTCAATTTTGGACTATTTATTTCAATATTTTTTCAATTTTAGCTTATATTTATCTTCTATTTTATTTTACCCTTTTAAAATCCTATTTACGTGTCTTTTGTATCTTGTCCAAATGCCTTTTTATGTCTTCTGTAAAGGACTTTGAATTGCTTTGTTGTTAAAATGTCCTATATAAATAATTGTGCCTTTTAAACCAGTGATTAAAAAAATGTGTCTATGTGCATTTCATTTAAAACGTGACACGAAACCACCTTGAGGGAAAAGAGCACAAAATTATAAGAATGATGTTAGCTCCATTGGAAAAGTCTGGACCTAATGGTGGTATAATGCTAAAATATTGATTAGATTGACTGTTAGATTTAGTGCCAGTAATATATACATTACATTGTATATACAGTACTTAGGCTAATATTAATATATATCAACAAAGTTTGTGCCCTTCCAAATTAAATTAAAATGCAATTATCTTGTCAGTGTCATTTGAAATTACTGGCAGTGATTAGTAATGCAGAAAATTAAAGAATTTTCTGTGTGAGTTTCTCACGCCATATTTACAGGCTGTAATTATGGCCTGTATTAATCGTAACTGTGCACTTTTTCCTGGTGTCTTACGAGCTAAACAATAACAAAAGAATTTGAGAACCAACCTAATATTGAATCTTTTGTTGATTTAACACTGTTGACTGTGAAAGTAAGAAAACAAAAGTGAGTGAGTGAAGTGTAGGATTATTTTGTTTCTTTCTCATATTTTCTTTGATCTGCAACATTGGGTGCTCTTAGCCAACACGTTTTCACTAAGTGTCTCAGAGATTTTGAGTGAATCATAAGCACAACTTCACTACAGCATGTCTGCCAGCTAAAAAATGTAGTTTGGGCAGAGACAAACTGGCAGAAGTATGTACATCCCCACACTGGGCAGCCACCCATTAAAAGAATTCCTATGACTTCATCAAAAGCCGCATGGCTGGCATGTATTTTTTAGACATGGAAAGGAATCTACCTGTCTACCTCTCTATATATCCACCTGTCCCCATTTAGACTGTTCAACAACAGGCAAATAAAAAAAATAACAAGTATATAACAAATCCCATCTTATACAGTCATGTCCTGAAACGTATACCTCAGTATAATTTTGGACTGATGTATTGTATTACAGCATGTACTTACAGCACATGGCAGTATACAATATATTGCAAATTTCATAAAAACTACAAGCACACGTCAAGAAGTTTTATTGTAGTTCATGCTGGAATTTTTGCAATTTGTCTTTGCAAATGCATGTTTTTAATAAACTGCTTAATGATGTATATTTGGCTGTGTTGAGTGTGTCAGCAGCGCATTTGTTGTCAAACTGATGAAGATGTTTTCTTAACTTGCTTGTGTTTGGTCTAATTGCATGTGTCTTCTTAAGTTGCAGTCCGTTGAGCTCTCTCGGCCACCGTATGACAGATTGGTTTCCAACCTGAGGCCGGGACATTTCCAAGGCGTCACAGGCTAAATCAGACAGGTTGCAAGATGATTAACAGTATAATAAATAAGATAATACATCAAGTATATTATTTTCTATTACTTTTATCGATTGTCTGATTTTGTGAGTTATTAGATCATTTTTAACCTCTAGGGGCTCTACAAAGTATTCAAATGAAACAATCTGAGCAGATAAAACTACTCTTTGGTTGAACTGCATATCTTTCACTGATGTATATGACATGCACAAGCAGACATTACTGCATGTTGAGGCATCACAAGGTAAAAAGGTCTTTAATTTTGTAGCTCTGGCTAATGGCTTCTTGACAGAAATGACCACTGAGTCTCATGGCTATTGCAGTTAAGCATTATTATATGCACTGGAATATAGTCTGGATTGTTTAATGAGTGTGTTGAGAAACCCTGAATTTACCATTGAAGTTTATGTTGGAAAATTGCACGTATACCTGTTATTATTGTTGAATTTGGAACTTGATGTCTTGGTGGACACGGTATCTTCCAGTCAACGCTTATGTGTAACAAGGGATACTTTTGTTGTTGAATAACTCAGTGACAAGAAAACTGAGCTAGCAGGTTGGTATTAGGTATGGTCATGCCCTTTCACTTCGCAGTGAGTAATCCTTGCTTCTTTACAGTGTTTGTATGTTGTATATGTTGTAACTGCAGTGACCAATCTGCACTGGTAGGAGAATGCAGCAGAAACATCAAACATAGATAGTTTTTAGTCTTTAATCTGGTGGGATTACATTGGTTTCCTACTCATTTCAGAATTCAATTTAAGAATCTTTCAATTACTTTTATAAATTTCTGATCATTTATCACTTTATTCTGCACCAAGACTCTTCGCTCCACGCTCGAAACATGATATACAGTTATTTCCTCATCAAAAAAAGCATTCAAAGACTTTTCTTAAATGCATTACTCTGATTGTTTTATGTTGTTTCTTTGCATTTTGTTTGACCAGCACCTGAAATTGTTGTTGCATTATTTTATATTGTATTTGATGTGCACCTGTAAAGCAGGTTTGTTGCTTCTAGCATTGCTCAGAGAAACAATACGAATGGAAGTCTGTAATAATTAAAATCTCTCAGTGTTTATTTAGGTCCGCACAGAGTTTGCTCAAGCTTTGCTTTGCTTGGAAAATTATGTTTGAAATATAAGGGTCATTTTCAGCAGAATGCAGTTCCACCCTGTTTGACATTTAAAGATGTAATGTGATCCTGTGCCATCGGATGAGCGTATGTTAGTGTTTAAATAATTAGCATAGACAACAAGAAGCTCCTGGCTAATAACAAAAATTATTTAATTGAGAACAAATGCTGTATTTTCTTGAATCTAAATTAATTTGTGTCGTTTGCTGTAACCACATGGAACTGCTAATAATAGAAGTGGCTGGTCAAATTAAACATGTATCCTGTGACAAACTCCCATTTGAAATAACAAACGTTATCTCAGTTTTTTTTGCATCCATTTAATCTCCAGTTATCTCTCACTATGTATACATCAGCAGGTTGCTGGCACAAGGAAGTAACAGTGGGGAGTAGTCTCCTGTCAGACAGCTGATTGGTCCAATGTCTTTTTGAAAGGAGTAGAGTGCACATGAGGAATGCATGAGGAAATCAAAGTTGCTAAACTGGAAAAGTGACTGCTTACTACAAATATATAGTGTTTGAACATTTTGGTGGTGCTAACACTTTCATACTATTTGGGGAAATGGATTAGTGAACAAATGATACATAAAGATTATAGCCTCACTGCACTTGGAAATTTCAGTGCAGTCCAAGAAGCATAAAATGCCTGCTTGCAGATAAATACATTTCCATGGGGACTTTCACCCGCACACCAACCCGTCATTATGCTATTAAGACAAAAACTTGAAAATAGTCACACTGCTTTGTTTAAGTAAAAAAGTTCAAAGAAGTATTCATTATATATTGTATTCATTATACACGTAAGCTCAAACTTTATATTTTTATGGTTAATGTATTGAAAGTATTGAAACGTGTGTGTGTGTGTGTGTGTGTGTGTGTGTGTGTGTGTGCGTGTGTGTTCTGCAGGTTTGTCACACCTTTGTCATTGTCTTATTTGTCTTGTTTCTGCATGCTTCTTTCTGGTACACTACAAATGGAACAGGTGTTTCCTCATTTTCCATCATTTGATACTTTGAAATGACTGACTACCTGCTTGTTTTCACAAAATTAAAGAATAACCTTCTACTTCTGTCTTTGTTTGCACAGTCAAAGCTGACATTACATAATTGTTATTATTGTTAACATTACATAATTGTTAACATTACAAAATAATACATTTGTTTTGTTTCGTCCCATTTGTTTAATTAAGATTTTTGCCTTTCAACATCTTTGCAAAATGATCCTGTCCAAAATCGTTGTGGGTTATGGGTTCACATGCATTTCTGGGATAGCATGATGCAAGGTGTCTGGATCATGCGACAAGAATAATAAATAAATATGAAATGTTGTCTGTCATTATCCTCGTGGCATGTGCAAACATTAGTGGTTCATGAGAAATACTGTAGCTCCATAAAGATGCATTAAGAATGGAAAGATATATTTTTTGAAGCTATAGTGTTCTGCATGTTGCATGCTTTGGACAGAATTAGAATTAGAAATAATATAGCTTTGGTTCTATAAATGTTATACCAACATATAACAACAAATAAAACAAGAAAGAACAACATAATTTGTTCTTGTCTTTAGGAACCTGAACCTAAGTTTCAGTATTACAAAATATCAAATATGCCTTGCCTGAGAATACACAACCTATTAATTCATTAACTCATTACTTTGAATGTGCTGACTATTTTCATCATAAACAAAAAATATGTCACTGCATTTCATTAATCCTTAAATTAGACAGGAGTGTCTTCTTCTGAGCACATGCCCAGAGAAGTTGGATGTCGGCTTTAACACAAACAGGTAGATAGTTGATGACAATGATGATTAATACTAATAATTTAAGTATTATTTTTGTTTTATTTATAGTTCTATGAGAATGTATCGTGCCCTTTTCTATGTAGCAGGACTAATTAATGTAACTAATCAAATAAACTGTCAATCTGCAACCACAATCAGATGCCACTAAATCCTAAACACTGGGCCTATTTATTATGATGCATTCAGCATTCATTCATGCATTTGTGGAACATTAGTTACAAATGTGTTCGATAGCATTACCCAAAACTCAAAGCTACTGTTTTATTTGCACAAAGGTACAATAAGCAAGAGAATAAATAAATGTGTGTGAACATAACACCACTTTTAAATGTGAGAATGAGGGCATATTTAAAAATATATATATTTTGCAACTACTTGATTTAATTAATCATTCTGTATTCTGTGTCATGTATCATCTTTCACAAAGGAAACCTAGACGCCAGTTCAACGTGTTTGTCTGAATGCTTGATGCTTTGACGCCAGCAACGTGTTTCAAATTGGGACTTGGAAAGTTGTGAAATGAAACACCTGCATGTTTGCCCATTTGAAACATTCCACGAACAGGTTGATAACAGGTGATAGTATCATGATTGCATGCATGGGTGTATAAAGGCTCAGTCTTTTCCAAGCAAGGACGAAAGGACGTTCACCAGTTTGTAAAAAGCTGCATGGGCAAATAATCCAACATTGTAAGAACATTTCTAAATGCACAATTGCAAGGAATTTAGGGATTTCACTCCCCACAATTCCTAATATCGTTAAAAGATTCAGAGAATCCAGAGAAATCTCTGCACATGAGGAGCAAGCCAAAATCCAACACTGACTGCCCATGAGACCTTCAATCCCTCAGGCAGCACTGCAAAACTGACAAGATTGCATCAAGGATATGGGCTCGGAAACCCATTCTCGGTAAACACAGTTGGTCGATGCATCTTAAAATGCAAGTTAAGACTCTGCCATGCAAAACGAAAGCCGTATATCAACAACCAACTATTGTAGTTTCCCTCAACAATGAAGCTACTAGATGTTGGCCGATTTCAGTGCTCTTTATTCCGTTATTAAACACAAGCTACTGTGGGCCGTGTCTCCACAATTTATAAAAATTTTCGGTTGTTTTTCCTCTTCTTTGAGATAGCTACTAACTGCTGCTAGCGGCTATTAAATCTCCCAGTTGAGGGCCTCACAACATCCATGTCAACAAAACGTCACAGCCCTGTCTCGTCGTTCCGCAACACCGGCTCACTCGTTTACACAGACGTCAACTCTGCGCTGTTACTACCTCTGCTGCCGTCTCAGAGGTGGAACAACTTTGACTCCCCATTACGCCTCCGTGACATTTACACAGACGGTGAGGCACAACAGATCCGTAACAGGCCCGCATTGAACGGGCTGTGTAAAAGGGGCTAGTGACAGTATGGCACAATCAACATGTCACTCAGTTTGTTACACTTCCCCCCCTTCTCAAAGTCCCTCGCCCCCAAGGGGACACACAAAGTCTCTCAGGTGAGTGGGAATGGGGTGAGTCTCCCACTCTGTGGGAGGAGAGGTGTGGTGCGGGTCTTGTGGGAGCCCAGTTTTTCACACATGGCTGCAAGCACATGGGACTCAAAGTTCCTGTCCTGGTCAGTGTGGATGATTTCAGGAACCCCAAACCTGCTGAACATCCCCTCCACCAGTGTGCCTGCTATGGTTTCTGCCTCTTGGCCTCTCCGTGCGGGGAAATGGCCCAAGAACATCAATCCCCACCCGCTCCATGGGGTAAGTAAAACCCCTCTTGGAGGTAGTGAAGTGCCCAGATCCTGGTGCTCCGTGTACCGCCTGGAACATTGTCTCCAGCAGGACCCTTGGCACCACCACCTGCCATCGCATCTCTCCCATGGCTGGCTCCTTCCACCCCCTCTGCAGCACAAAGGCATATAGGGCTTCAAACATTGACCAGAGTCCTTTTGTGGCCCAAGAAAACATGGCAACCTCCTCCCATGGAGGTCAGCGTTGGGCTACCACCTACGTGAGCACCAGCCTGATGTCAACATCTTCCCCCTGCTTTCGCCCCCACTCTGCCGCGTCCACAGTTGTTGGGCCACGGCTGGTGGATAGCCCTTCATGGTCCACCGCTGTACATTTCACATCAGGTTGCAACCACTCTCCCTCCTGTGTCTCCTTTTTCTCGCAGAAATGGCAACCATCAGTGTAGCAGGGGTGGCATGAGAGTACGTCAGCGTTTCCATGGAGTGCCCCTGGCTTGTGGACCACCGTGAAGTCATACACCTGCAGTTCTTCGATCCAGCGTGCCAGCTGGCCCTCTGGCTCTCTGAAAGTCATAAGCCACTGCAAGGCAGAGTGGTCAGTCCTGATTGTGAAGTGGAGGCCCCCAGGGTAATACTTGAAGTGCTGGATGGCGCTGACCACAGCGAGCAGCTTCCGCCTGGTGACACAGTAGCAACGCTCAGCCTTGTTGAATGCTCTGCTGTGGCACGCCACCACTCTCTCTCCATCAGGCGTCACCTGAGCCAGCACAGCGCCTGAGCCGACACTGCTGGCATCTGTGTCCAGGTTGAAAGGCAATGGCTGCAAAACATTAGAAAGCATTAGTGATGAATAAGTAGACAGTTCCAACATTGACTCATTACTTTGAATGTCATGACTATTTTTATCATAAACAAAAATATGTCACTGTGCATTTCATTAATCCTTAAATTAGACAGGAGTGTCTTGTTCTGAGCATATGCCCAGTAAAGTTGGGTGTGCTTTCACTAACACAAACATGATTGCATCAAGGATACTGGCTCGGGCACACTTCGGAAACCCATTGAACCCAAACGCAATTCACTGATGCATCTTAAAATTCAAGTTAAGACTACCGTGGAAAGTGAAAGCCATATATCAACAACATCCACACACGCTGCCAACTTCTCTGGGTCACAGCTCATCTGAGATGGACTGACTGCCGTCCAGACAACATCTTTTTTCAGGGACGTCCCTACTTATTCCGGCAAGACAATACCAGAGGTGGCAAAAGTACACACATTCTTTACTCAAGTAGAAGCACAGATACTTGTGTACAAACAGACTCTGGTAAAAGTAAAAGTACTGATTCAACTTATTTACTCAAGTAAAAGTAAAAAAGTACAGGCTCCGAAATGTACTCAAAGTATAAAAGTAAAAAATAACTTTTAAAACAGCTGTTTTTGTGCAAAGCTAACTGAACTTCACGTCATATTAATATAATATGATATTAGTATAAGGGAATAGGAACTTTATTTCAACTTCTATTACTGCCATTCTGAATGTATTCAGCGTGAACAACAAAAACAAAAAACGAGCTCTATTTACTGTCGCCTACATTGTAGATGGGTGACTTTGCCTCTACATACAACGTCTCTTGTTACGTCGTTTTCATCTTGTTACATGTGCCGTGTGTGATATGCACACCAAGGGATCGTCTTTTCTATGTGTTATTGTCCCATCTATTTAATTTGAAATCAGTCTGTATGTTGGGATGGCCGCAATGATAAAAATAATCAAATGCATTGAAATTAAAGTAACAAGCATGTTTTGAAAATGTAAGGAGCACAGTACAAAGTACAGAAATTTGTGTTAAAATGTAGGGAGTAAAAGTAAAAAGTTATCAGAAAAATAAATAAAGTACAGATACCTGAAAAATCTACTTAAGTATAGCGTTACTTCCCACCTCTGGACAATACCAATACCATATACTACACACACACACACACACACACACACACACACACACACACACACACACACACACACACACACACAGAATGGCTTTGTAGAAGAGTGCAGGTAAACTGGCCTGTCTGCAGTCCAGACCTGCTTCCAGTAGAAAACATAGGACCACGGAGATCCCCAACTGTTGAGTAACTGAAGTCGTATAACAAGCAAGAATGGAAAAAAAGTTCAAATCTTCAACGTTTAGTGTCCTCACTTTCCGTGGTAACATGCCACTGCCCCAACTTTCTTGGCTGGCAAACTTTCTTGCAAACAGAATTCAGAATGTGTGTATATTTACAAAAAAAACCCAAACATTACATTGTGCCATTGTACTGCATTCAAATGAATATTGTCAGGGTTTCAGTTTTATTGTGTTGTATTCTAGTTTATTTCTGTGGTTATTTCTTTCATATAACTATCATTTCTTCAAGTTTGAATTTGAGTTTCTGGTTTCCTGTTTTATGTTGATAACTACAATCTTGGTTTCAGGTTTAGTTGGTAGTTTCCTTGTGTTGTATTCTAGTTTATTTCCTGTTATATGTTGTGTGGTCCCTTTCTCTTGTGTCTTGCCCTGATTGTTTCACCTGTTCCTCATTGTCCTCCCTGTATTTAGTCTCTGTCTTCCCTTTCCTCAGTGCTAGTTCCTTGTAAGTTATGTGTGCCCTACTCACAGTGTCTTCAGTGTTTAGTGCCTCTTGTGCTTTTTTGACTTTCCTTATGTTTTTGGAATTTTGCCTATGCCCTTGGAGCTGTGTTCTCATTTTGGACTGACGGTCGTAAGTTTTTGACTTACCAATTAAATACTTTGAACCTTACCTGCTCAGCCTGCGGTCTCTGCATTTGGGTCCTCAACCCCTGTCTGTAGTGTTTCCGGCACAAGCCGTGCCAGAAGGAACTAGCCAAGGAATGGACCCAGCAGAGACCTTTTTTTCCCCTCAACCAGCTTTCCAGCCATTTTTCCACCATAAGGACAGTGGTGATGACAATGTGACCGAGCTTTTTCGGCTCATGCATGATAAGGACCCAGCTCTGGCGCGAAGCATTATGGCAGTTCGCTGGGAGGCGGTGGAGAGGGAGGTCTCTGGTAGCCATCCGGCCTCCAGGCCTCAACCCCAGTGTGCCAGCAGCCAGCCTGCACTCTGGGTGGGGTTTATGGGTCTCCAGCATGCCTCCCAGTCAGCTAGCCTCCAGTCTGTTTCCCACTCTGCTAGCCTCCAGTCTGTTTCCCACTCTGCTAGCCATCTGGCCTCCAGGCCTCAGCCCCAGTGTGCCTGCGTGCAGCCTGCACTCCGGGTGGGGTTTTTGGGCCTCCAGCCTCCCTTCCAGTCGACTAGCCACAGGCCTGCTAGCCACCAGCCTGCCTCACAGTCGGCTGGCGTCCGGTCTGCTGGCCTCCCACCTGCTCCGGTCCCGGACTCACCTGTTGCCATCTCCGGCCATTCTCCCTTCTGGGGAACCCGGCTGGCTTTCCGGACGGCGCCTCCACAGAGGCCGGGCTCCTGACGAAGTCGAGGCTTGCACCTCCCTGGTCCCCGGTCGGCGGCCCGGCCGACTCCTGCCTCTGGTTCTCCGTCGGCGGCCCGGCCAACTCCTGCTGCCAGTGTCCTGTAGGCGGTCCGGCCGACCCCAGCTCCTCGTGTCCTCCTGTAGATAATAAATAATTGTGTCAATAAATATATTAATACACCATTAAATGCACCGAATAATATTAAATGGCATTTATTAACTTATACGTGACAAAAATT
The DNA here is from genome assembly GCA_037974645.1 of Hollardia meadi. Taxonomy (NCBI): domain Eukaryota; kingdom Metazoa; phylum Chordata; class Actinopteri; order Tetraodontiformes; family Triacanthodidae; genus Hollardia; species Hollardia meadi. Next base: position 9,909,524 of record JBBPCS010000386.1, on the reverse strand, counting down.
TATTTCATTTAATTGAAAATATTTATAAATTAAATGCATACACATATTTTTCATATTATTTTTGGTGCATTTAATGGTGTATTAATTTATTTATGGGGACATTAATTTATTTATTTCTGATTTTTGGCAGTTTTAGTCCTCCATACTCCAGCGAGTATCACGTCAATAGTTTAATACTGTTGTCTTTAATTGCAACCCAATCTTAATTGATTATTGCCTGCAAGAGAACAGATGGACTAGTTTTTTTTAAATTATATTGTTACGTGTCACTCTGTGTCCTGTTATTGTTTTGCATGTGTGTGTCTCTGTGTTCTAGGTGCAGCTCACTGAGTAGTGATTGAGGGCACCTGTGTGAAGCTGTGAGCTGGGTCTATATAGGTGGCTCCTTCCTCCGCCGTCTCTCTCTCAACTCCCTGGCACAAGATCCCAGCTTTTGTTTGTGCTCTTGCTTTGCCCTTCTTTTGCCTTTTTGTAAAAAAATGTTATATTCTTTTTGCATCTAACTTGGTGTTGTGTCCCACATTGTGTTGCGTTTCTGAGCTGGTCGTAACAATATTATTATTTTTAATAGATGAATCCAACATGAGGAAAGGAAAGCTGTGCCCACTATATCGAACGCTGGTTTTTAATAATAAAGCCAAGCTTTCAGTCTCTTGACCTTCATGATAGCAAATGTTTGATAAGAGGAAATCTCAAGGATTATATTGCAACAAATGGAGCACATCTGTGCCTTTTTATGCAAGTACAAATGGGAAATGCAGTTCACCATTGGTGATCCCAAATATGGTCCACAGATACAACACATCACATAAATTGAATTCCAAACCTACAATTCATTAATAGACGCAAGGTAGCTGCCTGCTGCACTCCCTGTACAGGCAGCTTCCAGGCCTTCATGGAAAAAGTGATGGAACTGTCACTTTGATGCGAGGCCAACAAACTCTTATTGAACATCGGCTAAAACGAGGATCTGGTTCTTGATTTATGAAGGAGCAAGCTCACAATTGACAAGACACATGTGTAGAGGGTGAGTACCTTTAGGTGCCTGGGAGTTGGGGTAGTTTTTCCTAACTTGAATCGAGGGTCTAAGGACAGAGGATGTCGCAAACTGTGCAGATTGTAAAGCCAACTGAGACATTGTGATTTGTAATTGTGGGCTATATAAATAAAATTGACTTGACTTGACCCTTACCTTTTTATTTCAGCCTCAATGAGTATGCCCTCATTGCATTTGAGAACACATATTGCTTGTGGTTTGTGTGATTTGAATCTAAAAGCATTCAAGCACTGTATTGGCCCATTATGTTACTTCTCTTCTTTGAAATGAATGGGGAAGAAAACTGCTGTGATACCATTTTATTGAAGAAGCTAAACTCACTGATAACCCCTAGACCCCCCCCCCCCCTTTCCCCTTTTAAAAAAAATGTATTTCTTATTTTTAATTTTATTCTAATGTAATGTCTGCTTCTTTCTCTTGGATCTCTCTCTAAATTGCTTGTCTGTTGTCTGCAATAGAGGAATTCGTCTTCATTGTACCATGCCATTGTTTTTTTTTGTGGGTTTTTTGTACATTTAATTCCTCAATAAAGTAAAAAACAAAAACAAAAACACTGTATAGGCCCATTTCCTCTGCTCTGCTGCCATCTATTGGTCCTTTAAGTTGCTGTCACCATGTGCAATTTACATCATGAGCGGTGGACTTAAAACTGCAAAGTAATGAAAGCATATTGCTCATTGTTAAACCTAAATATACTGTTCTTGTTGTTCAATACTGCTTGTGGTTAAAAAATTCAAACTCCAGATAGGTGTCAAACACTGGAGTAAGGCTAAATCTCAGTACATCCTTGATCTAAATATACATATCCCACATATTAAATAGTAAAACTAGTATTCTCTAGACACAAGCTACGTTTTGTATGTATTATTTTTTTTGAAAATAAGTTTAATTTTATAGCCTACAGTTGGTATAGCCCTAGTATAGGCTACAGATAGTTGGCCCCGTCATATGACCACAGACTGGCGGTCAGTTTGTTGTATAGTAGCTTATATTTATTTAACACTGCAGTGGTGCGAGAACAAGGAAGTTTAGATATTTAAATCGTGGCTTTTAATAGTTGAAAAGTCGCTTATCTTAAAGTGCACACCGCGCATGCGCATTACATATGCCGTTCTGATTGGATGCGACGATCAATCTGTATTTCCGGTGCGTTCTGAGCAGCAGCGCTAGTGTTATTATAGACACAATCATCTACACTTCATATCGTTTTATGCTCCTTCCCATCATGTCAGCACTCGGTCTTGTCCTGGTGGTCCTCGCAGTGTCTCTGCGGTCCGGTAAGATGAAGACTCACTGCATCACTGTCACCTGACTGGTCGCCATTAAATTCTCTTGTCAAAGATTATTGTGTAAGGCCTATCGTGGGATTTAATTTACAGGCAGTGCAAAAAAAGAAAGCATGCCGCTATATTCTGACCGATGCTGAATTATTTATTATCTTATTAAAATTCTTTAGTTTGTCTTGTCTCCCCATCGCTGTCTGCATCATTTCTCTTCCTGTCTGTTGATTTTAAGGAGACTCCAGGTTCATCATAGACTCTTTGTCATTCATCAAACATGAATCTCTGGTGAGCCTGACTTATATTTCCTGTGATATCACTGTTATGTCAAGAGGCCATCTCACCAATATATTGGAACTGTTTTCATTTCAAAATAAATACGCTCACATAGACTGTATTACATTTATTATAGGTGATGGGTTTTTTTGCCACAGTCATCAGGCTTTAGCAACAAACACTTTACCCTACATTAACTCTTAAAATGTGCACACAATGAGCTTTCAATCAGCACTCACTGTGATTCCCCCTTATTATTATATTAGACTTTGGATATGTGTTCAGAATGCAGCCAGGTTGTGCAGCTGTCAGCCAACATGATCTCCAGCAGGGACACCAAGGTGAGGATGTTGGTGACTCACTTTCTTTTTTATCTTCACTTTACTCGGCTGAAACACATCCGCTGGGTTTGTGGAATTGTCAGTGTCGAAACGTTTGTCAGGCTATCTTGCATGTGCTTGTTTTGTACTTAAATCAAGATAAATAGATAAATTGGGTGTATACTTGTGTAGAAAAACATATTTAGGTTTAACACAAGTGGACACCCAGTATTCTTGCTGCAACATAGACAACAGACTAACTCCTGTGCTTTTGCAGGAGACTGTATATGAAACGTTGCATGCTCTGTGCCAACGTCTACCAAAAGAACAGGCATCAGAGTGTGATTCACAGGTGAAGACATATTTGCCGAAGGTCTTGCAGCAAACACCTGGTCACCTGGTGGGTCTATTTAGGCCTCTTTCTAAAAATAAACACTTTGGCCTTCAATGTTCACCTTTAACGCAAGATAATATGTGTTAACGTAGAAACCAGGAGAGACCTGTATGGTTTTTGGACTTTGTGCTGCCCACAAGGAGAAACTGCTGAAACTTCCCCACCGTGCTACCAATAAAGACACATCCAGCTCTGCACTTGGCACACCCACCACCAGCCCCCATGTGAGCATAAGAAAGTGAAGGTTAAAATGGAAATTGAAATGAAACTTCTCTTTGAATACTACAAATGATAATCAGCTAATCCTCTCTGTAGGAGGTGTTTGACCCAGCCTGCACCCTGTGTTTATTTATCATCAAGAAACTGGAGACCCTGTTGCCCACCAATATGACTGAGGTGACTCTTTTTTGATCACTTTGTATTACTTCAGGCACGTATCCCTCGTCATACATCACATCGTGTAAACGGCACCATCTTCCCTTTCTTTCCCTGCAGGATGCTTTGATGAAGCTCATGAATGAGGTCTGTGATCTTGTACCACAGAGCTACGAGGAGCAATGTGACGATTTTGTTGCCAAATATGGCACGCAGATAGTCGAATTCCTCCTATCGTCCGCTGCACCTCACACAATATGCACTCTATTGCACCTCTGTTTCTTTAAGGAGCAGACTGTTCCAGGTCAGTCGAGTTTTATAATTAAGATATGTTATTGGTTTGACCTGGATCTCACACTTCCACCACCAAGTTAACACTCTGATGATTACACAGAGATGTTCCTCCCCTCGGACTGCGAGTCGTGCCGCACGCTGGCTCTACTGAGCCGACTTCACATGGGTCCCAACTCCACCGAACCGGAGACTTCCTCTTTCCTCCAGTCCGTGTGTTTCTATTACCCCAATGCTATCCCCAAGGTCTGACCTTCAGTTCACACCAAATACCCCTCTGTAAGATGGAAAAACTGTTAAGTAACTCTCATGCTCTTTTCAGTGTGAGGCTTTCACCAAAATCTATGGCCCCAGACTGCAGAAGGTTTTGGGAAACCAGATGGACAGTACACATGCGTGTGAAGTAAGAATAAGCTCCTCTAAATAGCACTCGCATGCACTAGAGGGACAGAGGAAACTTACATCCACACGTCTTCATACAGTTTTCCGTTGTAAATGGTATACATCAGCTTTGCAGTGGTTAAAATGAACATTGACATGAATTTTACCATCACATACAGCAGCACACTTATTTTGTGACAACAAAAAAAAGTACAAACATTAGTTGATTTACTAACATAATTTACCATAAGTACAAGGAGCTCCATGCAGCACTGATCACGAACACTTACAAACACATCATTCCTTGGTCTCCTTGATTTTGTCCCATCTATCTCGCAGAGAGCCGTTCTGTGCGTTGCCTCACGAAATCTGGAGCCGCTGGGGAAGAATCGTTGTACTTGGGGACCAAGCTACTGGTGCAAGGACATTCAAACTGCTCAGAAGTGTGGCGTAAGTTTAAGTCAGTCAGTTGATGCCTGTGGAGCTGATAATTATTAAGTATTTTCATAACCTCCTGCCCACTAACAGCTGTTCTTCCTCCTTTTGAGTCCATTGTTTCTTTGTCTTTTGAATATATTTTAGGCTATTGATTTACTGCCATTTATGTGCTCTGTACTACTTTAGATTATGTTAGATCCAACTTTGTCATTGTAGAGTACAAGTACTGTTACAACAAAATGCAGTTCAGCAAGTACTAATGTGATTTTGTGAATAATTAGAATTTGTTTCACATCCTTTTCTCTGTTTTTATTTGCAGAACCAGGCCTTCTGTGAGAAATACATGTGGAAGGAGTAAACCAAACTGCAGCTCTGAAAATTGCCGCTCACAAAGAACAAGGGCTGCAACTAATGATTACTTTCATTATCGAGTAAAATCCTGCTGATTAGATTCACTGTAAATCAATTCATTGTCTAGCATTTAAAATGTTTAGAAATTGTGAAAAATGCTCATCATAATTTCCCAGACCCCAAAGTGTCTTCAAATTCCTTTTGGTCAACACTAAAACCTAAAGACTCTTCATTTATTATCATAAATGACAAACAAAAGCAGCAAATTCTTACATTTGAGAAGCTGAAACTGGCAAATGTTTTACATATTCTTGAAAAATTACTGAAACAATGAATCGACTTGAATTTACTTTCTTTTTTGCAAGTGTATTACACCCATCAACTTTTTTTTTGTAAATGGCACTTATTTACTTTTGTGGAAAATGATCCATCTTTTATGCTATTTAAGTCAATTAGCCATAAATATTAATCATAAAACATTCTGGTTTGCATGAAGTGTCACAAGACTGAGGCTGGGATTCAGTCTGAAACATCAGTTTCTACAGTTTTGTGAACAGTGTTCCTCAATGTATTGGTGTATGTTATGAATGTGAAAATGGGTAAAAACATCCATTTTTATTACATAAGATGAGTTCTTGGCATGTATTAAAGACTATTTAATACAGACTCAAAGCTACAGAGCTGCCTCTTTTTTCTTGTTACTGTTCTATGGGCCCTGGTGCAAATAACCACAGATACAACAAATTCCTTAAACTAAAATTCAACTTACAGAGACACGTCCTGAAACTTGTTTATTTAGAAACTTTCACATAGTAAAAAGATATGACAGTGGAAAAAACAGAGACATACATTTATTTTTGTGGTTATAAAGAAAAAGTCCCTGATGTTTTCTTGTTGCTCTCATTTTATATTCTGTTGTTACTTTAATACACAGTTCATTTCCAAAATAGTGACAACACTTCCGGCCATTTACACTGAAGAAAATCCTGACTCACTTACACACCGATGTGGTTGTTTGTGTCGTCACTTTCTTGTCTCTTCCAGATCTAGGAGGGGAAATAAAACATGTTACCAAAATGAGCTCTATGCAAATCTATGACTCCTTGATAGGTTCAAATTCCATTTTTATTTTATAGTGATTTAAAACCACAACTTGGTATGAAATGATTCAGCTGATTCAGGTTTTTGAAAGCTGGTGACAAAGTCGTAATACTTAGTCCTAATAATCTATATCATTAACTTTTGACAATTTTCAACCAATTGGGCAAAACCTTTGAAAAAAATCAGCAAAAAGATTTATTACATTCTCTGTTCATATCACTAACTAATGCTCCCAAGCATTAGAAGCTTTAAGCAGAAGCTTCAACTATTTGATGTACTGTAGATCTGCCTTTAAAAATGTTTCCTGTTAGTCTACTGTGAATGCTATGATTTTTTTAATGTCATTTGAAGAGTATGAAGCCAAGGCTCTGCAACATTTAAAACATCCACAGAATGAGTGGGAGGACTTGCCTGGATGTAGGCCTCTGACAGTGTAATCATCTGGGGGAGAATGTCAGTCACCTGCAGGTCCTGCATCTCATACCACTTCCCAGTTCCCTGATTCAACACAAAGGGAAATAATGATAAAGTATGTGACATCATTTGAACCAATAATAACAACACTGCTTGGGTTGGTCAAAGCATAACTTAATGCATTTCTTAAGGCTGTTTGTTGTAATGCCACCAGAAATCAGGAAAATTTCAAAAATATCTGGCTGAAACCTACATGATGCAGAACATGTATTCTGTACGCTCCCTCAGTGGGTTTCCCATCATGCACTACGTTAGCGACAAGGTCATAAGTCGTGTTCTTCTCTGTAGCTTGGGCTTCTTCTGTCAAGTACTCACGAAGATCTACGTTCCTGTTGAATTGACAACATGAACAAGTGCATATTTATAGTTAGGACAAAATACACACGTCCTTGCCATCACTTATCATAAGAGTAACATAATAACATTCATTACTATTATCAAAAGGCACTTCATGGTTCTAGAAGGTACTTGGATCCAGACTATGTATTTCACCTTACGGTATATGAAAAGCACTTACGTGATAGGGAAGTTGACGATTGTGGGGTTCTTTTCCACAAAGAAGTTGTTCTTGGTGAATCTTTTGATGCAAAAGATGAGGTACGGAGGCAGTTTGGTCAGCTGGAACCTTTTGAGAAAATTCTCTTTGTAGGTTTTGTATTCCTGAATGCAAATGAGAGTAAAGTGTGCACATATATTTTCTCCATTGAAAAAAACAAAGCATTTGCAAGACGCTGTTGTGGTAACATTGAAGTGTGGCTATATCAAAATGTACTCTTCATCAACACCACAGCTTTTCTATAAAGATTACTGCATTGCAACATTGCATTTTCCCCATTTTTTTTATTTTGCATATTATATCTAAGATGTGAATGAATTAGTACCTTCTCTGTGTTGCCATTGAACTTGCCCAGGATGTTGAAGAGAGGGACCTGTGGGATTATAAGTTGCTCCTTCTCATCCTTGTACAGCGGAGCTGTTGGGAGGTCAAGGGTCAGAAACAGGAAGGTGGACTCAGACATCTGCTCCTGGTACTCCTCCGTAACAAGCAATGCCTCTTTTTCCTCTGGTGGCTGTAAATTTAAAAAAAAATAAAAAAAAATGTAGAATTGAAACGAACTGATTGTTAGCAGAGTTACATTTAATGACATGCACTGCAGAATATTCTTTATGCCTTTGCCTCTACCTTAACAATATAACCTTGTCAGTCATTTTATTCCTATTCCTCCTGATGTTGCTTTTCATTTGGGATGCTTCAAAATTCATTCCAACTATTTAACATTGTCAAACTAAATGCTTGACACCTCAAAATCAAGCTTAATCAAATGAAGTGTTTGTAAATAATGTGCAAAACAAAATAAAATTGATTTAACCTTCATTTTGACAAAAAATGAATTCCAGAGGAAAAGAACCTTCTTTAAACATGTCACTATCTACAAACACTGGTCAAGTAATTTACATATTATTTTTGAATAAAGCTGAGCTACTAGTATAATATAATATGACATTTCATATCATATTCTAGTTGTCAATTAATACTTTCATAAGAAAAGCAGGAAACTCACTAAATCTGGGTGTGGTAGCTTCTTGGAGAAGATCCGCATGGAGCCTTGAAATGCTTTTGTAATGATTGCTATGAGGGCACAAAGGAAAAAAATCGTCCAATTCACATTTTTTTAAACAAACAATAACATAGGAAACATTTTACATTCTCAAAATGCTAACTCTAAAATAAATTCAACCTTAGTAGCAGAGTAGTAGTAGAATTGGATATAACACTTGATAGAAACTATATCCAAGTTTTTTTCTTTGGCTTTATCATTAATGTACCAAATACCCATCTGAATATCACATTAAAGACTTTATTTGCATATATTATGACCTACTCACATGGTTTTTTCTTCGTGCCTCCAAGAGCACCATGCAGAGCATTTAAGAACCACGTCATAAAGTCCACAGCATCTCCTGCAGAACAGAAAAACAATCGATCAGCACCACAAACCTATAGGGGAGCATGCAGTAGGGACGCAGGATATTTATCGGACCGATAAATTATCTGCCTGATAATGGGGAATTTTATGTTATCGGTTATTAGCTGATAAATTATTAGCTGATGAATACAGCCAATAATACAAAGCCAAATTGCTTTCACTGACTTAAAAGAGGACAGCATCTACACACTCTGATACTGTAGCTGGCAGTATGCATCTTTAAAGTTGGTTTGCGATCTGCCAATGTAGTCAGCTCATGACATCAAAATGCTACTCCTGGGTGGAGCCACACAGTGTAGAATAGAGAGCCAAACATGTCGTCTCCAGTGTGGACATTTTTTTAGTTTCAGAAGAAGACAACATGATTGTAATTTGCAATACATGTTCCACAAGGGTTCAGAGAGGAGGGAAAAAGTCTATGAGATTTAACACAACAAATCTTATTAGAGCTCTGGAATATTAAGTCATCCATCTTTGCTCACTACATCTTAGCCTTTCTTACCCTCAGGTGTGCATAAACTACAGCTTATCAAGTTATTTTAAAAATACAAACAGTATTGGCCATGAGAAGCATGTACTTATCGGTTATCAGTATTGGCTGAAAAAAATACATATCGCGCATCCCTTATCTGCAGTATGTAAGATAGTACAGTACTCAAGTTTGTGGCAACTAAAGAATTACCTTGCTTGGTAATTTGGAAGTTCTTCTTACTGCACAGCACCACAGCCTGCAGCATCTCATGGGGAGACACATGGGCCTTGAAGTTTCTCGGATTCCAAAGTTTACGCATCAGCTCACCAAACCTCTGAACCAAAAGGACCATGATGTCCCCTGGTGGCCTGCGGATTCCCCTGTAGTTTTCCTCCTCCAGGAAGTAGTTTCGCAAAGGTGGAACATTGGAAAATGCCTAAGGAGAGGAAAATATCAATTGGTTGTCAAGTAGTATTATTTAAATGTTCATGACCAAGTCCAGATCAGGTCCACACTTTGGAAGTTATTCATACCTGTAACACCACATTGGCATAGTCATTGGCTTTGATATTATTGAGCCCTACAATTCCTGGCAGGTAGGTCGTACCATCGTAGGCTCGGTACAGTTTGCCTTGCTTATCCAGCCCTGCAATGTGCTGCTTGGTGAAAGTTGGCTTCAACACATACTGTAGAGAAAGTGAGAAGTGTCAACAAATTATTAACACAAAAGGTACAGTTTGTGCCGTACAGTATTTTTGACTCAGCACCTCAATACTGACAATTGGACAATTTGAGTATGACCCTTGGTACAAAAAAGTCTGTATGACTTCACTGTAACATTTGAAACCAGGATGACATGACATTTAAGTTATATCCTGATATAACAATAACCAACGTATTATCAATATTATAGTAATTCTTTGCCTCTTGGCTCTAGCCACAACAAAATTCAGTGTGGGATTTAAATTTGCTTTTTTTTTTTTAAAAGATGGTACTGAACATGAAAATTAATTAAACATTTGATATGTTCGTTAAGTATAATACTAAAATGCCATGAGCCTATGACACCATGATTGTACTTTACCGTTATGTCTTCGAGTGAAGAGTCAATGATCTCGTAATTGTCTGGCAGACAATAAAACTTGAGAGTGTGTAGATTCAGGAACACATGATGGGTAAACTGCACGCTGTGAGTGTAAGCATGGGATTTCAGACCTCTACCTACAAGCAAACATACATAAAATCAGTTCCAAGCAGAACAAGGTGTTGCTGCTTAAATGTCACATAATTTACCTACCTTGAAAGTATTTCCCACATATAAGGCAAGCATAGACGTTGATGTGGGAGAGCGAGATGGAGCAAAGTTTCTCAAAGTCAAAGTCCAGCACACTCCTGATGGATAAACAGACAAAACTAGGAATCAGCTGCAGAGCTAGAGGACAGGGCTAACGTTAACAAGCATTTAGCACCAATATTAGCTATACACATTCAACTTCATCTTACCTATTTATAGTGTCAAGGTACGGGCAATGACGGCTTCTTCGGTCTTCTACTACACGTCCTCGTCCTACTTTGGCTGCCACTGCATAATGAAGTGAAACAAGATGAACAGACTCTATTTATTTTTGTTCAATCAGTTGGATGTAAGTTAGCTAAACATGCTAGCTATTAGCTAACCTAGCATTTAGGCTAGTTGATGGATTTTATACATAGAGTAAATTTGAAGGGCGGTACATTTGTTTCAGCCATTTATTACTACACAGTAGTAATAGTAATTGTTGTCCCGCCTGTATGTGACCGGACAGACCCATACCAAAACCGAACGCACTTTCATCTGGCTTCTAGTAACATTAGCTACCAGCTAATCAAACGTAGGGCAAACGTAAGAAGTAAATAAACTTGCCTCTTTCTTCGTTGTCATCATCGTCCACCTCAACCTCTCTTTCTCGCTTTAGAGAAACCATCACAGCGGTTAGCTTGCGAGCTAAATGTCAAAACAACCAGGACGGGGCAATTTTGCTTAGAAGAAATGAATGGGTCAAGCACCGTGCGCGTCGAAACTCCCGGTGGTTGTACGTCGCAACTGCCGAATAGCAGGCTAAAACCTTACCCGGAGTTTGAAGCTAACGTTAGTTACATCGATCCTTGAGCTGCTCAGTCCCAAAACCAATGTGATATGTAGCTGATTTTGTGACCACATAACCTAGTGTTTTATCAAATGTTGTGTGACTTGTAGCTTTTTCTGTGTTGGATTGTTTGGAGTGCACTTTATTTTATTTTTTAAACTCCGGGAGTGTTATAATTGGACAACAACTTCCCACTAGCTAGCATATAGAGGCTAGCTTTTGTCTTTTTGATCCGATCGAGACCTGTTGCAAGCATTAGCGTCATTAGCTCAAAATATTGTCACCGTATTGGAATTGTTTGTTGAAATGGATATCTTAAGAGACGATGAAGTGCATGAGCTGAAATACAAACCAGGTGGCCGTTTGGATATGAGCCACGGTTTCCTGCACCATATCCGGAGGAACCAGATTGCTAGGTGATTTCCTCAACTACCTTTAGCTAGCATGCTAGCTTGTGCACAACATCCAGCTACAGTATCAAGAGATGCACCCAAACATTTTTTTATAAGTTGCTATGAAGATGACGGAAGGTCGGGGTTCATTGGTAGGGCAAGTAATGACTTATACACCACTGACGACTATAGTGAAAATATAAGGAAAGGTCGCACAGGCCTATTGGTGAAAGCTAACGTTATTCATCGTTTGGGTCACTTTCAGTATAGTCAAGGGGTGAATCAGTGTGGCATACTTTTATCAGGTGCCGCTTTGGCTATGAAGAATAGGCGAAGGGACTCTGCTGGCAGTGCTGGCAACTGAAAATTTTAGGGTGGCATCCCAACACCAAAAGCAATAACTGAATTTCAGGAATTCTGTTATGCTGTTGTAGTATATACACTAGTTGAAAACTATGTCAATATGAGAGTTAAGGAATCGCATAATGATACACTATGGTTTCTTTTTTCTTTTTCTTTCTTTTTTTTTTTTTTTACAGTTAATGTAATACGTTTGGAACATGTAATTTGGGGGTGGGGTTTATATTGCTGTTTCCCATTTTAATATCGAAAGTATCAATATCTTGGTTATCAGTTTTCTCTCCTTTGAAAGTTCCTTTAAGGTTGCCAATCAAACATGGGCCTCTTTAAAATACC
>JBBPCS010000386.1:9872301-9897012 GCA_037974645.1 Hollardia meadi | reverse complement strand
TTTTTCCCATTTTTGGACCCCCCCCCCCCCCAAAAAAAAACCAAACTAAAATAACATGTTTTTTAAAACAACATTATCCCTTTCACTATCTCATTTTCAAAATAATACACATCTGGGCTTCTACATTTTTACAGTACATACACATTATTTCTAAACACAAATTGCCTGATGTGCTTTAAGACAGCTAGATCTGCAGCCATGCACGTAGCTTTTAGGTAGCAATTAAGCTCCACCTAATGGGGAAGAAACATCTGATGGATTTCTTCCTGATGATAACGTCTCTCATCAACTAGTACTGGCAGCTCCACTGCATGCATGCATTTCACTAAAGCAAATATATAGAAAATAATCTATAATTGATTTAGATTTACTATACCTTTTGAAGGTATAAAATCTCACTCAAGCTCAGATTTATTAGTATATTTAGTTGAATAGTTTTTTTGTTTGGTTTAGGGGAATAGGATTGCAATTAGTTATGTAAATGACAGTAAAACATGAACAAGATTATCTTATTGCTGTTGTTTCACTAACTAGGATAGAAGCTCAGACATGTTTTTACAACACTTACAGTTTATTGTGCATTACTAAACAATAACAAAATGTTGATTTCTTGCCTCCAAGAGATGACTATGATAAGGAGGTAAAGCAAGCCAAAGAGCTTCAGCGGCGGAGACACACCACAACCCCTAGACGACCCCGTCGACCCGATATCCAAGTGTACCATCCTCGACGCAGACGTAAGTTATATTATATTCTTTGTTGTTTTGCTCACAGAAAATCTACTGAATCCAGTGAAGACAATGTGCATGTGTGTGGTCATTTTCCAGATGGATCCGAGCCAGGGGGCGGTGCTGAGGCTGAAGAGTGGAATGAGAGTGGGTCAAGCACAGACACGGAGACCCATGGAACTGAACTATTCTGGCTCGACTATCAGGCAGACTCTGGCGACATTACCTCCTTCCTTGTGCACAAGGTTAATGCACATTTCTTCAACTGATGTTTCTTGATCTTTGATTTATTTTACTTTGCTTTGGTCTTAATTCCCTCATGCCCTTTCTGTTTCTATAGGAGGATAAGCCTGAGAAGGTGGTGGAACGTGTTGCAGAGAATAACATCCTGGATTCAGCCATGAGGGCAGCTCTAGAGGCTCGAATTCGAAAAGAAATGGACAAAAGACGAGACAAACGCTGAGTGATATTGTCAAACGGTACATTATGATGACAGAGGGGCGACAGGCAAAGAGGAGCAATACTTCATTTGCAGTTCTGCTCTCCTCCAGTTAACACTGTTGACAGTGTTGGAGGCATAATGAGGACTCATAGGATCATGTACACTGACTGTCAGCCACGATCCATGTTGATGACCCACAATCAAAGCCATCTGATATTTCTTAAGGAGGAAAAAAAACACTTATCATAGACAGTATGGTTGGTAGTTAACTGTCAGGTTCATGTTTACTAAATTTTAATCACCTTGGACTGTTTACCTCATACCCTCATTTCTAAGTGTGGGGACACTTGAAGTTGACTGGACCTGGAACTATTTTTTTTCTTTTTAACAGTTAAAATTCAGAAAGGAGAAGGTACTCTGACGGAGAGCACTGTTAACCTTCCTCCTCCACTGAACATGTCCTGTGTTTATTAGTTTTTTTAAACAAGATTTATACTTTTTGGTAAAATGCTGTGAACAGAACATCAGTCTATCATTGATCTCATGTTTGGAAATAGTTCTGTTTCTTCTTGAGCTGAGAGTTTAATGGATATAGCCTTGATGATGTGTTTGTGTGACAACTGTGTTTTGTTGTTTTCAGTGTTATAATTTATTTTGGGTTGTTGAAATACTTTTATTTTTGATACAGCAATATTTTTGAGGAGATAATTATTTACATATAAAATGAAATATACATAAAAGCCATTTATTGACGTGCAAATGTGTCAATGTGTTTTATTGATGCCTGGCTATGTTGGAAAAATCCTCCAATCTGTGGGGAAAAAATACAGATAACACTTTTACATTGGTGGGAAATGCATACAATATTGAGATACAGCAAAATAATTGATCAATTTCAGTGTTTCAAGTGTTTCACATCATGCCCATCAACAGATGGCAGTATGAATCTGCGTTTCAACTGTGCAGGTCTGTCTTTCCATTAGTGCATAAATGGCCAAACTCTGCCATTCTCAATGTACAAGACATTCTTAATATTGGCAATCATTCTAAAATGTCACGTAGATTTTTTTTCTGTAGGTAAGGACAGTTCATGCAACATTTGCTGAACTTACACAACTTATTACCCAAAAGGTAGAAACTGAAGAGCTAAACCTTGAATTTGCAGGTCGCTGACAGATTATATTGGGGCGGTGCTTGTCTGACAATAATCACTTCCTGGACTCTATACTCAAGATAAGAAGTCTTTTGTCTTACAGGGTGAACTCTCTCTCAGAGTTTAACAAAAAAAAAACTACCACCACTAACACAAAGATGCCGCTACTCAAATAGGTACCATTACACAAATTAGGTTTACACTTTGCTTTAAATGATTTTGCAGCCTGTTTTTCCACCTGGGACAAACCCATCAAGTTCAAACCAGCCACCCAGTACTTTATAACCCCTTCTTTCAAAAGTTTAGCGCAAAAGTCTGACAGTCACAACACTACCATCCCCTGGCTGTGGAAAAAAAACAAAGCTGCTTTCCCATTTGGACAGACAAGCTGTTGATCCACACTATAGTAGGAGATTAATTCATTGTTTTCATTGATGCATGAAAATATGCAAACTTATGGCGGGCCAAGTGTTACGCAAAGCCTTGGCAAGGAGGAGTGGCCTCTGGCCTCTATTGGTGGAGCAGAGACACTCCCCTCAGGGTTGTTACTGCCCATCTCCAGCTCTCTTTTTGTTCCTCAGTCAGCATGTGACTGAAGCCCTGAGGAGGAGACACATTCCTAAGTCACCTACTCCGCTGCATACCACCTATCTCCTGTTTCATCATTCCTCAATTGGCTGAAAATTACCCAATCACCATTCACACCTTTACACCTTATTCCCTCAACGTGGCTCTTCTTTAACAATATTACATAACGCACAACCAGTGGTTTTGTAACCTCCTGGTAAAGCAATATATATGGCAACATCTTAATATTGTATGTGATGGTATATGTAAAGCAGTAGTACTCTAAGTATGTAAAGTAAAGCCTTATGTATTTCCATTCTATCTAATCACTCTTCATCGAGCCTGTATTACACACATTTGTACTAATTTCTGACCTACTGCAATTTTACCTGCAAAAAATAATAACTATGTTGCAACCTTGAACTATATGTTTATTCTTGATTTATTTCTCGCATCCCCTTTTACATCAAAAATATTTCAACATAGGTAGACAGTTTCCTTTACAAGGGATTATTATTATTATTTATAAGGTCTTATATATCCGAACAATTAAACATGAAAATGTACAAGAATTAATCAAATCTTTAAAACCATAGTCCATGTAAATAAAACAAAAATTACACTAAACATGGAATATATATATGTTCACTTATAGACATACACAGTCAGTCCAGTATACATAAGGAAGTATCCATATTATCAAATAACAAAAAAAATAAAATTCATGTTTCATTACTTTCAGTCTCTTCTATATGAACCTTTAATTATTACTCCCAATGTTCCACCATTACAGTCACCTTCCCTATGTAATCTTAGCATATTTATCATTTTTTCCATCATATAAATACTTGGTTGAAATGCTAACCACTCAGGTGCGAGGGGTCCTTTTGAAGCCATCTTATTGTAATTATTTTCTTTGCTGCTGTTACTAATATTTGTAGTAGAAACACCCTTTTCCTACTGTGAATTACATCCAGTTTCGTCCTTGCTATCAGAGGTCCTCTTACCAATTCACCATCAAATCAATTTCCAAAAATCATGTAATTATTAATCTTTTTAAACAAAAACTACACAATACTGTTCCTCTCTCTTTGTCCATAGTTAATGGATTAATATATGTGTTACGTTTTATGGGGATGCCCCAGACTAAGAGTCCCCGTTTTCCTGCATCATCTTGCACTTCTTGATTTTTAGTTTCTCACTTGTTTGTTTTGTTATTAAATAGACTCCATAAGTATGTTCATGATAATCTAGTGTAACAAATGACATTTGAGTTTGTTTTAGGATCAACACATCTACCTCCCGTTCTTATGTTTGACTGTTTTTGTAGGCGAGCGTTTTCTCAGTCAAATGCAGTAACTGCAAAGACGGACATTACATAACACGCTGTAGAATTTTTGCTAGGTTGAGTACAACGACAAATCGAGTCTAACTCTAACTAATCTCTTGATTGAAAGGTGCACGTCTAATCACATGTACCTTTGTAATTATCAATGCAGAAGATTGTCATGATGATAATGTATTATTATTCAACACACCCAAACCAAATGACAGATACCATGTTAAAAAAACAAATTACTACTGGCTGAACAGGTTTCACATGGGAGTTGGCAGAACAATCTGGCAACTTGTGGTAGAAAGACCAGTGTTCTTATAGCCTCCTGCAGTAGATGAGTTTGGTAAGGAACAGGTGTGGAAATTACCAGGTGCCACTAATTACACGCACACACACGCACACACACACACACACACACACACACACACACGCACACACACACACGCACACACACACACACAGGCAAGAGGGGAGGGAGGAGGCACAGAGAAACAACAACAAAAGGTACAAGAAAAAAATGCGTCCCAACCGGAGCATGACAATTTCTAAGAAATGTAGGCTGTGCAATAAGGCAGTATAATTAAAAAACTATTTTGCCGTAAAAGTTAGCATTAAAAACAGGACTATACTTAACAAATTTGCATTTGTACTGTAGAAGCAAATGCACATATATACCCTTTATGCCCAATGTAAAAAAAAACCACACCACACATTTGAAGAAACGTATAAAGCAACGTGTGGCTTCACTTTCATTTTGCTGCAAAAGTACAGTAGGGTAACAGCAATCTCCTGCAGCTATTGCATCAGCTGTCACCCAATCCGTACAAGAAACCCCACTGACCTCAACAAAACAGCTGACAAAACTCTACACTGCTCCTCTCATTAGTGTGCATTGCCTGTGAGAAAATTAACGGCACCTAAAGGCGTTATCTTTCGGTCCACAACAAGGTTTCGTCTCAACATCATGCTCTGTTTTGGTGTCCGAAGCTGCTTTGTTTGGTCTCACGTGCAAGCAGAGTGCAGGTGCTGCTCTCTGTGCTCTTTGTCATGGGAAGAATTAACTGTGTTCTTTTGTTGTTATGGAAAAACGAAGATACATGTACCACAAAAAGGTGCACCAAGCCAGAGGACTGTAATGGTGCAATGCTGGTGCAAATCAGCAATGAAAATTTGAAGCTTTACCAGCACACAAGAAATCAGTGGGAGTGTGCTGCAAAGCTCTTGAGGATAAATTTCCCAGACTTTCTATTATTTCATCCTGGCACATCTCAGCTGCAGCAGCCTCCATCAGTGTGGTGATACTGGTGCAGTGGTGAGTGGTCTTGCCCATTCAAGGTTGAGGAAGTGTAATCCCAACCCAGAGTTAAATATAGACACTTGACTGAGACCAAAGAGGTAGTGAAAATGCACAGCTGCTGTGGTCAAACTGCAGACAGGACTCCAGGTCTGAATTTGATGACGTTATTTGAGCATGGATATGACTCGTAGCTTGACATACTATAACTGTAGTGATGTACTTTGTAAAATGAGCTGGGCCAGCCTTGGAGACATGGAGTGTACTTTCAGACATGGTTTAAGGTCATAAAATGGCAGCTTTTTTTTTTCCGTGAGGGAGAGGTTTTGAACAATTAATTATTATCATTATTTATTCATGAGTAGAAAAAAATCGATTGTAACTAAAAATAAACTAAAAGAGAAAACAAGGTGAAAACAAACTGTAAATACAACAAAAGTAAAGAGTGACTAAAGTCTTGCCACAGGTTCCTGGAGTGAGAGGCCTGCTCAGGGCGTCATCACATAAGAAAATGGTTCCCCCACCATGAACTCTGTTTTGAGAATTGTAATATACAACATAATTTACAGTTAAAATTGGCCTTTCACACCAAGCCACCTAGCCTGAGGTTTTTATACCTTTTAAAGCCAAAAAGTTGACATACAACTTTCCTTCGGCTTGTCTACCGTCAAACATCTGCAACCTTGGTACTGGAGGAAGCATCTTTGGTGCAGGAGAAGGAAACAATCAAGAGTGCAGTGGGTTTAAGCAAAGGCAGAGTGAAAATAATGTGGAACAGTACATATAATAATTGTGTGACAAGGACAACTCTGACTCCACAATACTCTAACCGAAAGACAATGTGTCAAAGCCCAATCCCTGACTACACTTGACACAACAAGAAGGTAAGAAACAAAAACATGATCTGAAGTGCTGAATCCCAATTCGCATTAACAAAACCAAAAGGTAGCCCACACAACAGGCATCTCCCCAACCATAGGCTAACTTCTAGCCAGCTGTATAAGCTCAACCCTCATCTTCAGGCAGCTATTGAGGGGGGTACTTAACCACTGGAAACCAGTGGGTCCAAAAAAGTCCCTACTATGCCCTCAGAATGCCACAGATGTGATACAGAGCACATAGCTCTACCCACTTTCAGTGCCACTTTAAGAAGTGAAGCTTCAACAAACTCACTAATGGAGAAAAACTCAAGTAACAACCTTAAACAGCTTAAACCAAAATATACAATCGACTAACTAAAAGCACAGGACTAGTATTTTGCTTTCCCCCTAAAAGAGAAATCAAAACTCATTTATGACACAATCCGAATTTGGATGTGCACAAGTAGGCAAATCTGCAACTTTGAATACCAATAAAGCACCAAATGCCCTCCTACAGGCAAAAATCCCATTGTCACATGAGGTAGCAACAACACAAACCAAACTGGGAGACTTCATCTTACCAAAAATGGTTCATTTGAGCCCCCACTTTGTCAAAACCTGGCTCAAAGTTGGACAAAGAAAGGGAGAACACACATGGGTTGTAACAAGAAATATGTTTATTTTACACAACTAAATAGGATATTGAGGTAAAGACAGACTAAATACAACAAAAGGATGGAAGCCAGGGGAGATAGCGAGAGAGAGGCTGGCTGACTGCCACCATTTTATTTAAATCTTGCCACCGGATGAGGTGAGCTGACTCTCTGATGACTGACTCCACTCATCATGCTCCTGGAGGGAGAGAGGCCTGCTGAGGGGGTCGAAACATGCTTGTTAAATGAACCCTGATAGAGCCCATAGAGTCACAAATGTTGTTCATGTATAGATGTATTATTACCTTTTTACAACATCAGATTTATGCTTATGTATAAAAGATTCTACAAAAATAATGGTATAAATAAAGTAGTGATATTAACTATCCTATTCAAGTCTTTGGTGTTGTCACGGGAGGGGAAAGTGCCTGAAATGCAACTTCACAGGTCTGTATGACACTAAACGAATGCTTACGGTGCACCGACCACATGTGCAGACCTCAAAATCCACTCATTAATTAACAGAGCTGGCAGGGTTAGTGTGCCACAGTAACAAAGCCAATCATAGTGAAAGAGCACACTGGATTAGCAGTACAGCAATGAAAAAGGTTCCAGAGATCCTTTGCTCAGACGGGATTTGATACTTAAAGCTCTCTTGACTTAATGAGTTTCAGTCAGGATGTGAAATAAACAGAAGAACAGATGTTCTTGTGTTCATTTCATTTAAATCTTCATGTGTCGGATTTATTTGTGTTAAGCTTTCTTACATCACAAAGTGATGTAAACTAGAATTAGAATTGTGCACACACTAACACAGAAAGTTGTTTGGCATTACAGCATGATGCCAGAAAACAAACAAAGCAACACTTTTAGACTTACAAAGCAGAGATACAGAGAAGCCTGTACCACATATCATCAGTGCAAATATCTATAAATGCTGGATAATCGTGGCGGTCCGAGGTAGTGTTAATGTGTTAGTTTTACACAGTATAATTTGCATTGCACAAACCTTCTGTTCTCCTGTAATTCGTGAATTCTGGCCTGTGATTGTGTTCCCTGAGAGCTGTTGTGTGGGTCATTTTGCTCCAGAGTTTGCTTTTATTATTGCTGAGTTAGATTGAAATTTACAAACGTGCATTGGCTAATATTTCCGTTATGTCATTGTTTAAACTTTGCCTGTATAGTAGTAACTTATTGTATGGAGTTACATAGCTTCAAATCCTGTTGGAACAACAACTAAACCGGTTCTGAATTGCCTAAGATTACTTAGACTGACCTGAGATTTAATGCCATGTAAGCATGTCAGAAATGTATCTTGGTGTTAAGAAGGGGTGTAAAATGTTCTTCTTTGTTAAAGCTCAATCAGCAGTATTTTAATCTGCTGCTGGGTTTTAGGGTTTTGTTTATGTGGACTAGTATACTAATACTATGCAGTATTACCTTGTGTTTATTTTAGTTCAGTTTTTCGGTGTTGTTGCACCGACTGTGTTGTGAGACCTTTACTTCTGTTGTTATTATTTAACTTTTAATTTGATGTAGAGTGACATATATTTATTACGTATTTAAATTTTTGATCAATTGAGATGTTACACAAAGCTTTGAATTGTTTGTACCACAGGTTAAACAGATGGACTAAAAAGACTTTATCCACAGCACTATCATGATGAAAATAGTACATCTGGACAAATTCAATATGAATAGTCAAAATGGATAGACTGAAGTAGGATAATACATAAAGGCATTTACAGTACTTATGGATACATATGGAATAATGTGTTTTATTAATCGTGTCTTGCTGCCTCTGAAAATGTTTTACCAGGAAACCACAGCAGGCCACTGGATGTCTTTCAAGAATTCCGATCTTAAATGCCTGCATATTCCCAAATCCTTTTCTACTACACTTTTCTTTTTTTTTTATTTCTCCGAATTCTGAGATTAAAATCAGAATTCTGAGGGGGAAAAAACAAGAATTCTGAATTCTGATTTTAAAGTCAGAATCCTGAGTTTAAAGTCAGAACTCAAATAATGTTTTCACATGTGGTCCTACCTCCTCTGTATTTATTACACCTTGCACTTTGCTCTATTGTTTTGTTATACCAAGACCAAGGCCTCCGAGATCTACTTGTGTTTAGATTACAGTAGTCTACAATACAATACATTCAAATGGAGTCACAGTCAGCATTTCTGTTCCATTGTGTCTACCCTCTTATCAATTCAAGGCTCACTTTGACAAATGAATTCCTCTGTTTATCTAGTTTAAACGTCTCTGACTAATCCTGTTGTTCCTGTCATTATCAACACTGCTAACTGTTTACATTAGTCATTCAAAGCCTTTTCTGGCATGTCCCCCTTCTGAAGCTGAAAAAAAAGTTTATCCTTCCCACACCACAACTTCTATCATTCCTTAACAATGATAGGGGAAGCAGTGAGTCGGGGTAGGCATTTTGTGGAGGAAGATGATAAAAGGAAGAAAATCAAGACAAATGAGAAATTCAGGAGGATTCATCGGCAGAACTATTTGAAACAAACTTATCACTAAACCCCGAAATCATGTTTCTAATTTACACTACACAATGCCTGATTTTCATTTTGCATCACCCGGGTCTTAAACTCACAACCTTTGCCACAAATGGCACATCGTGACCATGGTGAGCTACACAGAGAGGTGCTTTAAGCTGGCAAGAATCAGATTCAAATTCAGACAACTTTATTGATCCCAAGAAGGGCAATTCAGCTTACCCAGTCCATATTTACAGCTCCATACATAAGATTATGAGAATGAGAATTATGAAGTGGCTTCACACATGACAAATACATGAGCCCAGACCATAATAATGTAACTTATTCCAGTGTTTCTCAGTCCTGGTCCAGGGGACGCCCTGTCCTGCATATTTTAGATATTTCTCTGCTCCAACACACCTGATTCAAATGATCAGCTCGTTATCAGGCTTGATGACCAGTTGATCATTTGAATCAGATGTGTTGGAGCAGGGACACATCTAAAACATGCAGCGTGTTGGCGTCCCCAACACAATGAACAAGATGTTCATACTGCATCACCCAGGGCTCAAATGCACAACCTTAGACACTGAGGGCAAGTCATGATCTCACTGGGCTACCTGTGAAGTGAGAAACCAGCTGGCTTCACACTGTGACTGAGACAATCAGCAGGGCTGCATGAAAAGGCAATTTTTTAAACTAGTGCAAAAAATTCCGTTATCAAGTCAAAATTCTGAGAATTGATGTACTTCGTTTGTAACTTCATCTGTCAAAAGATTGACTGCTCCTTACGTCAGAAATTGATGTTTAAAGATGCTCTAATTCCCATTGACTGACATTGTTTACATGAGGATATAATTCAAAATAGTAAAAAAAATCATTCTTGAGATACATTTCTGAAATTTACCACACTTCATCTACTATGATAGCTAAAATGTTTTCAATTATTTTTCATGAACATTGGAAATTTATTTAGTGAGAATTTGCAGTATCTGTTTAAAGTACTGTACTGGCAGTTCTGCGACCCGGTCCCTAAAAAGTTGAATTTTAATGAAGCAAAGGTCAGCACAACAGCATCAGCAAACACTTGTTTACTTTCATCCATTGAAATACTATGAATACACAAACTATTATGTTAACCCAGTTAACTGTAACTATTCAAAAACTTTTCAGTGCATGTTGCCATTTGTATTTGTCATCATGACTATTACACAATATTTGAAAAACACAAGTAAGTACAAAAGTAATGGGACAAAGAGCAGATATGTTTAGGCAAGCATGAAGTTGATTTGTTTGACTGGAAGCAGAGTCTTGGCCTTGTCCCATCTCAGAGGGCGGATGTTGAATTAGAAATGGCTGTTGTTAGCGTGGAAAAGTTTGTAAGGGGGAAAAAAACAATACTGGAAAGAAATACTCAATGATGCATATTTGTGTTTGTATAGATTGTTTTATTGCCGGAGAGAGCTCAAATTACAAAAGCAGAAATGAATATTTCGTACATCCAAGGCGTTTCACCAAGGCCAGTGACCCAGTTGATAAATGCAAAACAAATATCACACAAATTCATTTTGAGGACTGTTGAGTGTAGGGCATGTGCAGATGCAAAATTCACACCTGTTTGATATATATTAGCTTTCTGGTTAAATATTGTTCCGTTTTTGAAACCTTACAAATCATGTCTTGAAACAGAATAATCATCATCTATGTCTGTCTAAGACTTTTATGGCTGCCTGCATCATGGTCTTTAACATTTTATGACTGCAATCAAGAAATGAAATGGGGACCTGTGAACAGGGATTGTCCAGTGTTTCAGATTAGGCCAATAATTTATTGCTCCCAATTACACTTTTAAGTCAATAGAAACCACACTATATTTGGAAGTAAATAATTTGAAGTTTGTTTGCCATTTAGACAACCTACAACCTAACTTGAACCAGAAAAAAAAAACCCCACTAAGAAGTCAGTCCCAATATATATATACACTGTAGAGTTGGAAAGCCTCCTGGCCAGCTCTATATAATTACAATTATATTCATTAAGAACACATCAACTGATGCAGGGATAGATGCCCTCAAACAGATTTCCTGTTGACTCTCTCTGGGGCTCTTCAGTACATCAGGTAGGTGTGCACCATAAGCGGTAAACCAAACAGGAAGTAAACAGACTACATTTTATACCAACATTTTCCTACAATGCCTCTGGAAAGCTCCATCCTAACACAAAGGGAGCATTACTATTTAAACACTCTTGATATGGATCCAGTGTTAAATATCGCTATTGCATTTTTTGTTGGCTTATGAGCAATATATACTGCATCGCTTCCACCTGTGGGAAATAAGAGTAAGGGTCATCACTAGATTTTTGATATAAGACAAGCACAGGCATTACCCACAGCCCTTTCTAGTGTCAATTAGGATGTGGATTTTAGAAAATCTGTTTATTCACCCAAAAATGAAAATTCTTCAAAAAGTCTTCATCTACTCACCCCCATTACCCTTGATGAAGTTGAGTCCTCTGGAAACTGATTACACTGAAGCTGTATGAAGCCACCCCCCCTTCACATTTTTAAAAAGGGTGTTCAGGAGAATGCTGCAATGCCGTTTTGTGACCTTACTTCCCATCAGCATGGTGGTGAGTAGATGACTGAATTTTAATTTTTGGGTGAACTGTTCTTTTAAGCCCCTACACAAGTGCACACTCAAGATTTAAATACTACCGTCAACACTTCTTGTTACTGTAGCCTATGGCTGAAGCCTACTCCCCTCGTCTGCTCTGGAAAACCAATCTTTGTCAAAATGCATTGTTACCGATGAGCCAGAATGAGAATGTCATCACAGAAACCAGCTTTAAAACTTTGATATACTGTGAAACACGTTTATCAGGTGATCAGCCCAAATAAAGCGTACACTACTTTAAAAAAAGGCTTGAAGGCAACGGACATTCATTTAAATGAAAAGCCCTGCAATCCAGGTTTACATTAAGCGCCGATAACATTCGACCGCGTGCCTAAAATCAGTGAACCAAAAAATAAATAAAATAGACAGACACGACACTTGAAAGGAGTAGTTGTTTATTACAGAGCATAAAGAAACTACCCAGTCTAGACATGAAGCATAACACAATATGAGCTACTTGTTCCTCTGGAAGTTGAATGCATGTTGGTAGGAGGGGAGTAAAGCAAATGGGAATAAGAGGAAATAGAAAAGGCACTCTTAAACTTACTGTAGCCAACGGGGTGACCTCCAAGTGGTAAAAGGGAACAAAACCAAAACTCTCAACTATCCCACACATGGGATGGCCATGTAAACAAGGCTGGTTTCTCTGTACTACACCAACCAAATGTTGCCATTCCATAAATGACGATAGGAGAGCCAAAGAATTGCACCAGACATTTGAATGGGATATCAAAACTAATCCACCTAAAACATGATCTACAGTCCACAAATAAAAAAGCTTGTAAAATTGCCATTAACAGTAGCCAGCTGAGGTTGACCAAAGCTTTTCTGTACAACACTCTGGAGCCTCGAGCAGAACACTGAAAAAGGATCAAGTCAAAAGGAATTCGAGATTCAATAACCACGTGTTTAAAGCTGCCATCTGAAACCTTGGCTTCTCTGTATCCACGCCAAGTCTCAGAGAACAAATAAATAGTGTTGAGGTTTGAATCCTAGCCAAGACCCTGTGGCAAAGAACACACCCCGCTAAGGATAAAGATGGGAACCAGGTTTCTCTGTAGCTACACCCACCATCAATATACTTCAGGAGTAAAAGGCCCTTTAGTCACATCAAATCATTAAAAAAAAAAGTGTGTGAAACTACATTTAAAAAGGACTCATTTAAAATTGAATTTCACTGCATACACAATCCAATTTTTCCATCGCTATCAAGTACAAGCAATACATCTGCAGACCAGAGCAGTGACATAGCAGCTTCTGACTTTTCTGTATTACGTCAGAAAACAGCAAAGGTCTGTAGAGGCATCTGAGGCTTTATGCTCATTTGAGAGCTTGAATAATTAGGATTTGGCTTGCCCCTTAGCCTGCAATGCATAGCATTTTTTTTCATGAAAACAGCAACAACCCTTGATTTTAATTGTGCCATTCTAGCATCCTCCACAAAGACAAGGGAATAAAGCTATTTAAAAAAAAGGGGGGGGGGGGGGAACACTGGGTCAGGGAATCATAATACTAGATTGACAAAGGAGGAATGTTTAGAAAGCTCAACTTGTTTGAGAAGGCGCCAGATCAAACTATCAAATTATGCTTCTAAAGGGACTTTATGTTTTATATGTTGCACGGACTCCTTACAAGAGTAGCACCAGTAGATTAAGAGGGGTATCGCATATAGCCTAATATGCCACCACCATTACACTGAACATAAGACTGACGGTGTATTGACGAGCGTGGAATGCTAAAAGGAGAACAAGTGATCGCTGCTATTCAGGTCTGTCATAACAAGAAGCAAGGGAACCTGAAGACGTGGGAGAACATCAAGCACTACGGTGGTGTATGAGTTCATGGAACCCATCCAAATATTTAAACATCAATTTTCCGAGGCATGCCTCCAATGACACAGTACGATACTGCAACCAGCAGAAAACAGTAACAAGACAAAGGAGTGAGGTGGAGTGAGGAAAGGAGTCATGTGTTAAATGATGCCATTATTATGAAAGAGATAAGCGCATTTCACCCCCGGAACCTTGGAGGCTTCTCTGTAGTATACACCAACAAGCCTGGGGGGAAAAGCTTAACAAGTTTAGTATTCGAGTTTTTTGGGCACCTCCCATGGGAAGGAGTCTCGGCCAAAGTGGCCATAGGCTGCAGTCCTCTGATACAATGGCTTCTTCAGATCCAGCTCCCTGGAATACATAATCAACATATTTAGCAGCAGTCACACCCAGTGACCTCAAATGCCACATTCATTAAATCACATTTGCCAGTGGGGAGTACCAAGAGCAACAACAACCAAAAAAACCCACCCCCCCCCAAAAAAGTTTGTTACACCAGATACTTACCCTGCCAACCCTGAGCAGTGTGTTGACTGCAGCTTGCAGATGGAAACAACACTCATCCAATTTACAAAAAAAGGACGCTTATCTAATTCGGAGCTGCAAGGCTTGATTACACCAGATATCATATATGTATGCCCTAATAAAAGAGAATTTTGGCCTCACCCGCATGAGTAACCTTTAACACTATGCCATATCATGAAGTAAAAGTAAGAGATATGGCAAACTCACAGCTTTTGATCACAGAAACAAAATGCAATCTGTACCAAACAGAAAATGGTACTGGCTCACAATACATTAATCGATCAACTCTATATCCTGGGCAGGGCAACAAAATAAAAAACTAAAACAGGAAGGAGCCAGGAGCTATTTCATTGAGTAGCAGGTGGCTTCAGATGTTAGGTTACATTACCTGACAATGACTCCAGGACGGAGATCAAAGTTCCTCTTCACAATGTCAAGCAGCTCCCTTTCACTCTTGAGAGAGGTCCCGTAGTGGAAGATAGAAATGGAGAGAGGATGGGCAACACCAATAGCATAAGACACCTAAAACACACACAGGGACACATTTTATCAATCATAAAAACACGTAGAAAACTTTAGATAGGAACTCCTTGCAGCCCCACTCTCTAAAATGAAGACAGGCAGGCTTTGACAACCACACACCTGGACCAACACTCTCTTGCAGAGCTCAGCCTTCACCAGAGACTTGGCCACCCAGCGTGCAGCATAAGCAGCAGAGCGGTCCACCTTTGTATAATCCTTCCCAGAGAAGGCACCACCGCCATGGGCTCCCCAACCGCCATATGTGTCAACAATGATTTTACGCCCCGTGAGGCCAGCATCACCCTGTCATGGAAGAGCAGAGGTTACACAAGTTAAGTAACCCGCAGGCTAAATAGTTTCTGAAAGCCACACCCTCCGATAATTACCTGTGGGCCTCCGATAACAAATCGGCCACTGGGCTGCAGGTGGTAGATGGTGTCATCATCCAAATAGATGCAGGGAACGACAGCCTTGATGACTTTCTCCTTAAGGGCATCTCTCATCTCCTCCAGGCAAATATCCTCATCGTGCTGGACAGAGATGACAAGTGTGTGCACACGCACTGGGAGCATGGCACCACGGTCCTGGCGGTACTGGACAGTAACCTGAAAAGAATGCAAAAAAATGAATGAATGCGCCAAACCCCCCCCCAAAAAAGAGATAATTTATAGTTGTTCATAAAAGCAAGCATGACAGCCTTACCTGAGTCTTTGAGTCTGGCCGGAGCCATGGAAGAGTGCCATTGCGACGCAACTCAGCCATCTTAGCATTAAGCTTATGGGCAAGGACAATTGTGAGAGGCATACACTCCTCGGTCTCATCAGTGGCATATCCAAACATCAAACCCTGCAGAGAAAGAGAAATGCAAGTGTATAAAGAGCGCAATTCTCAGTGAAGTACGCTAAAGACCAAAAATCTGTAACTTCAGAACACACACGACATACATGTTGATATCAACTACTGACCTGGTCCCCTGCTCCAATGTCCTCCTCATTGCGATCAATGTGAACACCCTGAGCGATGTCAGGAGACTGCTGCTCCAAGGCCACAAGAACATTGCAGGTCTTATAGTCAAAGCCTGTGCAGGAGACAGACAGCAGCTCAAGACACCGTTCTTAAAACAACAGGCTGAAAAGCACAAACCAGAAATACAACAACATGCCACACCTTTGCAGGAGTCGTCGTATCCAATTTGGCGGATGGTGTCGCGGACAACTTTCTGATAGTCCACTGTGGCACGTGATGTCACCTCACCAGCCAACAGGATCATCCCAGTCTTGGCAACAGTCTCTGCACAGGGAAACAAAGATGCAAGGGGGAAAAAACACTCAATGTACCACTGTAAACACAAACATGTGACATGGGCCAACACAAACATGAAGAATTTGTTCCTTACCACATGCAACTTTTGCATCAGGATCCTGCTTGAGATGGGCATCCAGAACTGCATCACTTATCTGATCACAGATCTTGTCTGAAAAAACAATAACAATTGAACTAAAATCAATAACGGACTGTAGCAAAATCACATCAGAGGCTTAAAGTAAACTGTGGCACTTAAGAGTATCCAGTGGGAGTGGCTGGGAGTGTCTTTAACAGTCGCCATTTCAGCATATGGACATGTGGTCAGGAAGTAAGCGCGCGCGCAACCGAGTACTGAAAGGCAAGCGTGATAAACTTCTAAACATTTAATTGATCACATCTGCCGAGGATATAATAAGACACCCACTATCGTGCACTGCGTCCAAACAAACACGTTACCAGTCAATGTGCTCCGCATGTCTCAGGAACATTAACAGCTACTCACGGACGATTCGGCACGTTCAGGAAAACCTTAAACTCACAAATGATGATAAAAATTACTATAATGAGGTGAACGCTAAAGGTGAATTAAAGTAAACGTCTGATAGGAACACTGGTGTATTTGCTGTCGATGGACCAGACACGCGACAGCATCACCTATTCAGCAAAGATTAGCTAGCTACCATTAGCTAGCAGCGCGTGCTCTTGAAACCGCCCAGCTAACATCCAAGAGGCGGAAAAGGCCGTAGCGTTATAGGGCCTATTCCAGCTTTTTTTTAATTAAAAATTAAACGTGAAATTGTATCGTGCGAGGGACAACGCAGTAAAGCAGTTACACATTTCGGTCCTGTCATAAGCGGATAAAAAGGATGTTGTGTTGGGTCTTACCGGGGTGTCCTTCTCCGACCGACTCTGAGGTGAACAAGAAGCAGTCCTCGTCAATGAGGGAGTTGTGAAAACCATTCATCTGTCCGTTCATTGTCGTTAAGGGCGGCTGCTGCTACGCAATGTAATATCGCGTTAATATCAAATTAACTCTGTATTTCTTCTCGCTTGCAGTGCCTCGGCGTTTATCCCTGCTCTCCCAATGCACAGTCCTACTCTCTATCCTTATTGATCCTCAAGCTTGAGCCTCATGGCGCAGAGCTCCACTATTTATGCTATGAAGTCAGTCGCTCTGACGTCACGAGGAGGTGGTCCATACCGCTGAGCCTATCGAGGGGTTGGAGCATACTGTAAGCAGGAATACATTACATGTGCTGTCAAAATGTTCGAGTGAAATGAAGCCACATTCAGTCAGCACCTTTAAACATAATCGCACCTATAGTGTGTGTGTGTGCGTGCGTGCGTGCGTGTGTGTGTCAGATAGGCAAGAAACCCTACCAGTCTTGAATCATAAAGTTGTGTAAGTCTGACTTTAAAACAGCAGAATTTGAATCATATCATAATCCACACATATTCTAACAATAGGCTTGTGTGTACTGGGAAAAAAAAAACATTGTTCGAGTTTGGTTTTAAACCAACACTGGTATCATAAAACTGATAAGTTGTATTTCCAGTATCCTAGCTATCACAAGAACATCAGAACATGTGCTTCCTTGGTGATACAAGCCAGTTAACCTGGAAATGCATTTGCAGCAGAGTAAAAACTGGGCAGTGAAGAGGAGAGCAGAGGCTGGGGATATTACAGTATATCTCAATATAACTTGATTATGTTTTGCTCAGAAAGCTCCTACCTCCCTCTTACCCTTCAGGCCCTTTTGTGTAATATAATCAAAAGATTGCATACATGCTCCATTTGTAGATAACAGATAGGTATAATTAATGTCTCTACAAGGACTGTTTTACAATTGTTTTAGCTCCAAAGCAGGACCATTTGATTTATTTGAGAAGAGCAAATGTCTGAAGCTAAAAAGAGCATCCCCAGTTTCAGTTGGGGAACACTGCAAGAAAGTTAAATTAAAACTTTTAGGGCCATGTGTTTTAGCCAAAAAAAAGATCCAGAATATTATGCACATGTTGAAGCTGGGACATTGTGTTTTCAAAGTTTGTGACAGGCCACTGCATGGTCCTCCAAGGCAGCTCACATCTTTTGTGCTTGCCATTGTGACTCTAAAAATCCTGCATCTACTAATGCTGCCATTGTCAAGATATTAGATTAAATAAGAATACATGGCTTGTCACAATGACAAAGCATGTATGAAGGTGAGGAGAAAGCAAACATAGTTGCAATCAAGCCCAATGTTACATCATGAAGCAGAAAGACCTGATGTTTGGGCGATATGACATGTTTACCATGCTCAATGGGCATCACTGTAGAGGACAGATAACTTGAACAGTGGCTGTTGGTTCATTTTTATTTTTGAGAGATATCCTACACAATGTACCAATGAGGTGTGGCTCATCAGTAGAAGTCATGAAAGCTAAAAAATTAAAGGTTGCCCTCAGTATGCGCACATACTTTTCCTTATCTCCTGGTGGTTTGATCCAAAAAGAAAATATGTTTTAAAATTTAGCAATTTTGATGGAAAAAACACTCAATTAGACACAATTATGAAATTACAGGGACATTAGTATTGTCACCCTGTACCCTTCGTGTACCTAAAACAAGCAACTCAATCCCTGGCCAGTGTTGCATCAGAGCAGTACAGTCATTTGTTACCATGAATTTGCGGGGTGGACACTTTCTTTTCAGAGGGCAAAAGCATGATGCAAGATGCACCTGCTGTTGCCTTCTGCAGGATGTGTACTAATGGTTGTCATCCACATTTATTCAGAAAGCCAAAAATAGCATCTTCCACCTTACACAATAATAAATCACAAAGAGATGAGTGGTTGTCCAAAGATAACAAATCATAGACTGGAGGAGGCCCACTCTAATACTGGCAATCACTGAATGAAGTTCAATTCTTTTCCATGATTGGAGATGATGCATGCACAGTACTGTTGTGGCAATAATGACCTTTGTAGTCATCATGGCAATATTACCTGCACTTTTTTTTGTGCAAAGACTTTAGTAGCTTAGACTGCATTCTCTCGGAAAATATCCCTCATTTTATATGGCCATTGCCACATATATACCCCCTGCCCCCAACACACACATACACACATGCATGCACACACCTTTCAGAAGAAATATAATCTTTAGCTCTTCAGTATATCATGTTTTTCAATTATTCTAAAATATATAAAACTGTCACAGGAAACAACAGATTATACATACAAACATGAAGACTCGGGGAAACAGGCAGCACAATTTTGAAGGGGATTATATTATTTCTTTGGACAGTGTTGCAATGGTTTTTGGGTTAGAGAACAAAGCAAGTAACGCCCCAAAAACCTTCTTGCCTCACTGATCAGACAATTTCACTTAAATAAACCATTTTCATTTATCTCACAGGCTTGCTATATATATATATATATATATATATATATATAATTTTTTATTTTTTTCAATTTCATTCACAATTTTACAAAGACCTGTAAACTAAACTATCTACACTGCAGACAATAAAAGCAACATTTGATCTGAATTTACTAAAACTGGAGAAATCAAACTCTCTCTTCATAGTTTCTAATAGAAAAAGAAAATAATCATCAATATTTTGTTATACCATTTTGACATTTCCATTGAAATAATGCTCCCTCACTGGCCAGCAGAATTCAGGCTCATTTAACAGTTAAATAAGAAAATAAATACATAATTTAAGTAAAATAATCTTTGTGGCATAGATTGTCTCCTACTTTGTCTTTTCTACTATACTTCATATTTGTCCTTTACATAGGCCTACACATTTCTTCTATTTAAGCAACATCATTACAAAACAATACCATTCTGTATAGACATAGCATTTTTTTCATTAACATTTCACAATAGATAGTCAAAGGTCATGAACTAATCATACTTATCTAAATAACCTAAAGTAGGACAAAGTCTTACAATCTTTAACATTTCTTAAACATGTTACTCTACACAAAGATCCAATACATTTTTCATTTCAAAATCAAGAAAATACACAAATGCACTATGAAATGATTCAAACAATTTTTAGATTTATGCAGAACATCCGTCCGGCATCTTCTTTACCTAACATTTATTCTTAAGTTAATTTTTATACTGTCCTTACCATGTTATGTAACAATTTTCACAACCACAATTTTAACAAAGAGGAGTCAAAAACAGCACTTTACGGCACAAAAATCACAGTACCGGAATGTACAGTATGTGTAGCAGCAAACCATGCAAATGCAGTCACACCCCATTCACTGCCACAGCTAATCACACACACACACACACACACACACACACACACACAACCTCCACCATCCAAAACACTGACACACACACACGCATGTCCATAAAAACACATACACACAAAAACTGATTACAGACACACACGCTAAGGTTACAGCTACAACAGTATACACTGTCCTACAGTAACAGCCCAAAAGTACAAAGTGTCTAAGATGGTGCATCAGAGGTCACACGCGAACAATGCAACACAATTACTGTGACTATTGTTACTGTCAGCTAATCACCAGGATCAGTATCTGAGCAAGGGAAAACAAAAAAATAAAGTAACAGTGAACTGAAAAAGAAAGCAAAGGTAAAAGTCAAAATAATACCTAAAGAGATAGAGACAGCTACACTGCACATGGTTCCTGAAACAGATATTGCTGTAGTTGTTACCACTGTAGTTGGCATTGCTGAGTTAATGTTCAGAAATTAATGAACTACTTCTGGCAAGACAGCTATGCAGTGTCAGCTGACAGTTAACCTTCCACACCCATCACATCCCACTACACTGATTTGGAAGTCTATTTAAAGGCCTTTACGCTCACATTCACTCTCTACGCTGATATGTGCTGCGCTGCTGCCATGGCCGAGCCCCCTGGAGTTTAGTCTCCACCTACTGTGGTTCTGCTCAGTTTTGATGCACCCTGAAGGGACTATTCCCATTGGTGGATCTTTCGAAATGTTGGATCATGTTGCTACGTAACAGATGCTGAATCTCTAAATCAGGGAATATCCACAAGAGTAGAACCATGCCACCAAGTCAAATTGCATGACTATCTCCCTTTGCAGAAACCTATAATGTGAGTGATTGTTGACCAAGCTGGTGATGCTTTCGTATGATGTTTTGGAATACATTAAATGCATTTTCACAATGTCTCTATGATTCTCTTGGTCTGGGCAGATCTGTCTCATAATAGATTTTACACAATTAAAGAAAACTAGTGATTTGTGAGCAGTGTCTGTGTCAAATATAATACTCCTTGTCTGAAAAGTCTTTTTTTAAAATAACTGATATAGTGCAGAGTTTCAAACCATTGTCAGGAAAAAAGGAGGATGGTTTCGGAAAATTAAGTAACTACTCTTTTACTCTGCATGACCATGAATCCTCGAGTACTTCCTAATGCAAGGTATCAACTCTCTGTACTGTTCACACCTGAGAACGGACAAAGATAGAAGTAACATTGGACAGAGTGAAAGGATTAGAAATAAAAAAATATACAATGTGCACAGCTTAATAGAACAACTCAAGGCAAAGTGAGCCTCCTGGACAAACCAGATGGCTGTTCCTGAAAAGAATGGCATCAGAAACTGTATATTTTCACTACAGAAAACATACAGTGTAGTGGATGTATTTAATAAAAGACACAACAGTTGGCTATATGTGACCTGTGACAGCAGGACTCAGTTGTGCATCACAGCCCTGAATCCCCTCTTTTTCTTTCTCCCCAGGAGCAGACTCCTGGCTGCTGCTCCCCTCTGCTGGACGTCCTGTGGACTCACTCTCAGCTGTCGTAGTGGTGCTGGATGGAGAACCATCAGTGACATTGAGTGCTTTCATTTTGGCCTGTTCAGGGCTGCTTGACCTGCTGCAGCTGCGGCTGCGGCTGTGATGGCTGCGGTGTTTGCTCCTGCGTGGACTTGGACTGTGGGACCTCGTCTTCATGGGGACAACAGTGCTGTCGTCTTCGGAGCTGAAGTCAGAGCTGTCTGAAGAGCTGTTGTCAGGACCTGAAGTGGGTAGCTGGATCTGAAGATGCATGAACAAGAGGATAAGAGTAGGATGGAGGAGGCAGAATGTGGAGAAAGAGCAGCAGAATGTCAGTAGCGGTAATGAAAAAGATGCAGATGGGCAAACCAGCAGTAATAGCAAACAGATGTAAAGTTCTCCCCTAAGAGGTAATGCATTTGAGAAAGCAGTGCCAGAGTTATGATTACCTGAAATGGCTCTGTTACACCCACAATGGTGCTCGTGTTGTTGCTATAGTAACCCAAGATAAAGTCCCCTGAGCCTTTGGGCAATTCTTCCTCAGTAAAGGTTACCTGGAAAACAGCTAGTCAGACATCTATGAAATGTGAAAGACAAAGATCTCTTAAGAGAATTCGGCACACATCCAAATTACCTGCTGTTCTTGTCGATGAAAATCAGCTTCCTCTTGCT
Organism: Hollardia meadi; assembly: GCA_037974645.1. Taxonomy (NCBI): domain Eukaryota; kingdom Metazoa; phylum Chordata; class Actinopteri; order Tetraodontiformes; family Triacanthodidae; genus Hollardia; species Hollardia meadi. Next base: position 9,874,169 of record JBBPCS010000386.1, on the reverse strand, counting down.
TGGCCCACACATATCCCACATAGTCCTTGTGGTGTTTGAAGCCCACCTGAGGGGCAGCAGCACAATCACTAACAGTACTTGATTCAAATTGGTAATGCACAGAAATATTTGTGATTCTACTTCTAATGCTTTGCAGACGTGGATTCTTCAAACGTTACATGTTACGTTGTATGTGTATAGTTTTACCTCTAGATACAATTTACGGGACAGTATTTACCTTGTACAGTCCGATCCAGTCCCAGGAGCTGCGAGAGAAGTTGGGCGCAATTTTGAATTTGGCTGTGGCATCAGCAATACTATTCCACTCATCCTCCACGATGAGTGTGACCAGGGGAATATCCACCTTGTACGGGAACTACGGAGAACATTTTCCATAAACATTTATACAGAACAGAAACACTGTAAGATACACTTCAATGATAATGAGGGGCCAAGTACTTTTTGAGTAGTGACCGAAATGTGTGCACAGCATCTATCATCAAAAAGTGCATGGTCACATGTCTTTCTAAGTTTAGACTGTATTTTATTTAGACAAAGTTCGTGTGTAAGTACTGTATTATCACCAATAGTCATCTTTACAATGTACCCTGATGTGTCTCACCTGCAGGGTAAAGATGGAGGAGACTGGTTTGTGGTCACTGACAGTGAATTCCATGTGACTTCGGTAGTAGTGCTGTGTCACTTTGGTCCCGCTGGTCAGCCCTGAAATGGAGCCACGCTTCCCTGCACTCAGAGCTGTGTTGGCAGGTGCGGTGGCTCTCAGGCGCCACAGGATCCTGTCAGTCCAAGCTGGTTTACGCTTCTTCCCACTTGACGGGGAACAAGAAAGAGAGTGACGGAGAAGAGAGAGAAGAGAAAAAAACCCCCCTCCTGTTTAAAATCAGGAGAAAAGAAGAGGCGCTTTCATGCTCCCCCAAGGCTAATGAGGACCTTTCACAGTGGCGAGTATGAGTATTACTGAGCCACGCTCTGTGATATCTAGTCAGTGGCCCAAAATTCATAACAGCACTCCTGGCATCACCAACCTTGTGTCATATGTATTTGTTCCAACATCAAACTTGTAGGTGGGGGGGAATTTCAGCGGCCCTTCTTGGAAACCCTCCAACACGGTCTCACTGTCTTTGGCCATATTGAGCTGTAACAATGAGAATTAGCATCAGATCACTCACTGAGGATAACTGTTTGGCACATCGCTGATAGCTTTTTAAGAAGGTAGTGTGTTTCTTTATTGCCCTCTAGTGGCATTACCTACACAGTGCATAAACCAGCAGACAAAATACGTTTTATGATGTACTTCCTGACTTTTTAACAAAAATTCAGCATGTGAAATGGCAAGTCTTCACAAGCACTCTAAGACTTCATTGTATGGACTATAAATTAAATCAAAAATCAACCCAATCAGCTGCTTTGAATAAACAGGAACTGAGGGGCAAGTTGCAGTCGGCGTTTTTCAGGAAGACTGCACACACAGAAGATACATTTTCTTTATGTGGTATATTAGGCAGCCTTTATTCTTACCTGATCCTTTTCCCACAACATTGGAAACTTGTTGTTATCGATGGCTGATTTCACCACTTGCATATCCAGGCCATCAATGCGGAAATTGAGATCCCCAAACCAGAACACCACACTGTGAGAAAAGAGTCATTTTGTGAAGTCAAATAAGTGCAAGTGCACCATTTCCCTTAACATTCATATGGAGAAAGCAAGTCAGGGATTGTTTGTCACAGATAATATCAGGGTGCAAACTTACTGTCTGATCTTTTTTTACTGCTTTTTTTTTTTTTTTTTTGTTTTGGTTTGTTTTTCTTCTTAAGTTGTGGGAAGGTCCCTTGTATAAGCCTATGGCTTCTTGACCTTTCCTGACA